>JAXRKN010000044.1:11927500-12374712 GCA_038502055.1 Tanytarsus gracilentus | reverse complement strand
AGAAATATCTTAAATCATCGATTAATCAAATGTAAATTCGGAATTGATCATGCAGGTTATTTTTTGAGAGCTTTAACGTATTAAGGGAATTTCTGTTTGTTAAAATTTTATTTATTTTAAATTTCAGATTAAAAAAATTAAATAAATCAATTTTATTTCAAATTTTCATAAATCAATTAGATATCCAAATCAAACGTGATATGGTAATTTAATTCACGCTAAATTTTTCATTTCCCAATCTCTCTCACTTTTCGCAATATCAATGTTGCATTCATTAAATACGATTCGGTGATTGAATTTATGTGTAAAAAATTTAGATTGACACATGATAATTTATACGGTTCGAATAAAAACCTTATTATAATCGAATGACATTTGTTGTTTAAGTAATTAATAGAAAAAACTAACATCGCGAATGATAAAACAAGGTGGGTCTGCAAACGGCGTTGCCATTTCCAATAGCTCCGCTGTCTTAGATAAGTACAAACACTAGTAAAACCCCTTCGTTGCAAAATTTTTGATAAAAGGTTGCGTAGCTAATTATTTAACAGGCCACGATAATTTTAATCTAATGACCAGAATATCATCCATCATTAAACTCGAGATTTAACCAGAATTAAAAAAAACATATTCTTTTTAAAAATTTAAATTTGGATATTAAACTGAAAAAGTATGAATTTAAAAAAAACAAAAAAAAGATCATTAAATTTCAAAGTCCAAACATTTTATTTATTTTAATAAAGAATAACAAAAAATAAAAAACATAAAAAAAAATTAAAAAAACATCAATACACTAAATAATTTTCTGAATTTTTTCCTTTGGTTCCTCTTGCTGTTCGCGATTTCCATTGACATCTGCTTGATTGTCACTTTCTTGCTTGAACGCCATCTCTGCACGATCTGCAGCTTCAACAAACAATTTTTCTTCTTCCATTGATTCTGACAAATAATGTTCAGCTGCTGCGGTGTACTCGGCTGCTTTTTTTCTTGCCATGTTTGCTTTCAAATTGGCCAAATCAGCTAAAAACAAAAATATAAATATTTTAATTAATTAATATAATTTTTACTTACACGTAAATTTTTCTGATAACATTGCATCATTGTGGTGACTCACAATCAACTTGCAAATGCTGATAGCAGTTTCTTTATCTGGAGTATTAGCTAAAACACTATGTTTCTTGATGAGCTTACGAACTTCCTTATTCATAAGGAACAACAGCCTTGAACACTCCATTGTCTTCTAATGCTAAAATAAAATTATTTGAATAAAAAAAAACACTGAATAAAAAAATTAGTCTTACCCAAACTTGTCTTTAACACACTTTTAAAGTTCTGAACCCGGTAGTCAAAATTTCTTTTGTTTATATACCTTTATAAAAATTCAGGTAGTTTTTAGGTAAATCTTATGTTATAAAACTTTGAAATCATTTGATACCTGCTAATATTTATAAACAAAAACATGATTTTTTGGAATTAAAACACCCGATTTTTTGGTTAAACAATTCTGAAATGAGTTTTGAAAATTCTGAAAATAAATGCATGAACAATAAAAATTTATAAATTTGTAAAATATTTTATTTCTTTTTTTTTTGTAGGAAAGCCCGGGCAATTGAAAAATATCAATTGCCTAGGCATAAAACCTACTTAGTTTTACATAAATTTAACAATGTTTCTCTTATTCTAAAGTTTTCATTTAAACTTTTACAAGGTGTAATATTAATCTTAAATAATCTAATTTTTGATTTAGAGCATAGAAATCAGAATTTATAATTTAATTAAGAAACAAGCACGATAAGAACAAAAGAACAATTATTATTTAAAAAAAAAAACATTTTTAAAAACTTAAACTGAGTTTGAGAAAAGCACATGGAACAAATTATTTGTTTTTAAAATAGAACATTATTTTGGGGTTGAATTTAATAGTTGATGGTCGAGAAATTTCTTTTTCTTTCTGACCGATATCATCAATATGGAAAAACTTGTAACTACTTTGATTGTACGCAAAACAATCAAAATGATTTGTATTGGGATCATTGTTATCAATGAAATTTACTAGAAATTTTAAATTATAACTTTCATTTTTTTGGACTATTGATAAAGGAATTTTTGAAAGAGGGATTTTAACATTAGAACGGAAAAAGGGAAAAATTACAAGCGCATTACTATAAACTATTTCTTCTTTTTCAATTAAATTTTTACACTTGGAACAAGTTTTTCCATATTTTGCACTAATAACTAAATCTAAACTATTTAAGTTATCAATTAAACTATTTACATTTGGTTCTGGATTAGTTAAAACTACACTCCCCTTTTTTTCTCTAAAATACCCACATTTACATGTTAACCGGTAACAAAATGATTCTAACTTGAAATTTTTAGAAAACATAACTTCATAAAAGCTTTGGGCACTCCAAATCATACTATATGAGCTATTACTAGTTTCTTTAAAGGGATAATGGTCTAATGGACCACACTCAAATCTTTCATTTTTTAAAATATCATTTAAAAACTTAATCCAAATTTCATTTCTATTTTCTTGAACATGATTTTTACGCAATGCTATAATTATTTCAAAAAGTTGAAACTTATTACGATTACTCTTGACAAATTCATAAAAATTTCTATCAAAATTACAAGCGGCAAGAAAACCAGAAAGAACGGAATTATAAGGACATAAAAAGTTATACGACTTGTTTGTACTAGACAAAGTTACGCAATTTGGAATTAGTGCATTATTTTTACAAATTTCTTCATTATCAGAACTATCTTCTTCATATTCGGGATCAAAAGGAACATCATCATCAATATCGGAAATCAAAAAATCTTCTTCTTTAAATTTTACTTTACTATTGGTATCAATATTAGGAATTATTTCGTTTAAAAATTGCAAATCGGAAATTTTTACATTAGTTTTAATATAAAAAAGCACTTTGGGATTAATTTCTACATTTAAATTCTTCCGAACTAATTCATTTCCCAAGTTAAAAAGATCATCCATTTCTAAATAATCATTATTACTAATTCTAAAATATGACTTAAAATGACCCACAGGATGATCAATAATGGCTTTTAATTCATAAACTATTTCATTAAACACAATTATTTTTTGAATATTTCTAATATTGACTTTTGTGTTATTCTCTTGATCATAAATACTCGAATTTTCTGATTCATTAATTAAATTAACATTTAAAACTATGCACTCATTAAATGAAATATTTGGTTCTAATCTCTTGCCGCAAGTATTACAAACGTTAGACTCTTTAAGGGTATCTTTAATTTCGGACTCAATTTTTGACTTAATATTACTTTGAGAAATCATTAATGATAAAATTAAACGATTGTCCTGATCGGTTACCCCATTACAATTGATATTATCGCATTTTACTGAATTTAAATTACAAGAGAAAACATGATTTTGAGAAATTTCTTGATAGTCATCAAAAAATCTTTCAATTACCCGACAAACGTCATCTTCCATATTAACTTTAAAAGACTTAATTCTAATCGCATTATCAATTTTATCTTTTTCAAATTTATAGATAAAATCGATCCAGTTTTGATTTCTTGAATCTGAATATTTAAAGTCAAAACTTTCATCAATTTTTAACATAAAATTAAATAAAGGAAAGTTTTCTTTAAGAGAGTGTTCTACATTTCTAAAAACGTCAGTGTGATTATGCAAAGAGTGAAGTGCACTAAAAATGGAATTAAATGGACACATATTCGAAAAATGTACTTTAAAAAGACTAATATAAGCATCAAATCTATTTGGAAATGGGACATCGCCAAGAATGGCACCTTCAAAATTAAAAATTGTTACGTTACTTTTTACTTTAGGAATTATTTCACTTTTTTCTTTGCAAATTTCTAACTGAGTCTTTAAGGGTTCTAGGAAAATTTCTTTACGGAATTTTACAGACTTCTCAACAATGTGCAATTCTGGATCGATTTTAATCTTTTTACTTAAATGTTCGCAACTCTTATCATCTAAACTATTCTCAATTGATTGAATAAAAGATTCATCAGAAGTTTCGTCAATAGACATTTTTTCTTGCAAAATTGGCAAATTTTCAATTAATGAATTTTCAAATTTATGTATAATTGTATTTTCTTCTTTACATTCTAACAACTGACTTTCGCATTTAATAAACATCAAAATTTTAACTTCAACTAATTCTTTGCAATTTTTTAAGACTGTTTCAAAATTTGATTTATCATCCATTTCAAGAAAATCATTATCAACTATTCTATAAAAAGATTTTGGATGATTATTAACTTTGCAAAGAACTATCTTTAATTCATAACTATTATTATTTAAAACAATTCTTCTTGGAATTTTATCAATTGAAACTTTTGAATCTAGTTTGTCAGTTAACAAAATATTTACAAGAATTAAAGGAGAAAATACAATCATTGATAAATTTGTTTCAATTTCACTTCCACAATTATTACAAATAAAAGGGTTGGATAAAACTAAAGATTGAATTTTAGATTCCAAATTGGAGGTCAACTCGGATTTAGAAATCTTCAATTCAATCATTGTTTCTTGCTTTAGATCTGAGACATTCAAACATGGAACACATTTAACTAATTTTCTTTCCCAAGACACCCATGCATGATCTACTTTATGAAATAAAATTTGCCAATTTGTCAAAAAGTTTACAACTATTGTAAAAAGTTCATTACTCATATCTTTACTATTATTAAAAATTTCATTACAAGTATTTGGGAAATGTTCTATTAAAAATTTAATCCACTCTTTACTCTTATTAAATTTAAAATTATTAATATTTTCATGAATATCTAAGACAAATTTGAAAAAAGGATATTCCATTTCTAAACCTTGAACAAGCGATTGAAAAACTTTAGTGTAGTTATAAAGAGCAAGAAAAGAACTTAAAACTGAGTTGAAAGAACTCAAATTATAAAATTTAACGTTTTGCAACCTTCCATTAACATTTACTTTAGAACTAATCTCATTTTTAAACAAAACATTTCCCAAGATACCGGTTTTAATATTTTCGGGTTTAATAACATCATATTTAAAAGGAATTACTAAAACTTCATCTTTCGATTTAAGATCATTTGATTTCTTATTTAGATTTATGAAAAACTCTTTATCTTTAACGGAAAGTTTATGGGGATCAATGGAAGTTTGAAAGAAAATTGCAAAATGATCAGAAAAATAAGAAGCAAATGTACCGGCATAACTACTTTTGCAGGTAGAAAAAACAATATCAATTTGAGAACCGGCATTATTAGTTATTGAATCATTAAGTAAATTGATCAAGTTTTTATCTATTAATAATTTATGGAAAGAGTTACTGTTTTGCAATTTTTTCAAATCTTGATTGAAATCACCCATTAAAGTTACTTCAAAATTTTCTGGCTTATTTTTTAATAATCTTAAAACTTCAATTTTTAATTTTTCAATCGGGGCTTTGGGAGAACAATAACCAGTAATAATTAGGAAATTTTCAACTTCAAATGATCTCAAATCGATATGATAAGTATTTTTAGCATTACTTATAATATTTGGTTCAGAGAGGTTCTTAATACTACAACTATTTCTACACATAATTATTAAGCCCATGGAACGCTTTTTACTTTGATTTAAACTTTCTTTTAACGGAAAAACTACTTTAAAATCATTACGAACTTTAACTTCTTCAGAACTAAACACATTGGTTTCAGATAAAATTATGATATCGGCTTTCCAATACCAATTTAAAGCGTTAACATTCATTCCATGAGCTTTATAAGAATTTACATTATGATACACAATTTTAACCCCGAGATCCTGCTCAAAATTATAAAAAGATAATTTTAATTGGGCCGCATTTCTTAATCTATACATTTCATTAACTAAAGTTTGGGATCTGGATTTTGGTTCAGGGATTTTACCAAGAAGATATAACCCCTCATAATCGCATCTTGACAAACCAACATAACCTAATGCCGTAGAAAGTTCTCGCTTTCTACTATCTATGCAAATTTTATTTAAAGTTAGCCCCTGAGTACTATGCAAAGTGCTAGCCTCACAAAGAGTAATTGGAAATTGTTTTCTAATTGTTTCATGATGGATTTTAATAGAGATATTAAAAGCATCAGTTATTGTTTCTGAATAAAATTTTAATGGGACTAACTTTTCGGAAATCTTATTTTCTTTCATAAACTCTAAACATGACTGTCTCGCTACAAGACCGACATTAGAATATTGAAATTCTAACCAAACTATGGCAGGGTTATTTGTTTGTTTGTCAAAATCGATTCTTCTCAATGTACCCATTGCCGATTTTGCTAAGCCATCGGCAACACTTACATTGGAAGTTAACTTATATCTAAGACCGCATTTTAAAACTAACTTATATCGCATTTTTGTGTTTTGACTCTTATCATTGGCATATTCTTTCGCAATTTCTTTCTTGTTAGCTTCAATTGAATTCTTACAATTATTTTCTTTATCTTTACTATCGGCAATATGTACAGTATCTATGGCAATTGATTCATAAGAGGGACCTGGGGCTTTAGCAAATTTATTTTCATTAAATTCATTTACTTCTTTATTACTATAATAAACCCATATAGCATCTTCGGGTACGTCTTTTTCAGATTTAAAAATTCTTTTCTTTAAAAAATTAGCATGTTCTTTACTTAATTTACCGAGAGCAAAATCATCTAAAAGGGCTTGATAAACTTTATTTTTTTGACGTACCCCCTCATTTAATTCAAAAAATTCAAATTCATACCAAACTTGATCGAAAAGGAAATCATTAACATTATTATAATCACTAAATGCATATATGGGTTTATCATTAACTGGGGGTAATTGGTAAAGATCGCCCGCAAAAATTACAATTCTACCCCCAAAACTCTTATTATTAATGCCATAAATTTCTCTACACCTCTTATCCATATTAATTCTTAAATTTCTAGAGATCATTGAATATTCATCCGCAATTATTACTTTAACATCTTTATGTTCTTTACGCATAAGGCCAATCAAATCATCACTTAATTTAACAATATGTTTACGAAATCTAGTGTCAATTGCAAAAGCACTATGAATGGTTAAGCCATTTATAAGAAATGCTGCAATCCCCGTTGGAGCGCACAAAAGAGTCTTGTTTGATTTAAAATCTGTCCCCTCAATTCGATTGAAATAATCATTAACTAACTCATTTATAACATTAATTACAAAAGTTTTACCGACACCCGCTTTACCCTGAAGAATGATTTTAGTTCCCTTATCACAATCAGTTTCTTGTTTAGTACTAATCAAATGGAAAATATGGAAAACAATTTCTTGCTGTTTTTCATTTAACCCACAAATTCTTTCCCACAAATTTACTCTATTAATTAATGGAGGTTGTTTGAGTGCATAAACTGATTTCCCCTTATCTTTATCTTTAGAAATTTTCTTTTTAGACTTTTTTTCCCCATTTGCAATTCCCAACTCTTCATAAATATCAATTTCATCATTATCACTCAAACCCTCATCTAAAAAATTTTGAATTTCTTCTTGTTTCTCAAAACTTAAATTGGAAAGAACCCGTTCTTTAAGAGCTTCTAAACATTCTTCAGTTATAACGTTATATTCGGCATATTTGTTAAAAATTTCATCTTTGTTTTTTTCAAAAGTTTCCCTAACCTTAGCAAAATTTAAAAGATCTCTTTCTTCATCTCTCCAAGGGAGATACAGCATTACTTTTTCGCGATAATAATTATTGGGATCAAATTCTTGCTTATAATTTACAAATCGAATTACTTTCGGGCGAGATCGTTTACTGTACAATTCAGAAAGACTAGCAATTTTATCATTTTCTAATTCTTGCTCATCATTTTCATCCCCTGAACTTTCTTCATTATTATCACAATTAAAATTCTTTTTTTTAGATTTCTTGGTCTTAAAATACCAAGCCGCAAAATCAGCTAAAGTTAGCTTTTCTAATTCTTTGGGTCTTTGAGCATATTCTTGAATAAAACCTTTAACATAAATGTCTTTAGAATCATCTTCTAATAAGTCAAGTTCTTCATCTGGTTTGATTAAATATGAACGATCTTGAGGCAAATTAGTATTAATAAATTTTTCATCTTCACTAAAACAAACAATTGAATAACCCTTAATTTCTTGAACAGCTTGCTGGACGCTTATGCATGAGGTATTATGGAAAACATTTGCAACACTTTTAAAAGTTTCTTGAACAGTCTTATTGCCGTTTCTACATTCTTCTATTGCTTTTTCAATCAAAAAATTTACACCCTCATCTACTTTTAAGCAATATTTGAAAAGATAATGAATTGCAGCATAAGCGTCAATTATAAATTGAAGGTCATGGTTATTTTCTAAACTATCTAACAAAATGGGATTATAATTATTAACCATGACCGCATTAGTTTCCCTCTTGTAAATAATTAAAATTTTGAAAACCTCGCATCTAATGCAATCGTAATATTCAGTCATACTCAGATTTAAATCGCTTAACATTTTATCGAATGATTCTAAGACATTATTTTTCTTATAGTAATTCATTTTTTCTTTAATTTTAACTAAAATTGCTAGTCTTTCTTTCGTTATAAATTTTGGATCTTTATGGGGATATAAAATCATTGTTCTATGAGCTACATAGCGAGGAAAATGAAACCGGCATTTTTTACTCTTATTTTTATAACAACTATGGGTATGTCTATGAATTTGAAATTTCATATTTGGATTATTTTCTAAAAACTTTGTGCTAACAAATTGATCTAAGAAATCAATAACGCGGGTTTCATTTTCTTCTTTAATATCTAAAGTCTTAGGATATGGAATTAAAACTGGCGCATCTTTACACCACAAAACATAATGATAATGAATTGAACCCCTCATCTGAATTTCAGATCTACACATAAAATGATCAACATAATTTTTACCAAATAAACCATTGGGATTTTTTACAAAATTTAAAAACGCTTTTGACCGATGATTAATGAACTCTGTGGCTAGCACAGGATCATCTCGAACTAACTGGGATTTAATATCTTGACTTAGATTACTAGCTTCAACGAGAGATATATCTTTATGGAAAATATTTTTATAAGCTTGTTTTAAAAATTCTGGGGCATTTGCTTCTGATATACTTAAGGTGAAAAAGAAAGAGCATAGTCCAAATTGACGAATCATTTGCTTTGCTCTATGCTCTTTCTTTAACAAATATTCATTACTGGTTCTAACTTGGGGTAAAATTTTATATGCAATATTTTTGGAAATCAAATGCCCTATCTTCTCAGGATTTTTAATATCCTTCTTTGTCAAGTTTTCTGCTTTAGTTTTACGTAAAGCAGTAGTAATGGCACTGCCTAAATCTCTCTTAACTTTTTCTTTAAATTTAAATAAAATTTCTCGCGGGCCAAAACGCGATCTATCCCAATGGTTTATTTCATTTCTAATAGCGCGAGTATACGAAATAAATCTACAAGAATAATGAATGCCGTCATATTCTTGAGGATATCCACAATAAGCTTTTGGAAAACAAATCGCATCATAATCAAGAAATTTACAAGCAGGCTCAGGCTTAAGGCCTTGACCGGGAGCAACTACTAAAACATCATTAAAAGCTTGTTTCATATCTGGATTATGATTTTTAACGTAATTTTGAATTCTTTCTTGAGTAACATTTGGAAAAACTAAAATATGTTCATTTTTTTCGGGATTTTCTAACTCTTCATCGGAAAGGATTTCATCTTCATCTCTTTCTTCATTTAAACTATCTAAAAAATCTTCAGGTAGCAATTCAGGTAAATTTTCAAGCAAATTGTGAATATCCTTAATTTCTTTAATTTCGTAATCTTCTAAATCAAAATCGGATGCATCAATTTCATCCAATTTTGGTTTAGGAGAAACGTTCGTCTTAAAAACTAATTTAGAATCTATTTTAACATATGCAAGTAATACTGGGTTCACTTTTAAAGTTTTAGAATCTACATATTTTTCTTCAAAAAGAACATCATTTAATTCAATAAATTTATCTTCATGTCTAATGAATGGAACTACCTGTTTCACATCTTCGTGAATCAAAAACTTTAACTCAAAAATATTATTTTCGCCCAAATTTAACTGAAGTGGAATGTGGTTGAACAAATTTGAATAAAAAGTTTTGTTAATTTTAATGGCTTCTGAATTTACGACATGAATTAAAATTATATCTTCCAATTTAAACTCTACTTTATCTGATTTTAAATTATTTGAACCACATTCCATGCAATTTTTCATTGCTTCAATTTCTTCTTTACTTAAAGATTCATACGAAAGCAATTGTTTTCTCAAAGTGTTATTAAAATCTTTATCAACATTTAAAACTTTAAAAAGTGCAAAAGTTTTTTGTGAAAACCCTCCTTTACAATTATTACAATACAATTGCTTTCGAAATGAATAAAAATCGTGTTCTAAAAACTCTTCTAAAATGAACCCAGCATTAAATTTCATATCTTTAAACGTATTAAAATCATCGCGATTTTCAGAAAAATTGGGAGTTGTCTTTGGAAATTTTTGATTTATAAAAGTAACCCATTCTGATACTAAATATTCCATTTCATCCCAAATATTTCTGTCTAAACAACCACATACAAACTTCAAAAATTCACAATTTTCTTGTTTTAACAATTCTTTAAACTTTAAATCAAGTTGGCAACTACCAAAAAATGCATGAAAAAGACTATTCAATGAGGACATTGATCTATATTCAAATATAACTTTTTTATCGTTTTGAATAAAAAAGTAATTTTGAAATATTAAAAGATTCTTGTGAATTTCATCATTTTGACCGCTTTGCTTATCTTTTTCCACTTCCTTCTCTACTCTAATTTTATAATTATCATTATCTTTATCTTTCTTTTCGTTAACTTGATTTGAATTCTTACTATTATTAATGGGTATATAATTAGGCTTTTCGCCTTTAGCCGGGACTATAAAATTTAACAAATCAGAAACGGAATTTGGATCGTAATCTTTAAATGCATCATTATTAATTTGAATGCCATATCTTTGATAAAGGGGTGTTTGCAAGAGAAAATGTAATATATCAAAAACTTTTTTTACACTTATGGTGTCAAATAAAAAAGAACTGGCATGATTCAATTTACGTTTAAAATCTAATTGAACAACTGAAGTTTCGTTAAATCGTAAGGGAAGTAAAGTAAGAACGTGAGAAATATCGGGAACTATATTAACAACCGCGCCCTTAATAAATAACTGAGGATTTAATTGGAAAGGAGTTCGAGACATGATTTGCATAAATGGAATAACTGGGGTTACTAAAAGAGCTTCTAAATCAGTTGCACTTGTAAGTATTTCCGGCCGATTATAATATTCGGGCCTTCGTACTCCACATTGGGGATTCAACAAGGGAATTTTACCATTAATTAAATTTTTAGAACAAGTTGAGCAAATCATGCCTGAATCTATTCCAACAATCTTTTCTTTAAATTCTTTTATATTTTTAATCACGTAAGATTGAAACTTTAACCCCGAAGGACTATCTTCTTTTTTACTGTACTTGGCTTTCTTATTATACTTAATATGGTAAGAATTCAAATCAAATTTACTTGGATTATTTTTAAAAAATAATCCTTCGCAACAACAACAAACAATTTCTGGAACTTCCCGAAGTTCCTCAATAAATTTAAGCAGAACTTTTGCTTTCTTAATATCTAATTCGCAATTAACATTATCATTATTATTTAAAACCGCATTAATATCTTTAGAATGTGCTTTTCTAAAACTCATTTGAACATTTAAATTAACATCTTTCACTTCTTTACGAATTTCAGACTTATGAACTTTAATTTTATCTTTAAGCAATTTTTTGGAATCAAATTTCTTTTTCATTATTCGAGTTACTCTAATATTTTCATTTTTAGCAAAATTTGGGTCTGTTTCTTTTTTTTTAGTTAAATAATCAAGACTTGAATTAATTTTTTCGACCCTATGCTCTAAATCATTATCGTACTTTACTTTTTTAAGATTAGCTAATCTTAATTTTTCTTTAATTTCAAAATCTGGGTCTGTTTCTTTCTTTTTTGTTAAATAATCAAGACTTGAATTAATTTTTTCGACCCTATGCTCTAAATCATTATCGTACTTTACTTTCATAAGATTAGCTAATCTTAACTTTTCATTAATTTCAAAATTTGGGTCTGTTTCTTTTTTTTTTGTTAAATAATCAAGACTTGAATTAATTTTTTCGACCCTATGCTCTAAATCATTATCGTACTTTACTTTCATAAGATTAGCTAATCTTAACTTTTCATTAATTTCAAAATTTGGGTCTGTTTCTTTTTTTTTTGTTAAATAATCAAGACTTGAATTAATTTTTTCGACCCTATGCTCTAAATCATTATCGTACTTTACTTTTTTAAGATTAGCTAATCTTAATTTTTCTTTAATTTCAAAATCTGGGTCTGTTTCTTTCTTTTTTGTTAAATAATCAAGACTTGAATTAATTTTTTCGACCCTATGCTCTAAATCATTATCGTACTTTACTTTCATAAGATTAGCTAATCTTAAATTTTCATTAATTTCAAAATTTGGGTCTGTTTCTTTCTTTTTTGTTAAATAATCAAGACTTGAATTAATTTTTTCGACCCTATGCTCTAAATCATTATCGTACTTTACTTTTTTAAGATTAGCTAATCTTAACTTTTCTTTAATTTCAAAATCTGGGTCTGTTTCTTTCTTTTTTGTTAAATAATCAAGACTTGAATTAATTTTTTCGACCCTATGCTCTAAATCATTATCGTACTTTACTTTCATAAGATTAGCTAATCTTAATTTTTCTTTAATTTCAAAATCTGGGTCTGTTTCTTTCTTTTTTGTTAAATAATCAAGACTTGAATTAATTTTTTCGACCCTATGCTCTAAATCATTATCGTACTTTACTTTCATAAGATTAGCTAATCTTAACTTTTCTTTAATTTCAAAATCTGGGTCTGTTTCTTTTTTTTCAATCTTATATCTCCGATTACAATTAAGCTTTTGTGTTTTAAAATCTGAATCATTATTATATTTATCTTTCTGAGATATAGCGGACTTTACTCTATTTTCATTTAAAACATTTTCTTGTGCCCTATGAGCTTTCATTAACTTTTTCTGAACTAACTTTTTAGTGCGATAAGATTTCTTTCGCGTCATAACTTTTACTTTACTTTTTCACCAGATTTTGATATTAAAGAGTCTACTCTAACTTAATAACTATGAAAATCACTCACCACGTTTATGATACTGTATGGGTTGCTCTCTTCGTCGTCCTCGTCTCTCACTCTCGTCGTCGTCGTCGTCGTCTCTCACTCTCGTCGTCGTCTCTCACTCTCGTCTTCTTGTCTTTCTGGTCGCACTGGCTCAAAATTCTATGTTCTGAAATAAAAAAAGAAATATTATTATTGAAATAAAAAAAGCTTAAAAACTTTAACTCAGGTAAAAAAGTTTTTGCTATTATAATTATTGTAAGTTAACGCTTACCTTCACTTTGTGAATTACACCACTTTTTATTTGGTTTTGACAAAAACCTTTTTGAATTCAACACTAACACAATTAACTTTCAATAGATTTAAAATAAAAACCTTCCAAAAATCAACAGGTACAATTTTTCAACTGTTCACTGCTTGAATGTTAGACTTGAACTGATTTTTGTTTTGAATGATGAAATAATCTTTAACACAATAATCTTCAACACAATAATCTTCACATGATTTTAAAAGTTTTCAGGTAGTAAATTAGGTACAAATACTTCAAAAAACTTATCAAAGCATCAAAGATTTTTGAGAATCTTAAAATTTCGAGAATTTAAATGTCATTAAACTAAATTAAATTAAATTTTAATATCATTTGTAACTATTTAAAATAATGTACTATTGCTTAAGAGTAATAATTTTTTAATTTAACAAGAAGCAATATTTTTTAAAAAATGACGTATGGATCATGAATTATGACCATCTTTAAACTCGAGATTGAAGTCCATAACCAGAAGAGACAAAAATCTTGATACCTCTATTGCTTTCTAAAATTTTAAACGATAAAAAAATTGAAGGACTAAATTCATTTGAAAATAAAAAGTTTTATTTTTTTGTTTACATCCATTTTTTGTTTATACTTTTTAAAAAAATTAGATATTATCAGGTTAATTTAATGGGATCAAACTTTTAAAACTTTAACACCTAATAAATATCAATTTTAATGAATTAACACATGATTTGTTGAAGCAATATTCAAACTCTGTTTTTACCACTGGCAGTCAAAGTTTAAAAAGCTTCTTTCATGAAACATGAAGCCTATGTAAAAATAGACATTTATAACACTCCTGAAAGACCAAAATAAATTTTTTTAAAATGATCAATGCCAATCGATTCCTGATGCAATGACGAGTTCAACGACATACATGAAGCCATAGTTCTGAAAAATGGGCATTAGTGGCACTCCCGGCCGGCCATGATGGAAATGTCTCAAAAATCATCAATGTCAATCGATTCCTGATGCAATGACGAGTTCAACGACATACATGAAGCCATAGTTCTGAAAAATGGGCATTAGTGGCACTCCTGGCCGGCCATGATGGACATGTCTCAAAAATCATCAATGTCAATCGATTCCTGATGCAATGACGAGTTCAACGATACCCATGAAGCCATAGTTCTGAAAAATGGACATTAGTGGCATTACTGACCGGCCATGATGGACATGCCTCAAAAATCATCAATGTCAATCGATTCCTGATGCAATGACGAGTTCAACGACATACATGAAGCCATAGTTCTGAAAAATGGGCATTAGTGGCACTCCTGGCCGGCCATGATGGACATGTCTCAAAAATCATCAATGTCAATCGATTCCTGGTCCAATTACGAGTTCAACGACATACATGAAGCCATATAAGAGAAAATTTGTATTAAAAAGGACATTAGTGGCACTCCTGGCTGTCCATAATGGACATTCATCAAAAATCATCAATGCCATTCGATTCCTGGTCCAATGACGAGTTCAACGACATACATGAAGCCATAGTTCTGAAAAATGGACATTAGTGGCACTCCAGGCCGGCCATGATGGACACTCCTCAAAAATCGTCAATGTCAATCGATTCCTGGTCCAATTACGAGTTCAACGACATACATGAAGCCATATAAGAGAAAATTTGTATGAAAAAGGACATTTTTGCACTCAGGGACGGTCCTTGGAGGGTCGTACCCCAAAACTAAATACTTCTTGCACAACTAGAGCCAAAACCCGATATTTAGCCACAAACCCGAGTCAAATCCAACCAGCCGTTCTTGAGATATTGCGTTCACTAAGATCGTAAGAAAGTAAGAAAGTGAGAAAGTAAGAAAGTGAGAAAGTAAGAAAGTAAGAAAGTGAGAAAGTAAGATGACTTAAATGGCTCTAACTCCTCGTAGGAGCAACCGATTTCAAATCTGTTTTCGCCAGTTTGTAGGGTTTGACAAGGCCTATCATTTGAATATATGTTTTGATATTGCACAATGTAATGTCTTGGCACTAGGGGCCGAAAACTGGTTTTGGAAAAATCCAAAATTAATATATAGCGGAGCTATAATATTTGTGTTATCGCTAACCCCCAAAAATGTTTTCGTTTTGAATGCTGATCTGCTGACAGTTTCTGTTTAATGCTGCAAAAACAATTCTGGATGTGATGCGAAAGGATGTTTACGGTTCATTTTTCTTTCCACTCGTCGCATTAAGTGATTGCAAAATTTTACTTCATTATGGAAGTTAACTTCAGTTAATGTAGATCTTTTTAAAGATTTATGATACATTTGCCTAGATAATTTTTTCGCTGACGTAGTTTGAAGAAAAAATGCACAAAATATTTTCAAAGCACAACCTCGCAATGACAAGGTTGAGAAATTCCTTGTAAAACTTCATGGAAAAACCAAATTCCATAAAATAAAAAATGAGGAAAAGAACAAGAAAACCTTAGAAATTTTTATCTTTCTTCCATTGGTCTTCTAGAGAATTTTTTGTTTGACTACAACAAAAATTTTATCCAAATAATTTAATTCATGCTCTTGTTCGAGCTTATGTTAACTCTAATTCTCACACTCTTGTGCATCATTTTTTCCTTGTGGATTATAATTCGATATAATTATCGGTTGTAATGAATTCAAAATTTGGTAATAATAAACTTAATCTGGCTGAACCCCACGTTATTAATTGAATCGAGATGACAATGCAGTCCCTTTTTAACTCACCTTAATTTAGATTTTTTCCTTCGATCTCCAATATATTTTCGAATAGCCCCAGTGATAATAAAAAATCCTTTTATGCGTTTGGGGTTTGAATTGAATTTAAATTCTTTCATAAATCATCGAAGGCCACACTGAGCGCATTCACAATATTTTTTTTGAGGATGTTTGTAAAACACATTCGATGAAATTTAATATTCTTTTAATTTGATATTTTCAT
The DNA here is from genome assembly GCA_038502055.1 of Tanytarsus gracilentus. NCBI lineage: Eukaryota > Metazoa > Arthropoda > Insecta > Diptera > Chironomidae > Tanytarsus > Tanytarsus gracilentus. Next base: position 12,358,259 of record JAXRKN010000044.1, on the reverse strand, counting down.
TCTGAGCATTCACGACTACAGTGAAGATTTTTTTTTATTATTCACCATGAATTCTCTTCATGTGTATGCCTTTCTCATCACTCCACATTTATTCTTTCAATTTTTTAATGCATGCAAAAAAAATCATATTAAAATATTTCATGCTCGCTTGCAACTCAGATGGTTTTTATTATTAATTTCACTTAAAACCGGCAAAAAATATTTTTTACGCTTGTAAAAATATTGATGCGTCTTTTCAGTTGAACGATTGTGAATAAACTAAATGAGTATATTTTTAATTTTATTTCTCTTTAAAAATACTCTTCGTACGCTCACTCTCTTGTATAACAGTTTTTTAAGTCATTCATGCGCCTCTCTTATTAGTTACCCTATCCAACCTCTCTTTTCATATATTTTGTTTGAATTAATCTGCGTGCTTAAGGAATGCGTTGTGAGATAATATGCACAATAATGAAAACTCTTTCATTTCCTCTCCTCAGTCGCTGCATTTAACGATTATAAAAAGAGATAAAATAGCACTTCCTTTATGATGATGATATCAGTTACAGCCGGTTGTTGTCGCTTTAAATGAAGATTTAGTGGATGAGAAAAGAAGAAAATTTTCAAGGCAAAGAACGTTCAAAATGAGTCGAGTAAAATGTAAGGTTTTATTGTGTCGAGGATGTCTATGAATGGCTTTAAAAAGAGTTTAAAAAAGCAATTGCTGCGCTAGGAACTTAGAGCAGTTTTAAAAAATATTGCCTTAATGCTGAAAAGATAAAACTTCAATTGTGGGCTTGAAATTTATGGATGTTTAAACCTGCTTATTATTACATTACATATGAGATGTCATTTGTTACGTCTCAAAAAGATCTAAAATCGCTCAAATTCAGTCTTTTATCCAAAGTCAAATAATGATCTATGATTTAAAAACACCCTAGAACTTAGTCTTATGCGATCGACGTCCGACACCATATCAATAATTTTTTTATCATAATTCACATTTCCGAGGCGTCAGCTAGAGTTTATCGGTTATCTATTGCCAACCAGTTGCAAAGGAAGTCTTTAATATCTTGATACACAACATTTTAAATACATTTATGACTGCGTGTGCTTCATATCGATTTATCATTGTGATTTGTACAGTTTGAATTTTTTTTTCAGCAAAATTTATGAAAGAATTTTATTTGATATGTTAATGTTGATATTTCATAAAAGAGGAAGGTCAAGGAAACTTGAAGCACGTACACGTGTTTAAATAATATTTATTTCCAAAAATTTGGAGAAAAACTTTATAATTTCAATCTCCGCCCTAATGAAATAAATTTGAAATTCTTTTACTATATTTGTTTTGATGATTTCTAAAGGTTCCAAATAAATTTTATGGAAAATCGATAATGATATATTCAACCCTCATATACACACTCAAGAATTGCCATTAAACAACATGAGTTTCTGTAAATACATAAATTTTGAACAATGTTTTTCGTTAAACAACTTTGACATATTCAAACTAAATAAATTTATTAGTTTTTTTAAATAATTCGATTAGGTTTTAATTTTTACAAATCTACGTAAATCAAATAATTGCGCTTTCGTGTGTGATTTGATACTTTATAAATTTAAAAAAAATATTTAGCTTTCAAATTAATTGTCCAAGTTTTATTATTGTTAATCAAAAAAGGCTCCAAGTCTAATCGATTTGATGGAATTTTTATGTGAAATTCCATTCGAAAATTTCGAGGAAAAGAAAGAAAAGAAAAAAACATCATATATTAAAAGTTATTCTTGATCGTAGATCTTTAAAAACCGTAAACGCTTCTTCTTCAACGTGCGTGTCGGAAATTCTCTTTCATCGTTTCCCTAATGAAAAGCGAGAATTTTTAGGATTCTTAAATTGATAATTTTGTTCAACAAAACAAACTTGCTTTATCTTTCCTACATAGTCGTTAACGAGTTTCTTCACAGGATCCTTTTTGAGCTCTCTTGAAATAAAAAATCTTCTTATTCGTTTTCTCTCCACATCTAACCATGTGACAATATTGCTGTTCAGTGAGATGTGAAGAAGGTTAAGAAAGGAATTATTTCTCTACCTGTTGCATGCATTGCAACGGAAAAAGATTTAATGCACAATTCAAGTGTAAAAAAGAGCATATGGACATGTGTTTTACATCCTGCCTCATTGACTTCTCTACAGGATCTCTAACCATTAATAGACCGGAAATTTCAACTTACGAACGCGTCAAAAAGAATGCGAAAGTAATAAGAAGAAAATTGACTTTTATGAAAGAATGGATATAAAAAAATTTGTGATAAATGAAAAAATTTAATCGTTGTGGGTCCAACTATCAGAATTTAAAACGCATAAAAAATATCACAAACGCTCGAGGTTTCTAAGCTCTAAAAAATATTTCTGCAACAAAAAATTGTTTCCATCTCAACTTAAAGACACAAATAAAAAATCAGCATAACTGTCAACGCCATCAGTGAAATATATTTTATCGTTCAATAAAAATTCAGAAAATGTTCAGCAATTCATAAAAACATCCCACACGAACTCACTGCTTAAAAAAGAGTGAAAAACGCTCGGGCTAACGTTAATGTGTTAGAGATATGTTGCAGCGGCAGCTCCAAAGTATCTATAATGTGTCCATCAGAATGTGTTTTTGATTAAACGTTAAGTGACCTCAATGTCATCGCGTGTGAATGTCTCGTAGGATGAGCGAGAATCAATGACTTGAAATGAGTGTAGGTTGATGCTTTAAAAGCGATCATTAATATTCGGGAATTATCTGAGAAATTACTTTTCAAAACATTTTGAAGATCCTTAAGACATCAAAACTGAAGCTTTGATCAAATGTTTGAAGGAATTTTCTTTGAATATCTTTTCTGGGTTTACTCTTAAGTAAAATTCCTGATGGTAGCTAAGCCAACTCTCATGGGATACCAACTTAATTCTAGTATGCAACTAATAAAATAATGTGGGTTGCCAAAAGCTTCACTGTCTTAAATCAGTAATCAGAAATTTAAGATTCCTTCGACAGTATTTTCATGCTTAACACATCCACCCCCAAATTTATTCAACCATTTCTCCAAATCGTCCTCAATCGCATAGAAATCAGATAAATTATATATCATCATTGAGATACTGTCTAAATTTATTTGAAATCATTACAAATGAAGTTTCGTCCATCATTTGTGCTTTCTTAGCAAAAATGATGAAAAAGTACATTAAATATCACATTCGAAAGGAGAAAAAAAATTAACCAAACCAGAAAACTATGCAGGCATACAGACCAAAGAGATTAATGTCATGTTGTTAGTGACATTTTTTTCGGAATCAATGCATTCGTCATTCTTATATTCTCACCACAGTTAAACTGTGATTGTGGTTTAAATTTGTTAGATCTCATAACTTTTTGAAATATTTCATTTTTACAAAACATTAAATTTTTTTATACATTAGTTACAAATTTCACCCACCTTTATACCGGATACTTATCATTATTCTCCATTTCAATTTTTTTTCACTTCAACTTGCTTAAATTAAATTCTTTTGTTCCTTCTGAAATATTGAAGGCGCTAAAGTTTTTGTGCTCCAAGCGTTTGTTTATTGTACAAATAAAATATTTATAACTTCTGCGGGTTTCGTCTCGCATGTGCTAATGCTCATCCATCATGTAATATTAAATCTTATAAAAAGATTCAATTTATGTTATTTTGACACATAAACACCGAACTGTCCAACTTAGGTAAAAGGTGATGAAAGTCGAAGAGTGCTTTTAAAATAGTTGATACCGCAGCTGACGTTTAGAGCTCAGTGGATTAAGAGTGAAGTGAGCTCCTAATCCTGATGAGAAAAGAAGAAAGTTTATAATTTAGAGCTTGAATGTTTTTATTTTTTTTAAATAAAAAATTTTCAAACTTTTTGTATTCTAAAACTTAGAAAAAAAACTTAAAGCCATACAAAAATTCAATTTTCTCCCATGAAAAAATCAACAAACAACTCCCACATGTCGCACATATAAATCGACATTCAATTCTTTACTTAAAGTAAACCGCATTGTGTCTCACACTCAAAAACCGCGTGAGCGAAATGACAAACATAAAAAAATATGAAAAGACACGATTCTAAAAATTTCTCTCTATTTCCAACAATTAGTGATGCCATTGTTATTTATGAGGAGACTTTTGACTTACTCAACGCGTTTGTGTCATGATCAATTAGAGAAAATAAATTAATAACTGTGTCCGACGGGCATTGTCAATTGTTTTAAAGAGAAACTAAAATTGATGATTAGAGAATGAAAAAGACAAAAACGCATTTAGTTGGGACTCAAAAAAGTCGTGAAATTTCTCACGCTGCAGTTTCATGCTTTTTGAGGTTTGTCATTGTTTCTGCGTTTGGCATAAAATCTTTTCTGACGTGATTAAGGTTAGGATTTATAAGAGACGAGAAATTCTTTTATATTTGTTTTATTTGGAATTCTTAGTGAAAAAAATTGTATTTAATCTTTTAAGTGTTGCCATAAATTTTCTCATTATTAATTGTCACTAAAAATTTCTTTCTATTTGCTTGTTTTTTTTAAATAGAAAAATATTTTCCAAGATAAAAATTTAATACACCTTTTTTGGAAAGGTAACATTTTCACGTAAAGTGATCCGTTAAAAAAATTAGTATTGGTGGTTCTTTTTAGCGTAACCCACAAAGTGGTGTAACGCTTATATGCTCGTGATTCCGTCCGTCCGTCTGTCCGTCCGTCTGCACAAGCGAGATCTCGGTCCCTGGACCAGCTAGAGACTTCTAGTTTTCGCCAGATGGTAGCTCTTAGGGTCTATATGTGCAGGCACTGACTATTTTTTGAGTCATGACCTATGGTCGTGCCATGGACGGCCATAACGTCCATTTTTCATACAAATTTTCTCTTATATGGCTTCATGGGTATCGTTGAACTCGTGATTGGACCAGGAATCGATTGGCATTGATTCGTAACTTGACCAGGAATCGATTGACATACATGATTTTTCGAGTCGTGACCTATGGTGATGATTTTTGATAAATGCTAATCAAGGCCGGCCAGTAGTGCCACGGACAGCCAAAATGTCCATTTTCAGAACTATGACTTCATGGGTATCGTTGAACTCGTAATTGGACCAGGAATCTAATGACATAGAAGATTTTTGAGGAATGGTCGAACAGGACTGCCACGGACAGCCAAAGTGTCCGGATTGACTTAAACTCATTTTTTATGCACTTGATTTTCAAACACTGATCTGTTACAAGTGGGTTACGCGGCAACACCCACGTGTGGGTTTTGAAACATTTTTTTTCTATTTCGAGACACGAGCTGTAATTTTTTTTTTGTAATCTCGACCTTGATACAAGTTCATGGTAGCTTATCACACGCTTACATTTTCCAAAATATCCAAAAAAGTAAGAAGGATTTAAGAGCTTTCGTCTCATGGATAACGCATGATACGTTTTTGCGGGTAAAATTTCGTAAATTTTATAAAATTTATGTGTTGATTGTGACATTCTGTGACATTAACTTTTTAGAGTGATAAAACCCTGTAAAAAATTAAAAAACGTCAGATGGTAAAATAAATTCAATTGATGAGAAAGTTAATTAATTAATAAAAATTGTACTCAAGAACCGACAGCCATTATCTTCCCCAAAGCTTCCTCAAAATGACTTCGCCCAAAAAATATTTCCCTTTATGCTTCCCTTTTGGCTTTTCCCGAGGCTTCTTCATAAGACTTCCCAAATTTGACTTCCTGATCTGCATCAAGCGGATTTCACGGCAATAACCATGTGTGGGTTTTAAAACATTTTTTTAATAATTTTTATTGCTGTGAAAAATTTTTCAAAGCAAGGTTCAGAACGGAAAATTTTCATTCAAGTGCCACGCGGCACAGATCTAGTTTCAAATTTATGATCTCTCATTAATCATCATTCGCTAAATACTAAAAATGCATTAACTACGTGCAGTGTCTGACATTTATAGTAGATATCAACAGTCGAGTGCATTCAAGTGCACTATGCTGCTTATTTACGTTTTACGCTGTTGAGAATTGTAAAAAGTAAAAATTCAATTAATAAAATTGAAAATTATGAAAGCGTTAAAATTTAAACTCAAAAATTTCTTTCAAGTGAAAAGGTACTATAGTTAAAATTTTAATGTAATTAATTTCCATGACCCTTTCTTTCGTAATTTTCTTGAAACATCTCTAAAGTGCACAATAAATATTAAATTTTACGCGATATCATTAATGTACTGCATTCAATATCCAAACTACGTGGGTGAAAATTGTTGGTTGCGTATTAGAGATTGCGGTTTATAAGCAACTTAATTTGATTGATGATTGCATTGAGTGCAAATAGCATTAATTATAAATAATCCTTGATGCATCATGTAAGATTTTTTGTTTTAATAAACAGTTTGCGATAAAAAACTTTTAATACTTGAACGATTCACTTAAAATTAACTTTTACATGAACTTTGTTGTATTTCCAGGAATTTACGTTATTAGTTAATTAAATTACTCTCCGTTTTTAAAAATTTTATGTCCTTGAAATTTTTTTTAACAAAACAAATTAATTGAATCGCTGAGTTTTCTGAAATGTTATCAAAAAAAATACTAAATTTTTACACATGACCAGCAACCAAGGTCATTTTTATTCATACAAATTTTTAAGATCTAAAAATATTTTAACAAGAAGTTGACACTAACCGTAAATTAAAACAATCCTTTAAGAAAAAAGTTTTTTAACCGAGAGTGTCATTGCATTTGAATTTTACATATTATTTAAACTTTTAGAGACAATAATCGCTTTCCCATAAAAATGCTTTTAATTGCTCAACAAACCCAGTCCAGTTAACACCGTACGACTCCATTTGACTGTAAAATTGCAAATACTCTGGAAGACTTTCAATTCTTCGCACCAAATAACGGAATTCGGGTGATCTCATTTTTTCAACAGCTCTACATAAGTAAGGATCTGTCTCGACAAAGTACATCCACAAGTCATAGCTATTTTATAATTTAAAGCTTAGGTTTTTAAAATAATATCATACAAATCACTTACGCTACATCGTGAGGAATTTCGTAATATAAAATATCAATTCTAGTGAGAGAAAAGTATTTTGTAGCTTCGAATACAAAATAAGAGTCATTATTAACTCACAGTCCTAAAACTCCTCCAATGCCGGTTTCAGGTGTAACTGGCCATCTTGCAGGACGATCACGAGATTGCTGTGAACTCTTTGAAATTCTGAAAATTTTTTGTTTCATACACATCAATTTAAAAAAACATTTTTAAAATTCTTACGTTGGCCCTGCTGACTTTCCAAGCCATGGAAGCGGAAATTCTGAAAATTTAAATTTGTCATTTTTAGAAATGTTCCAAAGTTTTAAATTTACCAAAAATGCATCCTTCAGGACTGAAAAAATTAATTACAATTTAAATTTCTTTTAAAAAAATAACCTAAATTTACTGAATCATGTGTTGGATATTAAGTACACTTCCCATCGTGTTTAGGTACTGATACGGGTCATAATGAAGTTCAAAGCACATATATTCAGTGAGAGCCTTGAATTCTTGTGCAGTTTGAATATAAACTATTAAAATTAGAAAGAATAAAAAATTAAAAACTTTTAATAAGAAATTACGTAAGTAGAAAAAAATATATTTTCATATATTGGTTTGAGTAGCTTGTTCAATCGGCTAGATTTTAATCATAACCTAACAGTGTGCTTAAAAAACGCACTTTATCATTAATTTCACTTTTCTATATTTTTTTGTGATTCATTTTAAAAAATACTCACGACAAAGTTTCTCGAACTCTGGTCCTGAAAGGTACTGATAAAAGTCGAGGACTTCGGTGTCAAACATGAGTGCATCAAAAAAAATGTCAAGCATGCAGTCTATTTGCATAAGCTCAAAATAAGATCTCATAAATAGACCGAGTCCAATTTTTTCAGCACTACAGCACTCACTGGTTGGAATAGACATGTTTCCTGAAGAACATTTAAAACTGTTAGTGGTTGATATTTCTTGAAAATATCTAAATTTACCTGGTGCATTGGGACACCAAACTTGTGCAGCTGCACTTGCAACTAAGCACGAAAGTAACACCACTTCAATGATCTTCATTGTTTTCACCACTAAACCTTTATGTTTCACTCCTAGTAAGTTTCTAGACGAAATAAATTACACGAACGAAAAGTGTATATTTATATACACCAAACATATAATCAAAAATTTTGATAAGATTTGCTCTAATCTGTTGGCAAGTCTGGTGGTTTGATAATAGGTACTTCAAATCCAGTATTGACGTATTTCTGCAGACTCATATAAAAACAAAAAGTCATCAAAAGTTTTATTTTTATGAAGGTTTTTTATTATTATTTTCTCTGAATTAACAACACATAAAATTCATTTTTTTTCGTTTGCTTAACATTAAAATCGATTTTATTTTTTTATTCTCAGTGGGGTTGATTCATTTTCTGTGTGACGTTAAAAATAAATTTGATTTCGATTAAAGCAATAAGTTTGAACAATTCATTTAAAAGGCTTTTCAGTTTTCACTCTCATGCGAGCACATAAGTTGATAAAAAAATTATTAGATTGTTTTTAGTTTTATTAAAAATATTTTCTTTTTTATAAATTAACAAAAAAATTTTTTCTTTCTATAAAATTAAAATTTATTTAGATTGGCTTGTTAAATAAATTAAATTTTTTAGCGTTTTTAGTTTTTTTTAAATTATTTATTTATCTTTCTCTCATCGTTCAATCTTATCTTAAATTTCATTCGTTGTTTCTTTTTATTTTGAACTTTTCAAGTTTTATCTTTCTTTACAATTTGTAGACGCATGAAATTTTTTTGAGTGTAAAAATTTTATTCAGAATTTTAAACAAGAAATATTTTCTGGAATAAATATTTCATTACAGTAAGGAACAACATTTGTTGAAGGTACATCGATTATGTTACCTGGGATGGGCAATTACAAAAATAAACATTAGCATTTTATATTAAAAAGGTATTAATTAATATAATTGCTCATTTTTGCAGCAGTTGAATTTTAATTTTAAGGAATGAAAATCATTGTTTTTATAAATCAGTCCGAAAATGAAAGCAAATATCATTTCTTACCGTACAGCTAAAAAAAATGTTTTCAATCGAATTTTCATCGAAAAGGGAAAAAAGTTTTACCAACGTTTAACCGATCTGCGTTTCGGAATTTTCAATTTTACAAAACCAGAAGCACTTTAGATTCTTTGAAGAAAATCAGGCTTGCGCTTGCAATCCAACAAATGTCGTGTCGGTCGGCAATGAAAGTTTCTGTCAAAATATATTTTTTATTTGCATGCGAAATCGTGTGTAAGCATTTTTGTGTTTGTGATTAAATTAAAGTGGGTGTATGTGTGTAGAAAAAAAAGAGAAAGAAAGAGAGAGAAAAATATTTCATTAGGTTTTCAACATGAAAATTTTCATGACATTTATAAAAGAATTTTCTTATGACTCTAAAATTTATATTTTTAAATAAAACTGTAATTTTTCGGGTTAAGTCGGAAAAAATGTTAATTATTTTAAAAGCTTAAGTCTAAGATTTTCAATTTAAACTAAGACAAAATTTAACCCTCAAAATTTTCCTCGCGCTCAATTTTCACTATTTAAAATTATTGATAAAAAATTGTAAAAATTCTTCCTAAGCTTCTGCGTAATCATTGCAACTGTCGTATTCCGCAATTGTGCCATTTAGTTGGGCAACTTCTTTCTCGGTTATGATAAGGTTCTCATCCCCATTGGCTTGTGTAATGATTGTGCTGTTGTTAAATTTACTTACATGTGTCACAGCTCGTTTATTAACCGCTTTGCTTTTAGACTTTAGCGAGCAAATTAGCAATTCACTCATGCCTTTTCTAAAATTTCGTGAGAGTATGGCATAAAGTAAAGGATTCACGCCACTGTTGAAGTACGATGCAAGAAAGGTCAATGGTGTGAAGAGAGCATTGAAATTTGAGTATCCTACGTAGCCTGGGGACCTGCAAATGTTGAGATTTACTTTTTTGATTTACTTTTATTTGGTCACGTTCAATTTTGATGCAAAATAATTGAATAAAAAATTCCAATTATTTATATCCGAGTTGGGTTGTTTGTGATTTTTTAAAAAATACACAATTTTATTGTCACATGTCCTCCTACACTCATTCAGATTTTGGGATCCATTTATAAATATTTATTGGATAAAAATTTATCACAAGTGTTTTTTTAAAAAAAATAAATTTATTGTCCAGCCTTAAAGCATGTCCCTAATTTAAAATGCATTTAAACATATTCACTGATTAAGCTCAGATGTTATTGATTTTGCTTTTTTAAAATAAAACAGAAGCACAATCTTGAATGAAAATTCCATTCAATGGAATAACTTGTTGTCAAGGACTGTCATCAAGGACTAAATTGAAAGATTTAAAATCACTTTAATATTAAGAAGAACTTCGAGAATACTTCAGTGCAGTTTTACGATCAATAAATAAAGTTAAAGGTTTAAAAATCAACGTCTTCTAAAAGGACATGCAAACGTCTTTTGATGATGAATGACACCCAAGAATGACAATATTAATTTTGAATGTTGGAAAAATTTTAAAACAATGTGGGTCTGCAAACGGCGTTGCCATATCCAATAGCTTTGCACCAGCAGTAAATTTAATTAAGGAAAATCTCATATCAAAATGTCCCAAAAAATCTACAGAGTTATGTAAAGTAACCTTTATGCTGAAACTCAAGGTCGTCCGCACAAATTCACCCGAAAACTATAAATCCTCATTTTCGAGGCACTAATAAGATTTACTTGCTCCAACTTATCGTACCCACCAATATTGCCACATTTTCCTTGCATGAAGTGGAAGATTGCAGAGAGCAAACGTGAGCACCACAACTATGAGCATACGTACGACACCACGTCGTGCCCGTAAAACATTATTAGTCGAATGAGTGGATATGTGCGTTTGATGATGCCTCAGATGGTAATTACTGTGACCACTTTGTCCATGAACGCTGTGAGTCCTCCAAGTCGCAACCCCATTTTTATCCGACTCCATAGAAACCTTTAAATTTGTTATCTGCTTAAATGTTTTTAATTTTAATTGTGATAATTCCTAACAACACACCTCACTTTCGCTTGGATTAAGTGTTCTTTTTTCACATTTGGTGGGATGTCGACAAAAAGGATGAGCATTCGGTGCTGTCGTTACACTTGCTAATGGCGTTGTATTTTTCATCTGTAAACTTCTACCCAGTCCTTTAGAGCTCTTCCATAGCGATATCGCAATCCGACTATAAAGCACCTGGTTAATGGTCGAAAAGGAGATATAAAAAAGCATGATTCAATCTTTTATTGCCATTGCGAACTTTTTATATGCTCGCTTCATCTATCCGGAGATTGAAAATATTAGTTACCCTATCTAACCTCTAAAGGCATTCAAAAGAAGTAAAAATTAATTAAATTACCACCCATGATGATTTACTTAACTTTAGTCGCACAAAGCTTTCATCTTAATGGCATCTCTTTTATGCTTACACCTGATAACCCTGTTGATTGTATTAACCATTGGTATGAAACTGAGTTCTCTTTAAAAAAATCCAAAGTTTGGAAAAAAATTCCTAATTTTCTTTGTATTAAATATTGAGATTTAATTACGTGTGCAATTTCATTATTTCATTTAAAACCATAACTGATATAAAAACGGTTCATTTAGCTCTTCTTATGCCCATTTGAGAGGTTTTAAGTGGAATTTTACCTTTAAATTATTTAAAAGTGTTTTAACTTCAAGTTCTTTGGTGGAAATAAAATATTATTAAAAAATTTTCAAGCTCAATGTCAAAAAATTTTCGCTTTAAGTTTGTCAAGGGGGAATTTTTTTCTGTTTTACACATTTTTTTCTCAAATTTATGATCGATTTATTAAAATATTATTGTGGTAAATATTTACGTTTTAGTGAGCTGGAAAGGGGAATATAAATTTATAACATTAATATTGTATCCAGAATATTTATGGTAATTTACAGTCGAATGTAAACACTTATTCGTTAAACTTGATTGACTTAAATTTTTGAAAAGAAAAATTTGAAATTTGAAATGTGGAACGAAAAGTTAGATTTCCATCAAATGATTCCGAGCTTTTAAGAAATCAATGTTAAGAAAAAAATTAATTAAACTTAAAAGTTGTTAAAAATGTCACTTAAAAAATCTCTGCTAACTCTTTTAAGTGCAAGTAACACTTAATAAACTAAAGCTCACCAAACCCTTTCTAAGCTTTGTACATTCCGCGTAACCCACTTAAATTCGCGAAGCTATCAAGCGAGATAAATTTTATTGAAAAATCGATATTACATACCGTCATGACGAGTAAGGGTAATATATACAGGCATGCAAAATTGAGTACATCGAAGAGCTTTACATTATAATCGCGTCTGTTTACTATACAAATGGTTTCTGGTTGAAAAAGAGATAACGATATAAAAATCAACTTTTAGTCTCTTCGTAATAATAGAATATTTATGCTTACCTGTTCGGTTACCCAAATTATTAGTTATAGTTTCGACAAATATGAGCTTTGGCATTGAATAGAGAAATGAGCAGAGCCATACGAGTCCAATCACAAGCTAGAAAGAAAATAATGTTGATAAGTTCTTATTTGATGTCATCTCAAAATAAACTAACCCTCAGACGGCTCGATGTTAAAATCTGTTTGCTCGTTATTGGATGTTGAATGGCGAGATATCTTTCCATGCAAATGACTACTAGGATGAAAATTGACGCTGTGTAACTAAGCGATGTAATAAAATGATACGCTTTGCATAAAATACTTCCAAACACCCAACTGTAAAGATGGAGAGAAGAATCAATTGTGAACTAAAATCGTGCATACTAAAAGATGAGTGTTGCAAATTGAGTAATTTATGTCACAAATATTTAGTGATTTGATTAATTATTCGAAATACTAGAATAGAGCAGTCTGAACTAAATCCTTAAAATTTCACTCTTTTAAAATATTTGATCCTTACCTATCAATTAGATAAAGTGTCAGATTTTGATAGACACAAAAGATTCCAACACAAAAATCCGCTACCGCTAAATTGGCCAGAAAGAAATTTGTAATTGAACGTAGGCGTCGTGACATTGTCACCACCAAAATCACAAGAAGGTTGCCTGCAAGAAAAAGGAAAAATATTCAAGTAAGTTTGTATGAAAAATTACGATCAACACGCGCAGTGCTTTCCTTTCAATTTCCGTTGATTTTGACGAATGCCAAATGCTCAAGTGACGACATTGATCAATACTCCTTTTCTTCCTTGGCTCAAAAAATCATTTGCGATTGATTGAATCCTTCATTAGATTCCACCCACCTCGAAGACATTTTATCGTGACAAAATTGCCTTAAGAAAATTGATTTGAAAACTTTGTGATGAAGAGCGAAAATGATGACGTTTTCACTCAACGTCTACAGATAATAATGAGGGAAATTAACCAAAAAACTCTGCTAATCTTAGAAGCTTTTTTAAAAAGTGGACTTTATCAGTTGAAATGCAATTTTGATGGCATTTTTTTTATTAAAAATGAATTTTATTGAGGATTTTGAATGTCTTTAGAAAAAGTTATTATTGAAAACTTTGAAACTAACGAAACACTCCATATTAAATTGAAGATAGCAAAACATTCATCGCTTTAAATTTATTTCATTCAAAAATTCCCTATTCAAGCGGTAAAGGAAGAGAATTTCAAATTGCAAAGTACTTGAATAATTTTTACTTTCTCTAAAGAAAAGTTATTCTAAAAGGTCTCTCACTGAATAAAACTTGTCAGTGAAAAAAAGCGAATATTTTTCTTTTTAAACTTTTAAAGTTTGTTCAGAGTTTAGGCTACTTGAAGACAGCGTAACAAATGCATTTAGTCCTGTATGTGGATGTTTTTGAAATACAGAAAGACTTCTCATGGTTGAAGTTTATTGAAATTTGTTTCTCCTCGACACACTTAATCTTCATTTTCCTCTTCATTCTCCGTAATTCTCATTGAATTAAGCTTTTGATAAATAATAAATGAAAATAATTCTTGAAAAGTGCAGGAAAAATAATTTAATGCAACTTTTTACCTTTGAATTATTTGATGTATGTGAAGGAAACTAGTGTGGGATTAAATTTAATTTATCAACTCTTAAAAATCGAGAAAGATAAAATTAGGTGAAGTGAAAAATTTATAATTAATTTTCATTTTTTAAAGTAACAAAAAACAGTTTTTGGGATGGAGAAAACTCATAAGTGAAAACGGACAATTAAGCAAAATTTATTTTGTTTGCTTTGAAGGTTTGTTTTGTGTGCATATTAAACTTTTAAAGCACACGGTTAATGACCGTGTAAAGTTGACGGTTTATAAAAATTTCAACTGTCAGGTTTCAAAAATATTTATTTTAGCACACCTGCACAATTCTGCTGTTTTTATTATAAAATCATCGCAAAACATTCAATAGTAACTTTTTTATACTTACCAAAAAAGCAAAAGCAGAACACCAATGAGTAGAGCGTTATAAAAACGTATCTTACATCCCTTCGATCAAAAACATATTCACGCGATGTCATGCTGAACGTATCATTTAGAAAAATTGAGTCATTTGTATAAATCTCGTCATTATTATCAGTCACGTTCGCCAGCAATGACGGTGATGATGACGAAGTCTCAATCGCACTGCTCAACAGCATCGATGAGGTCAGTAAAGTCACTTCTGTTGTAAAAATGTCATTGTTATCAGCCAAACTCATTTTATTAAATTTTCGAACAGCACATCACACATTCACCATAGTTTAGGCCTTTTTTCAATTAAGCTTAATTTAGTTATTAACTTGGTTTTATACCTAATCCATGCACAAAATTCAATTTAGAACTTTTTTTTTGCTTTTAAGAGTAAACTTTTGCTATAAAAGTATTAATGTGAGCATTCGACACGCTTTGCTTGGTTGTACTCTAAGTTTGAAATGAAAAACAAAAGGGCAAAAAGGGAAAATCACAATAATTAAATCAACACTCGTATTTGCCTCAATTTTTCTCTTTTTTGCACAATTTTCACTTTTATTCTCTCGCATTAATTTTATTATTGACATTTCGCCAATGCCTGGAAAGCAAGTGCATGTACTTTTTGTGTGCATTTTGATCACATTTGTGCGCAAAAAGCCCATGCACTTGCTTTCCAGGCCTTGCATTTCACGTTTCAAGAGATATAAAATTTGCTTGTTTTAAATAATATTATTTAATCAAGTTCACTTTCCTTGAGTTCAATATTCATAATCATCACATCTTTTATAACTGGAACATTTTGCTTTATAATTTTTTTAAATAAATTAATGAACCTAATGACACATGTGGGAGAAATGATGATAGTGCTAATTTATGTCGAAATTGTAATTAAAATATATTTTATTGGAAAACGGAGATAATTATTTAATTATGAGGATATTATTTGAGCTTTTGGGTATAATTAAGAAGTGATTGATTTCGCACTAGAGAAATTTTCCAAGAATATATACGCAATTTGTTTTTTTTCCTCTCTTGAATTGCTAATTAAATTCTTTGAATTCTCTTAAATAAATTATTAATCAGAGGTTGTTCAAGAGTTTTGATTTAAACTGTTTATTCATATTTATATAAAATAATTAAAATTTTGTCTTCATACGCAATTAATTTGAATTGAAAACATGACAAAAAAAAGACTCAACTATAGTTAACTACTGACATGCATGCAAATTAAAAAATGGTAAAAGCAGCAGTGACACAAAGTAGGAGATATTTAGTCGATTCTGTTACAAAATTGTCACAGATTTGTATAAAAATGCATTAGATGTTCTTGTGATATTCTTTCTCTGATGATGTTTGAAAGAAAGCTTTCAGTTTTTACGTTTGATTTAAAGGTGTCAAAGACCTACGGCAGAGAGGTGTCACAAATCGGGTCGGAGAGAAAAGACTTTATAGTCACTTTTCCGACTATTTTCGACATGCAATCTCTGTCGCACTAGCTTAAAGTTAATTTCATTAATGATAATGTTTCTTAGTTTTTAAATTACATTTGTTTTTTAGCGTAACCCACAAAGTGGTGTAACGCTTATATGCTCGTGATTCCGTCCGTCCGTCCGTCCGTCCGTCCGTCCGTCCGTCCGTCCGTCCGTCCGTCCGTCTGCACAAGCGAGATCTCGGTCCCTGGACCAGCTAGAGACTTCTAGTTTTCGCCAGATGGTAGCTCTTAGGGTCTATATGTGCAGGCACTGACTATTTTTTGAGTCATGACCTATGGTCGTGCCATGGACGGCCATAACGTCCATTTTTCATACAAATTTTCTCTTATATGGCTTCATGGGTATCGTTGAACTCGTGATTGGACCAGAAATCGATTGGCATTGATTCGTAACTTGACCAGGAATCGATTGACATACATGATTTTTCGAGTCGTGACCTATGGTCGTGCCACAGACAGCCAAAATGTCCATTTTTCAGAACTATGGCTTCATGGGTATCGTTGAACTCGTGATTGGACCAGGAATCGATTGATATAGATGATTTTTGAGGAATGTCCATCATGGACGGCCAGTAGTGCCACGGACAGCCAAAATGGCTTCATGGGTATCGTTGAACTCGTAATTGGACCAGGAATCGAATGGCATTGATGATTTTTGATGAATGTCCATCATGGACGGCCAGTATTGCCACGGACAGCCATAATGTCCATTTTTCAGAACTATGGCTTCATGGGTATCGTTGAACTCGTGATTGGACCAGGAATCTAATGACATAGACGATTTTTGAGGAATGGTCGAACAGGACTGCCACGGACAGCCATAATGTCCATTTTTCAGAACTATGGCTTCATGGGTATCGTTGAACTCGTGATTGGACCAGGAATCTATTGACATAGATGATTTTTGAGGAATGGTCGAACAGGACTGCCACGGACAGCCAAAGTGTCCGGATTGACTTAAACTCATTTTTTATGCACTTGATTTTCAAACACTGATCTGTTACAAGTGGGTTACGCGGCAACACCCACGTGTGGGTTTTGAAACATTTTTTTAAATGAGAGTTAAATATTGCACCACATTCAATAAAATAATCTATCAAATTTAATTATTTTTCCGGGAAATGAGTTTTCCAGGCCTGGTTTTTTGATTAATTTTTTTCAAATTCAAACTGCGTACATGCATGTAAGTAACTTTTGTGTCTGTTTTTTTTTGCTTATTAAAATGGTGAGTGAAAATTTTAAAGGTGTTGTTAAGCGAGAAAATTAAGACCATTGCGCATTACATGTGGCGGAAAATTTTATGCTTTTATTGTTATAAAACCTTTAAATGAAATGTTTGAAAACATATTTTTTTAAAATTTAGTAATCATACTCTAGAAAAAGAAAAACCAATATTTTAAATATATTTTTTATAAAAAGGCTTAATTAAAGAGATAAAAACTTGAAGTAACTAACTCATATCATCCAAAATTTCCACCTAATAAATCCATAAAGCCACAAATCACATGCTCAACTTGTTCATCTGCGGATGACAAATTTAAATTAATCCATTTTAACTCGAATATACAACATTTAAATGCTGGTACACACATAATTTATTTTCACCACATCCACATCAAAATCCGATTAACGCGTGATAACTTTTTTCAATTAATTAATCAATCATTTAAAGTAATTTAAATTTTAGCAAACTTATTTTAAAAAAGTATAATTTTTTTTGTAGATTCTTTAATATCGATAAAAAATCATATTTTATTCAAACATTAAGCAGATTTTCATTTTTCACTCATTTTTCTTTTCTTCCGGAAATTTTCTTTATTCAATTAAACTATTCAAAAGCATTTATGAGAAGTCTTCTTGTTTATATTTTACACGTAAACATTCGTAATTATTATTTTTTATGCGAGAGAAAATTATTTTTTGTAAGAGAATTTTGACAATTTTCAGCTTTAAAATATTAAATTAATTTTCTTACATTTATTTAAAAATCACTTTTATTTTTCGCTTTTAAAACTTCACGATCCAGCGAACGACAAAAGACTGCAAGAATTTCTTCCTCAGATGATCAATTTATGTTGAATGAACGAAACAGACGTTTATTGGAATTTTCCAAAGTGCATTTTCCAAGCAAGTTTGAGAGAAATTTTCCCGATTTTTCTAAACGAGAGAATAAAAATTTTCCATTTTCCATGTTTATAAGAGCGAATTAGTTCAAGTGGTCGTACACGTGGATTTGCATTAATTACTATTTTTTTGTCTTTCTTCATGAAAATCTTTTTTATCCTGTTTAACAATTTTCTGAGAAATCGTTGAATGGATTTTTAAAAACGTTTATGAAGATCCATTGGTTTTTTTAGATCCAAATCAATTTACTTAAAGTTCTTATAAGAAATTTTTTTCTTCTCTGTTGCGTTTAACTTAAACTTTTAAGTCTAAAGAATTAATTTAATGTTTAATTACCACACGTGTTAATTGTTCACGATAACTTAAATATTTCGTTAAATCTTTTCACTTTTTGTGATCATCACGCAGCGCGATAGTAAAAAGAAAACAAAACGAAAGAAAATTGTCATCACTTGCATATAAAAAGAGAGTTGTCGGCAACATAAGCGAAATCTCTATTGTTATGATTATCCAAATGTGAGTACTTGCTTCACATGAATGATTATTTTACACTTTCGTAATTTTTTTCTCGCTCATTGTTTTCACTTTGTGCATTTAATTTTTTTTCTCAGCTTTTTGTTCTTTTCACAAAACTCCAACTTTCAACTTTTGCGACTTTTGCGTAATTTGACAAAATGAGTGGAAATTTGAAATCAGACAGAATTTTTTCAACGTTTATAAATCAAATAAAGTTAGCGAACTTCCGTTCAAAATTTTGTCATTAGTTGAACTAACTACTGTGATTTCTCAACTACGCCATCACCCTTTTTTCCCTCCCTCCATAAAGTTTTTTTCCACATCGCTTCACGTTGTAAAATTTGTAAAGCGCATAAAATGTAAATTTCTAACAGCCATATATGAAGCATGTACGATTAACTGTCGGCAGCATGAAAGACACAATAATGCGATATATTTTGTTTCTCACAATTTATTTTGCGCTTTTTTTTGCGAGGAAAATGTTTGAAGAGTTGCTCATCCACGACAGCATAACGCACTACAGTTAGGTAGTGTGAGACAATGGAAATGCTATAGGGCATTGCCTCACAAGGGAATGACTTGAATGGAAAAATTTAAATTTACAGATAATGTGAATACGAGCTTCAAGTTAATTTCAAAATTCTAAAAACCGTTAAATTTTCTGGGTAGTTCTTGATATTTCCATGAACATTGATGTCAAGTCTCCAAGACCGCAGGATGACATTTTTAAGAAAGCCAATCATTAATCAAAAAGTATTTTTCATATACTTTCACTTCCTTGTTCTGTTTTTTCAACCGATGAAAATTCATAAACTTCTCACAGTAAAATTAATTAATTAACATTTTTTGACAAACAACTCTTTCAAAATTTCGGTTTGTCAACATTTCGTGTGAAAAGAGCGACTGAGATTTAAACGATGAGAATTTAATTCCTCGTGTTTACATTCAACTGCGACAAGAGTTGTTTATTTGGATTTGTAAAAATTGTTGACAAAATCTTATGCGCCAACATATCATGGTGACATTAAAACAGACATCGCAAAGAGGAAGAAGAAATCGTACATGTGAAAAAACTTTTTAAAAATTTCCTCAATTTTAATTTTTTCACTTGAATTTTGCTACAGAAAGCTCACTGGTCATGAATTAAAGGAAAATTAATTAATTTTAAGATCAGGAAAAGTAAATAGCTTGTAAGTTGGTAAAAAATAAAGAGAAAAAACTTGAGTAGATGGTTTTTATCGATTTTGAGTTCATTGCCAGTCTCATTTCTTGCTGTCTATAGAAATTGAACGAGTTGAAATTTGATGAGAAAGTAACATTTCATTTCAATCTCAAAGGATCTAATAATTCATAAATGCATACAAAACATGTTGCTTGAGATATTTTTTAATTTCCTCACATCTGTTTTGAAGAATCCACACAAATAATGCCAGCAACGAAATTCCCATCAAGATGGATAAAAACAAAAAATTCGAGAAGCATAAAAATCTTCTTCTTTTTATCTCCTCTTACCTCATAACGAGAAATTGTTAGACAGTAACATGTGATGAGCGAAAAAGCGAAAAGTGAATGAGGAAAAGGAAGAGAGAGATTGTTTGAGATGCGATATGAGAAGTGAACAAATTATTTAATGAAATTCGATTTTTTTTCCGCTCTATACGCTTGTGTGTAGGAATTTTCAGGCATTTTTGATGAACATTTTATGATATGATGAAAAAATTTATTAAATTTTTGAAGAATTTATTTTTATCCGTTTACTAAAAGCAAATTAGTTTCATTTATTTTTGTTCTTTTAAGTCAAATCAAATTTGATTAAAAAAATTTTTCAACTTGATGTAAATTTAGGATTTTTATTAAAATTTTCTTCGCAATTTTACAAAAAAAAATTATTATCATCGCCTTTTGGTTTATCAATTATTTTTCGATCAAAAATCAATCCAGAACAATCACCAACAGTGACTTTCATGTCTATATGATAAATCTTGTAATAAAAGTAGCTTCTGTCGATGATTTTTGAAAGCCCTAAGGATATTGGAATTTTCGACATATGCTGTGCAGCGGACAAATTTCTTAATCTCATCTCAACCTCCTTCTTCCTTCCTATCGAAAAAAGTTTCATATTAAAGATGTGCGTGGAAAATTAATTTGCACCTCGTCTTTTTTGAGTTTATGAAAAGATTTTTAGAAAACTAAATTTTAAAGAATTACAAATGATATTAAATTTCTCGATTTTTATAACAAAATTTAGTCATAAATTGCTAATTAATTTAAAATGAGATCATTTTAGGTCGGTGTAATTTTCGAACGTAAACTATTAGATTTCCGGGCTATATCGAGAGATCCATAGAAATTTTTAGTGTGATGTCACATGAATTTACAAGAGAAATATAAAGCGAAGCTATAATAAATCGTATACAAATTTTATCCAACTCGCGCTCATGACAAAACCGGTAACAAATGAACTTGTTAGCTGATGCATTACGTCATTGATATCAGATAATGCTATTACATTTCATAAGCAATTTTGTGCATAGGAATATTTATTACTTGCGCTTTTGATGTGTGATACAGATTTTCTTATATTGCAATGCAATGATCGAATGATTTAAGAAAAAGAAAAGATCTAAATACTATTTAAATATATAGCGGATCTTTTATTTTCAAGTTGAATTTATTAAAGTTCGCTACATAAAAAATTTTTGGATTTCATAAAAAATTTACCAACGAACACATCCAAAAAAATTACAATTAAATTCTGGAATTCACTCAATCACACCCGTTTGTGCATTTGATTGAAAAATAACATAACACAAAACTTTGCAATCAAATTTTATATTGAACCCTCGCGACATGCCAACGGCTTCCTGTTGGCATTTTTTGCATGTGAAATTTTCCAATTTATCGCTCCTTGCTTTTTTGCATTCAAACTTCCCAAAAAATATCAATATCAAGTGCTTCAATAGTGACGTTGAAAAGACCAGTATAAAAAAATTATTTTCCTCCTTTTGCGGTTAAAGTGCTTCAAAAAATTCATGAGAAAGCGAAAACTCGACTCCGATCTAATGGAATGCGATGACGTCGAATAATTATCGTACAATTCAGTTTCTCACACGAATATTTTTTGGTGCGATACACACCACAGTATACAATAATAAAAGCCATCTCATGTGAAGTGTATCATTTTCAAATTTACAAACAATACCCCGCACAAAAAGAGCGAAAATGAAGCAAAAATAATTCTCAAAGTCGACCGGTGCCGCTGAAGGAGTGTAACTGAAGACACCGTGCAATTTGAATCATTAAATGAGATGAAAAATCCAAAAGTTTTTCATCTTGGATTAATTTCAAGGGCTGAGAACATAGAGGTAGCTGGGCCCGCAAAGGCCCGTAAAGGCCCGTGAAGGCCCGCCAAGGCCCGTGAAGGCCCACCAAGGTCCGTGAAGGCCCCCAAGGCTCTTGATGGCCCGTAATGGCCCGTCAAGGCTCGTGATGGCCCGCCAAGGCCCGTCAAAACAAAGAAAATAAAGTTAGAGGAGAAAGGAATCAAAAAAATTTACAGTAATTTTTTAAAAAAAAATTTTTTTTTAAGGCCCGTCCACCCTAAGGCCCGCAAGGCCCCTGAAGGCCCGCCAAGGCCCCTGAAGGCCCGCCAAGGCCCCTGAAGGCCCGCCAAGGCCCGCAATATATTGATGTTCTCAGCCCTGGATTAATTTCTAAAAGTTGACAAAATATTTTAAATTAAAAGTTACTTTTTACAGTACATTAGGTACTACTGTACCTCATCAAGAAATCACAATCATATCTAAAGCTAAGGTAAAAAACAAAACAACAAAAATTTCGTTCCAGTTGATTTCTTTTGTTGACCTTTTCCCAGCACGGCGTCTTCTTCCACCTATCTGATTTCTCTCGAAATATCTTCGGATGAGGACAGTAAAATTGTACGTTTTAGAGCGACATTAAATTGCGAAAAATTGTACATGTATGGATGCCTCGAAATTTGTGCGATGCTCAATCTAATGAGCGTGTCGTACACGGAGAGGTCATTTGCCTACAAATAGAAGCTAAAAAATATAACTTCGGGATTCCATTTTCGTTTCTCATTCGCATTACGACAAACTACGATGAATTGCTGTTGTTTTTTATTACACACATATAGACTTGATGTACCATCAATTAGCACCCATTATAACATGATTATATTAGCCAAAGTTGGTTCAGTATAGAGAGACATAAAGATCAATTAATGAGAAGATTTTTATTATTATTAGTTAGTGAATGTAACTGTTGATGCTTTAGAGATATGCATAGCGATGGGACGTTTTTGTGGGAATTCTTGTACAGAAAAATCATATTAATTGAAATGATAGTTTTGAGAAAAAATTAAGTTAAGTTTGAATTTTTTTAATAAATTTCTCGTCTAATATTTTTGACCATCAGGTTTTACTGTATTTTCAAAAATATTTAAGACGTACATAAAACTCTATAAAAATCGACACTAAAGCTTGCTTCAATCGAGCTGTGACCAATGTTTAGAAAAAATTTCATTCTTATTCTTTTATTATCCGCTGTTGCCCTTTTATGTACGCAGATGATGATGTGAAAGTGAATAAAGTTCCGTTGAATTAATCATAGAA
This sequence comes from Tanytarsus gracilentus, assembly GCA_038502055.1. Classification (NCBI taxonomy): domain Eukaryota; kingdom Metazoa; phylum Arthropoda; class Insecta; order Diptera; family Chironomidae; genus Tanytarsus; species Tanytarsus gracilentus. The sequence goes on along the minus strand of JAXRKN010000044.1, from coordinate 12,334,943 downwards.
TAAAAAAATTCCCACATACAAAAGAGCGAACGAATCTTCATGCGTTTTTCACAAATTAAGAAGAAATTGTTGAATCAAACCGAACCCCGCAGTATGCAATGGAATTTTTCAATCGATAGATTTGAAAATTGATTTTCCATTTCACTTACCACATCCAAATCGAAGTTTTTGTTTTCGTTCTTGAAATAAGAAAAGGTGCAATATGTGAAGTTGATGAAGGTATTCAATTGGTTTTTAATTGATTCTTTTCTCGTGATGGTTTTTCATTTTTGGTTTATTCCGATTATAATAAATCGCTTCTGCCTTTTTGTGTTTCACAAATATGTTTTGGGGGTTTCTGATAAAATTTTTCTAATTTTTATTTTACCTCGGACGCCAATATCCCGGTTAATCTGTCTATAAGTACTTGTTTGACATGTGGCAGATATAAAAAGAAAGAGCCTTCTGTATATAACCAGCACATGTCACAATATAAACCAGAGTAAAAAAACTTGAAAAAGTACAGAAAAATAAGGACATTCAATATCGCCAGATGCAAAGTACACAAAAATTAACTTCAAGTAACAGAAAGGAAATCATTTAAAAGAGTTTACAGCTCAAAAAGTTATAGATTAAAATAAAAACTTAAATTATTGACTTAAAACATACATTTTTATTTTTGGATCCAGTAACAAAAAGTTCTTACCCGAAAATTCTTCTTGTACACACCTGTGGTGCAAATGCGATTAATTCCAACAACCTTACTGTTTTTATGTTTAATGCTGATCCAGCCGGATATGCAATAAAATCAGGACGGGCATCATTTGTTTTTACCATTAAGAACCTGCCAAATTTATTTCTTGAACATCTGCTGCCTCACCGAAAAATTACGCACGCATGCAAAGCTGAATCTTTATGTTTCAGCTTTAAGACCAAGAACATCTTAGATAAGGACAATTCGATTGTTTTGCACCCGACCATGGACATGAAAAAAAGTCTCATCATAGAGACCTTGACGCATCTTATAACAACATTAATTTCAATTGCTCTTCATTCAGTGCTTCTTTCGTACATTTAAATTGCTCGATAATTAATCATTCAAGAAGAAGAAGAAAAATGGTTTAATAAATATTTCTTGGATTCGGTTGCCACCCTGTAAAAGAAATAAGTAAAACACAAAGAGATGAAAAAAGTAAAAAATTTCAAGAGTAATTTATTGTCGCATCTGCTATATACCTGAACGAGAGGCTAGTTTTTCTATGACTGAAAAGGAGCAAAATTTTTTATGAGCCAAAAGGCAAGTTAAAATTTCAACCACATTCCATTCAAGTAATTTCTCACTCGGCTTACAAATTTTTTAAAAATTAACTTTTTATTACGGACGAAAGGAGAAAAGCGAGCGAAAGAAAGAGAATAATTATAGTTCGTAATTATAGGCTCAATTTCCATTTTTTTTTTGAAGAATCACCACATACATTTTTAGAGCATAAAGAGAAGATAAAAAAGTTTGGAATAAGACGAACATTCAAATTTATATTGAAATCCGAGAAATTTCTAGGAAGAACTGAATAAAAAATTATTGAATTTCAAAAAAATTTACAAATTGGAAATTCAAATTTGTTTTAAATGACAGAAAAATTTATAAGTTATAAATTATAACGAATTCGTTTAAGTTAAAAATTTCGACAAAAATAGCCCAAAATTGCCATATTTTGAGGGCGCCAGTGCTACAGCAGAGGTCAAATAATGAATCAGAAAAGGGCAAAGAAGAGCAGCATTAGATGAGTAGAAATTCTTCGGAAAGATCAACTTGCTCGGACCTAAATCAGATGTAATTATGAAATTCCTTTCTCGGCGCTCTACCAAGCTCCATCCACCGTGTGAGAAGACCATTAACAAATAAAAGAAATAGATCGAGATTAAAAATCTAGAAATATAATTTTCCATTCAATTTCATCGGATTATAGGCGTCTTAATTTATGCTTTCCGTTTTAGTCTCAAGAGAACTTCTCAGATTCGTGTTCAAGTTCAACTCGCATTTTGCTGTTGTCACATAAAGAAATGAAAAGAAGATATTTTTATTATCATCTGCAGAGAAATTCTTGCTTTATCTCATCCAACACGCGCTCATTTCTCACCTTCATACTTTGTTTCGCACACAGAGGAAAAATTGATGATTACAGGCAAACAGATATTCGATAATGTGCCTCTCAGAACGTGAGAGAGAATGAGTTGATGTAAAATAAAAATTAGGATTAAATATTTGAAGCACATCAACGCAAAAAAAATGTGAAATTCAAGGATACAAGAAGTAAAAGACACGTGAGGCTTGTGAATTTCTTTGGCCAATTTGTATCGAAATTTTTGGAACAAAATTATTTCCCTCATTCTGAAATCGATAATATCTGAGTTATTGTTTCCACGGCTCGACATGCAACCTATAATTTTCGATATAAGGTTTTTAGCCCTAGATAAGCCACTCGCCGTCATCTGTCCTTTTCTTTCAGTGGCATGTGCCCTGTGATTTAAGCGCTATAATTACCTCATTTTTGTGGTTAAGTTTATCTATTGTGATGCAGACAGGTGCTGCAGATGGCTTTCCTCAACTGAGAAGGGATGAATGGACTTGCTTTATTTTTTCTATTAATGTCATGGTGATAGCAATGAAGTGAGTGTCAGGTGAAAGGTTAAATCGTCAAGTTCCATCTGCCACTAGAAAGAGAGAGAGAGAGAGTGAGTTAAATCATCTCTTGAACCTTGTTCTACCTTATTTAATGTGAATTACAGCTGACAGCACGAAAAATTCTTCTTGTAATGAGAAAGCTATTTGCATCAATACACAAATGGTAGAAAGGCAGATGGTTAATGGAGTTAAATAAACTAATTTCTGCATCGCATCGAGGAATTATTTCCATTTGCACTTGCTTGTTCTCATTTTACAATTCTGTGCTAAAGTTGATGATACAATTTTGAATTTAATTTTATGTTAATGCTCAATTTAAATTTAAACTTTATCAAATGATCTCATGACTCTTCTCATTTATTGAAAATTGCACTTGCAGACCATCAATTGCTAAATGAACACATGTAGCATACATGAGTGGAATGCTTTTAACTCTCCCCGTAAAAAAGGAGAAAATACGTGGCGAAAATACAAAATTTAGATTAATTTTACGGTAAGCTGAAAGAAGAAAACTTTAAAATATGTTCAAAAAATAAAAACTTGAAATGTTTTTAAAAGCTGTTAATTTTTTAATATTTTGCGTTCTTAAAAAATATTCGTTTTTATTAAAAAATTTTAATTGTTTCAATGGAAAGTTTTCTAACTATAAGCTTCAACATAAAGCACCCTCAATTTGAATCCTCCTTTCATATCTCATCAGCATGACTAACGGTTAATATCGCCAACATGACACCGGTATAGTCAATATAATTCGCAGTAAATCTTCACTGAGTGCTCAAATTACTTTCATAATATTCTAAATAAACCTTCCGAGAACACTTTCTCCCTATTCCGATCGAATGTCGCCGATAAAAAGGTTGTGGCTGTTACCGGGAGGCAAAAGCAAGTGATAAATTTTGTTCGATAATTGCTTGACAAGTTTGTTACATCATTACAAAGATTCTCGATGGATAATTTTTTTTCTCCATTTTGTGGCCACTTGAATAAAATTCTTAGAATTGTGGACACAATACAAGAAAAAAAATATGTTTTTGACATGTTCACCGTAATTATCATCTATCGATAGAAATTCACATAAAAATTCTTCGTCATCCACCTAATGTGAACCAGAAAGAGGCTTGGGAATGCATTCACGACTATTAAAATGTTAATGCCGAGCTCACATGAATGGATTGAAATTTTTTACACACGCACATAAGGAAAGAACCGAAAATCATCAACTTATAACAATTCTATTACTCAATGATGACTTTAATGAACGGAGAGTCTCTTTTTGTGTATCATTCTAGATGCTCATAGGATGATAGTATGAATGAGAAAGAAGTGAAGTGGCGATGAAAATGTGCGTGGTGAGTGAGGTTTTGAAATTAGAACTGGCTGTTTTGACTGGTGGAGATTAGTTGAGAGAGAAATGTTTCAAGATGATTTTTTTTGTTACTGGTACACGTTAAAATTTGAAATTTAATGAAAAAAATTTCGTAACAAAAATTATTTTTAAACGCTTTAAATAATAAAGTAAAAACCCTAAATTTAATCTATCCATACACCCAAAAAAAATCACTGGAAATTAAATGAGAGATATTTCAATACTCGCGACGATGCGGAGGCGAGTTAAATGTTAAAGAAACAAAAGTCTGAACCGTGATATCTCTTTCTCATATCTCTCTCTCTCTCTTTCTCTCGGGATATTAATACTTCCTACTTCAGAACTCTCTTATCGACATCATTAAGATACTTGGGTGGAGATTCCACCGCGAGAAGTAACAACAGTGAGATAATTTAAAGCACACATGCACATCATAGATGACCACATTCCAATCCTCTTATAGTTTCTCTTTCGTTGAATGTTTTAAGAGTAATTATTTTATTCATTTTCGAGAACGTTAAGAAGTGGTGGTGAAGATGAGAACGAAGATTAGAGAGTAAAAAAATGAAATCGAATTGAGATTAAGAATGCCGAAAATGAAATTCTTAAACTTTTTTCTGTGTTCTCATCTCTCTTCTTGTGTTTTATGTGCATTTCGATGGGAATATTTTAAAGTTGAACAAATATTTATTTTCTCTGTTCTTTTCATTTCTCGATCTGACATCATAAACATCACTTTTATTTCCCTTTGATTTTTGGGTTATTAAAATTTCAATTTATTTTAATTTTTATATAATCAAGACTTGTAATTTCACTCTGTTGAATTGGTGGTACAGATATTAAGGAACATTTTGAGATGAGAGGAATTTTGAAAAAATTATTTTATAAACGCCAATCTACTTAAAATATGAAATTTATAAAGTAAACCGTTTACTGTAAATGGCAAAATTCAAACTCAAATCAGAGAGATCAAATTTACATAATGCATTTTTTGAAAAATTTTGACCATAATATTACTCTTTCTACTCGGGTCAATTGAAATTATAGAGCTGAAAATGAAATCACTTTTTTATATAATAAAATCTTACAATTTTCAATTCTCCATATGCTCAATGAAGCAAAATGCATCATATACGATGGTGATGAGCAAACATTTTAGAAATTTTTCGTGGAGCACTTACTTATGAATTCAATTGAGTGGCTTGAATAATTTATCAGACCAAATAACTCAGTCGCTGAAGTATCTGCTGTCGACTGAAAAGGCGAACAAACGAAAAACTCAGTATGAGTGTAGACTCTTAAAATGATTTATTTGATTTCTTATGCACAAAACTAAAATGTTTAAGAACAATTTTTTTTCAATTCAATTGACTTTGGCTTTATAATTTGTGAAATGTGCTACTTCAGATACGGTCAATGTTGTATGATGGAAATGTGTTTTGTAGAAAATTATCAGGGTTTTTTATTTGTTCAAAATTGATGTTTATTTAAAGATGTTAAACTTTTCTATTTTACAAAATATAGTTTTGAATTTTACGCATTTTCAAAACTAAACTACCTAACATTTTTTAAAATTAAAATATATTTTAAAATTTCCTATCCCTTGTCTTTTCTCACTTTTATCAATATTTACTTCTTGCGATGACAAGAGAACATATTTTTTAAATTTATGAAGACTAAAATTTTTCTGATAAGCTCTTTGGTTATTGAACTCAACACTTGACATGTGCATGAACTTATAAATTGAATTTAAGAGCTATAAATTGATTTCTCATGTCAATAACTCAATATAGACTCTATCGGTCTTATCGGACGTTATGCATTTTTTTATGAACGAATTTTTCAATTAAATTCAACTTTTATTTGACTAGTACGATAACCTTCGACGAATTGTTGTCTTTTCGAGCACAACTTGATGATAAAAAATATTTTTCAAATGTACACGTAATTTCCTATTCCTCTTGCTGGATGTGCATTGACAATTTCATCAACAGCGACACTGTGTCTTCGTGAAATAAAATTTATACTTGTTGTGGTCGCTGTCGTTTCTAAGTCGATTAGCTTTTTGTCATTGCCAAAGGTTGAAAATGAATTTTGAACTGTACGAATTTCCCGAACATTGTAAACAGGACTATATGATGAAGATGCAGTCGATTGACATGCTTTGGGACTTTGAATTAAATTTCCATTTATGTCCTGGTGACTTTGCATGTTCACATTTTCAAATCGGAATGAATTAATTTTTTTGGCAAAGCAATTTTCGAGTCGAATAAAAGTTGATTTTACAATGGATGGTGTTGATGAATTTTCAAGTGAATGCGATGGTATTTTACTTGAAGCATTGTTGTTCTCTGGTTCTGGTTTATTTTCACTTATTTGATGTTCATTTGTGAGTTGAAGTGATCTCGAACATGAACGTGACAAATTTCTGATTCGTCGCACGAGAAAATGACAATTTTCGCCTTTTTGGTTTCTTAAAAATTGAGCTCGAAGTGGAAGGTCATCGGGATGAAGTTTTCGCTGATATTCTTGGTCGGGACAAACTTCATAGAGTGAAAAATCTTCCACTGGTTCGGTGAGGTTGTAACAGGCCAGAAGGAGCGTCAAAAGTTCATCAGAAGTCGTCTGTTCGGAAATTAAAACACTTTTATATTGCGAAGTCTGTTGTAATGCTGTCGTATGAACACGAATAAGTCCGCCACTTTTTGTTTGAAGATGAAATTTTGATTCGCCACTCGGATGACAGGCTTGAAGCATAGCAGGGCGTGCTGAGTCATCCAATATCAACATTGTTCGTGCATCCGCTCGACGAATTCGAACTTCCATTGATAAGAAGAATAATCGAGGGTCACGATGACGAATTTTACATCTAATTTATTAAAATAACCGTTAGTTTTAAAATTTTCGTCATCATTTAACATGTTTGACTTACCTTCTCAGAATTTGAGTGACAATTTGACGAGCGGTTGTGTCCCATGAAACTGCCAATGTTTTATATTCGATATCTTGCTTCAAACAGGCTGTGTAGACTTTTAATGTCGTCTGAAAAAAAATACAATAAAATTATTATAAAATAATGCAAATGACATCTTCCAAGATCCATCTTATGTGCCCACCCACAATCATGACCACACATTCATCAAACTAATCACAATTTTTTAATCGAATGCTCACTAGTGTTTTTGTAATACATGCTAAAAGCTATAAAAAGATTGCACGTGTTTAGTAATAATTTATTGTTAAAGCATCGCTCAAGCGTGTCGTAAGAGATGACTTGAGTTAAGTGAGTGACAAGCCCAAAGAACTGAATCTCCTCACAGTGTGACTACAGACAAAAAAAGGAAAAGGTAATGTGCAACAATACAGAGCTGTTACTATTAGTGGTCGAGTGATTACACTTCAATTTTATTTTTTTTATTCTGTTCTTTGAAAAAGAAAAAAAAGAATTTTTTACAAAATTCTTAACTTCTTGACCACTAACAGTTGTTTAAAAATAAAATTCGAAGAAGCATGTAATTGCAGAGCATTATCACTCTTTGTTTCCTTTCACTGTACAGTGCTTGACAGCAAGCAGCGCCGGATGTTGGTTGAATTCCACTTGAAATTATTATCAATGACAATGTGCACGAACCAATACACATAAATTCTAAGTCATGCTATCCCACTCGCTCGCATCTAACTTAAGTCATTTTTCACGCCACATGTGCACACAAGCGTGTCATTAATTAAACAGGAGAATGTTGATCATACCTGCGGCACCGAGTCATTTAAACTCGAATAGCTCGATGATCTTGACGATGCCTTTAGCTCAAAGTCGACAGTTGAGGGCTCGGGGCTTCCACAAAGGGACGAATTTGATGACGAGGTTGAGAATGATGTCGATGAACGGAGTGAAATGGAATCACTGCGATTTCGATGCGGGGAAATGTGAACGTGCTTTAGCATCTGAAATGAGATTTTAAAGTAGAAGAGTATTTTTATTTTTAATTTGAATTTAATTTGCATTTTTATGAGAAATGGGTCCAGATAATCAAAAAGTTTAAAAGAGTTTTCGTATAAGATATTGGCCAACTCAGAGAATATATCAAGTACTATTATTATTTAAAAAGAAGTGTTAAAAACTATCATGCGCATCCACAAAATCTGTTTGCCGTTTGTAATTTTTATCAAACTTTCAACAATAAGTAAAAGTTTTCCATCCTTCATAAGTGAATTTTATGATTGCATTTTGTATACTCAAACCTTTTCGTTAAACTGTAGTTTGATAGTTTTAATAATTATCCCTTGGCATTATTTTGCAATAAATAAATATTCGTTGGAAATTCTGTCTCGTACTTAATGAGGATGTGCGGTGTTAAATTTTAGCTCTAGGATGTGCAACACTTCCGACAATTTATATTCTCATAGATATTTTCAATTTAGACCGCACTTGACTACGATTTTGCAATGAAGAGCGAAAGTTTGTCTGTGCTTAGCTTCACTTCACTTTTATTATCATCATCATCATCTCTCGAGTGTAGATGATTTGATGGAATGAGAAAAATTGAAATTAATTAAACTTAAATGGGGGCACGACAGAGAGTGAAAATAAAAATTAAGTGATGTGAAGCGAGAGCACTGTTAATTCTATTATAGAGTATCTTCCGAATTGATGAAGCCACTTGCATTAAACTCATCATCACACTTCATTTCACTACGCTTACGCAGCGCAAATTGTTGAAGCAGAAAAACCAGAACGGCCGCTTGTAGATATATGCAGCTAGTAATTTTAAACAAATTAATAACGTCTTTGTTAACGCATAAAAATAATTTAAATTTGAGGGTATTTGAGGGCATTTTGAGCTTTTAAACTAGCTCTGGAATTTATAATTTGGTTTGGTTCAAGAAAAGTCTCTTGGATAATTTTGCAGGATTATTTTTAATAATCATGTAGCTTCACTCCAAATAAATTAGTCCATTTGTATGCCGAGATGCATTGAACAAAATATTTAATCTCAAATTCTCAAAGAAAAAAAAGAAGTTTTTGAAAAAATTAAAGATTGAGAAAAACAATTGAACTCAAAATTGGTTAGCCGAAATTTATAAAACATTTCCATTCAACTTTATTAAACAAACAGATGAAAACATTACAAATCCTCCCAGATATTTTTCAATGTTCTTTTCATTCAACTGCTTCTTCAGCTTGAACAAACACTTCATTATTGATTTTTAAGAAAAAAGCTTTTAATGGAATAGGAAAAGTGATTTTAACTTCAAATATCATTTCTACAATACTTTTTGCACATTTCTTCATAAGCACATAAAAACAGAAGCTTTCGAATTTCAACAAGAGCTTAAAGGTTTTCAAGTGACAGTAAATCCCACTTTTAATTTAATCAGATTTTGAGTATCATAAACAACCGACTTGAGAACTGAAGTGTGATTAAGTAGTGCATTATGATTAAGTGTTTGCGAACAAGGGGTATTAAAAAACAAATATTTTTAGAATGGCACAAAATTGCAATAGATATATAGGTGAGAAAAGTAATTCAAAGAAGTTGAATTTGATTTTCATTTAATCATTTAAAATCTGCATTCATATTAAAGTCACTTGAAATACCTTTCAATCACTATTACAATTTACTATCATCGTGATTGTCGCTACCTTTTTTTCATCACTTTGCATGCATTGACTCGCGTATTGGAGAAAAAGTGTGAGAAAAAAATTCAATCAATCCGTAAACGGTGCAGTAAACAGGAAGCAAAACGAGCATCTCGCTTATCTTAATTACATCGCTGTTGCATTTCACGAATGTAAATTTCAAACTTGTTGGAAATTTGCGTTATAAAAAAGCTTCAAATCACAAACGGAAATGCAAAATAGATGAAAAATTTTAAATTGCGAACGGAAACTTTCAAATTTATTGAAATCAACAGTTTTGATTGATGAGAGTTCATTAACGTCACCTTTATGGTCGTCACTTTCAGTCTTTAGTTTGAATAATATGAGAAATTAAATGACAAAAAAATGGAAACTGTTTAATCACATGAAAATTTTAAAGTCTAGGTGCATTTTTAAAAATCACAAACTTATTTTATAAAAACTATCTGGAAACATCTCACTCTCAACCTCTTTTTCTCATGTTATGCAACGTGAGGAGTTAGTGTTACTAACAATAGCCGTTCATCATTATTTTGTATATTGTTCACATTTCGCTTGACAATACTTTTATTTTGTCTGTGTCATAAGAAAAAATCTTGGCGAAGATCTACAACCCAACGAGAGCAATGATGCATCATCATCCTCAAATTTATTCCCATTGTGCATTCTCATGTTACATTGCTGCGCCTTGATGATGAAAAATCACTCTTTCCTGTGAGCATACATGCGATGTCTCACTCTATAATTTTATGTAATAATTCCGTCTTTTTGTTTTTAATCTGATAGTGAATTCTCCTAGATAAAATTTTTCACAGATCTTTAATGTCAAACATTGCATGTTTAGGTGAGTTTTAGTGAATGAAATTGGTGGTGAAAATTGAAATTTAGCATAATTTAATAAATCTTAAAGAGATTTAAATGTATATGCCTTTAACTTTGTAACAAAAAGTTGCATCACAATTTCTTCATAATCTCTGTCGTCTGAAGCCTTCCCCAAAAAATAAATTGCTTCATTTTATTCGTCATTATATCCCTCATTTCCTCACACAAAAGCACTCTGCTTGATGCTAATTAATTTTCTCTGTCTCCGTCACAATGGCAAAAAATTGCACAACGTCCATCACTGCCGACAATTAAAAATGAGATGTTGAAATTTGCACTCAATTGTTTTTATTCGTTGTATCATCTCTTGGTACCGCGTGATCACTTCCGTAAGAAGAAATTTTGCGTTAACCGTACAAATTGAGTTCATCAATTTCCGTTGTTCACACGATAACATCTGTGTGCTCATACAACTCCACTCATCGATATTGTTTTCGAATAAAATAAGAGCATTTAAATTATGATGTTAATAAAAAAAAATTATTTAGGGAAATAAAAAAGTTGAATCATAGATTTGTTATGTACGTGAAGTATAAACAATCGTTACATCATTAACAGCACTTTTTATTATTACTCAGAATTTCAATGATTTAATGAGAAATAATGTATTACAATGAACGGAAGCGATAACTGTCTAACTGTAAATTTTGCAATTAAACAACAAAAATATTTTCAATTCGTATTTGGGTGAAATTCTTTCACTGAGCATCTGGCAAGTTTTCATGGTTCATTGAAATGAGAGAAGGAATAAAGCAAAAGTCTGACATTGAACTTCTTGTTCTTATTCGACAGAAACATTAATAAGTCTCTTTATCAAATGCTGATGGTGCTTGTAATAGATCAAATAAATTGGCTGTACTAAAGTAATATTTTATAGATTGACCGTGCAATAAAATTATAGCTTCGCTATATACTTATTTTGGACTTCTCCAAAGCCAGTTTTCAGCCCCTAGTGCCAAGACATTACATTGTGCAATATCAAAACTTGTACTCAAATGAAAGTCAATTTCTACGAACTGACGAAAACAGATAACATAAGTTATGTTACATAACTCAAAAATGGCTTGTTGGATTTTGGATCTTGGGATTCAACCAAACATTAAAAAAGTCAAAAAAGTTTTGAAATTTTGAAAAGTTAAAAAATTTCGAAAAAATTCAAAATATTTTAAAAAAATCAAAAAAAATAAAAATTTGAAAATTTTATAAAAAATCTAAAATCTCAAAATTTTGAAAATTTTGAAAATTTAAAAAAAATATGTGGTTTTTCTCAAATGATTTCTTGATTTTTTTTTTAAATTATGCATCGGAGGGTACTAATAAAGCGAAGTTTTTTGAAATGGCAACGCCGTTTGCATACACATCTTGTTTATTTTTAGATTCTAATTCAAAATTTGAATTTACTTAATTTTACACTTGATGTTTTTCTTGCAAATTTCTAACGCGGCACCAGCAGAACAACAATATAATTTCATGTTTTAAAAGCAACATAACAAAAATTGAAATCGGATTTGCTCGAAATTCAATTTTTACACGGTTTATTTGCAATTTTATTTCCATTACAATCTGGATCTATTTGATTTTTTTTTATTTTATGTACATTGCACAAATATGTATGAGCTTTAAACCTATTATTATAAAAAATAAATGAAATTTTGTGCATGTAATGCAAAAAAAAGTTGTCAATGTTGCAGATTTATCGTTAAACGATGAAGTTCAGTGGATGGAAAAATTAAAAAACTAAAAGCTATTAAAATTGACCGAAAAAAATTAATATTAAAAAATCATATATGAAAAAAAAACTAAAACTGCTTGCGTGGGTGATTTTGATTCAATTTTTTAATATATGCATGCATGAACATAAGTTTGTGAGATGTTGACAGGCGAGTAGTTATTGCTGTATTGATTCGTTATTAAAGTTATACGGTCTAATAAGTGTATCCTTTATTAGTCAAACCTATATGACTGAGTGAATGTCAAGGTGGAAAAGACATTTTGATGCCATAATGGAGGATTATTAATGTTGACAATAAGATTATCAAACTATGATAAAGCTTGATGACTGATAAAAATAGAGACACAAAATTAAATTTTCTCCTTTATATAATTTTAAAATTTAAATTCCCAGAAACCTTGAAAAACCAACAAAATAAAATAATTAAAATTCAATTGCTAAAATTCTCAAAAATAACATAGAATTTTCCTGCGTGGGACATGACCAAATGTTACCGTTAAAATTCAAAAAATCCTCATACAAATAAAATTTAAATCTCGGCTTCAACGTATTTTCAATAGACAATTGTATACAAAAAGTATACTTTTATTTAAATTTACGGCTTCAACGGTTTTCATGTCCCACGCAGGAGAATTTTTAAAGACAAAAGAGAAATCGCAATGAACAATAACGCGAAAATAACAAGAAAACAATTACAACGGAATTGTTTAGTAACGAGAAAAAAGATTTTCTTACCTTTTATAATTAATTTTTGCTGTTCTCTTGAAGCTCTAACGAATGTTGCTGAAGATTTTTGTAATCCGATTAATTGTAAATGAATTTTATGATGCGATAAGAGTCCAATGAACGGAAACTTGTTGAATAATTTTTAATCCACAAACATTGACAGTCTTGATAATTTTTTAATTATTTTTTTTTTGCTTTATTCTTTAAATTGTTGCAATTTTATTATACTCATGACAACTTTTTCTTCTTTCACGTTTTATGCTTCTTTTGATGTGGTAATTAAAACTTTTAATCTTTATTTCATGCTCGATGCACACATTTTTTTTGTTCTATAATCCAGTTAGTGTAAAAATGTACGTCCGACTTGTGTGACTTTAAATGAAAGACTGAAGAGAGCGAGAATGAAGGAATTCAAAATTGTATTATTTTTAAAGTTGAGCGAGCATTTTTATAACAGTTTTCGACATGTGTAGCTTAAAAGACTCTCTTGAGCATTAAAATGCTCTCTCGGAATTTTTAGCTCTTTGTTTGTACAACATAAATTCATAATTTTTTCTTCTTGCCTAAAAATTTTTTCTAATTTTCTCTTTTTGTTTTTTTCACAAGGATTTGCTTGGTCAATTAGATCTTAAACCTGTATGATTGCTGATTTGCTTAGTGGGACGTATCCGGGCCTATCGGGTATTCCTAATCTTCCTTATCACAACAACACTTCGAGAAACAACAGAAGCTACAACAAAAGTAGAATTTATGGTGAGCCAATTACTTTAAGGGAATATGCGAAAAAGAAACTTCTAGGAATTTTGTGGTACCTCAACGTAGCAAAAACATATTTTTCTCACACCTTTCTCATCATCATTATAATACATAACAGTGCAATACAATAACCAAAAAGAAAAGATCCTTAAAAAATCCGTTGAAGTAAAATTTTTATTCATCACTTTTTTCTACCTGTTCTCAAAGCTAAAAATGCATGAATGTGTGTGCCATATTGCTATCCATTATGCAACGCCATGAAATAAAACACGAAATGAAGAAGACAAAAAAACTTAAGAGGATCTTCTAAATTATTCACTGGGAAAATATTAAAATAATGAACAGAAAGCAGAAATAAGAAAAACAGTGAGAGTGATTCCAGTCCTTAAGAACTTGAATTGAAACACAATTCGTGGCTCCAAAGCAATTTTCTCACGAGGAAAACATGGCTGGAATTTTAAATTCAAGTAGATTTTATTAATGTTTTCCTTCAATGATTCAAATATAAATTTTCTACAGAAATTTCAACTGGCGAAAACATCTTATTTTCTTACAATCTTAGTACTTTGCATAACCCAAGAATGGCTGGTTGGATTTGACTCGAGTTTTCACCTAAAGGTCGGGTTTTGACTCTTTTTGTGCAAAAAGTATTAAGTTTTGGGATCCTCTAATGTACAAAAATGTAAATTTCATGACCCTAGTTAAACTCGGGATTCAACCAAGAATTCAAAAAGTTAAAAAAGTTTTTAAATACTGAAAATTTCAAAAAATCAAAATTTTAAAAAACATTAAAAAGTTCGAAAATTTCAAAGTTTAAATATTTTGAGAAAAAAATTAAAAAGTTTCTCACTCCCTTTCCTTTCTCATCTCTCTAGAGAACTAATTAAAAATCTTTCAAACACATCAATAAATGATCTCGTATATTTTCAACATGAAAAAGAAAACAAGATGGGTCTGCAAACGGCGTTGCCATTTCCAATAGCTCCGCATAGATTAGTACCCTACTCCGTTGCAATGGGCATTAGTGGCACTCCTGGCCGGCCATGATGGACATTCCTCAAAAAAATTTCAATGTCAATCGATTCCCGATGCAATGACGAGTTCAACGACATACATGAAGCCACAGTTCTAAAAAATGGACATTAGTGGCACTCCTGGCCGGCCATGATGGACATTCCTCAAAAATCGTCAGTGTCAATCGATTCCCGATGCAATGACGAGTTCAACGACATACATGAAGCCATAGTTCTGAAAAATGGACATTAGTGGCACTCCTGGCCGGCCATGATGGACATTCCTCAAAAATCGTCAGTGTCAATCGATTCCCGATGCAATGACGAGTTCAACGACATACATGAAGCCACAGTTCTAAAAAATGGACATTAGTGGCACTCCTGGCCGGCCATGATGGAAATTCCTCAAAAATCGTCAGTTCCATTCGATTCCTGGTCAAATTACGAGTTCAACGACATACATGAAGCCATAGTTCTGAAAAATGGACATTAGTGGCACTCCTGGCCGGCCATGATGGACATTCCTCAAAAATCGTCAGTGTCAATCGATTCCCGATGCAATGACGAGTTCAACGACATACATGAAGCCACAGTTCTAAAAAATGGACATTAGTGGCACTCCTGGCCGGCCATGATGGACATTCATCAAAAATCATTAATGTCAATCGATTCCTGGTGCAATCACGAGTTCAACGATACCCATGAAGCCATAGTTCTGAAAAATGGACATTAGTGGCACTCCTGGGCAGCCATGATGGACATTCCTCAAAAATCGTCAATGTCAATCGATTCCTGATGCAATGACGAGTTCAACGATACCCATGAAGCCAAATAAGAGAAAATTTGTATGAAAAAGGACATTTTTGCACTCACGGACGGTCCTTGGAGGGTCGTACCTCAAAACAAAATACTTCTTGCACAACTAGAACCAAAATCCGATCTTTAGCCACAAACCCGAGTGAAATCCGACCAGCCGTTCTTGAGATATGCCGCCCACTAAGATCGTGAGAAAGTAAGAAAGTGAGAAAGTGAGAAAGTAAGATGACTTAAATGGCTCTAACTCCTCGTAGGAGCAACCGATTTCAAATCTGTTTTCGCCAGTTTGTAGGGTTTGACTAGGCCTATCATTTGAGTATATGTTTTGGTATTGCACAATGTAATGTCTTGGCACTAGGGGTCGAAAACAGGTTTTGGAAAAATCCAAAATTAATATATAGCGGAGCTATAAATGATTATCGTTCAACCTTCAAGCATTCATCAAGCACTATCAAGAATTTTTCATATTCTCTTGTAATATGTCAGCAACAAAAAAACACGAAAATTTCATTTAACGCCAGGTCATGAAAGAAGACATTAATTAGATGAAGAATTACTACATGAGAGGAGAATGATGAAAAAAGAACCAACAAGTTTGTTACGTAATTATTTTCATCTTTATTCTTAGCGACTTGTGCTGTTTAAAAACATAGAAGAAAAAATTTCCTAACAAAAAATCTGAATAAACACATTAAAGATGGAAAGAAGTAAGTTAATAATCCCTGTCCTCATATCCTGTTCTTTCATAAGCGCACATGCGATCGTCAGATGTGTTCTCTTCTTAACGCTTATTATTTTTATGAACTTCCCCAATTTCTTATTTCTTTGCCTCTTCTATGCGCTTTATTAAAAGACCCAAAAAAGACTAAACATACTGCACCGGAAACATCATTTATTCAAGCATCCAATCATATGAAGATGATCATGAAAAGGAAATTAGAAAAAAGAATGTAAAGAATTTTTTACCCAACAAAACAATTTTAACTGTAATCTTTTGATAACAACTTAAACGATGCCATGCGAATTGGGTTAGTGTGTTTGAGGTTCTGCACGCTAAAACTTTTTTTTTAAAGAGAATGACCGAAGAAGGTCGCATGACGGTCGTGCCATAAGTTTTGGGAACTAGAAATGTTTAAATACTCACAAACTATATATATGGTTCAATAAAAAATATTTGAAAATATATTCCTCACCTTGGCTAGACTTCAAAAATCAATTATTCCTCGAATAAAATTTGGGCCGTGCTTATTTTCATTACACTTGACACGAAATCGAAACACTCGAAATTTGTCAAAATCTTCAACGAATTATTTTCTCAGCATCGAGCAGCAAAAAAAATTTAATGACATCAAAAACTATCTGAAGTTGTGCCAGTGAGTTTAAAAAAGTATGTTCCATGCACAACGTCGAACTTAATTAAATAAACATAATTCAGCGCTTCCTGTCTCCACTCGACGACGAGTAAGTCACACACTGTTGTTGTGAGTTCGTTGTACGAATAATAAAAGACACGCCGGATGCAATGGGAACTTACTCGTGACCGATGCGACATTAATATAAAATTGGAAAAATACTCTTGTGCGACAGAATTTATGGTAATTTTATTTTTGTAAATTTCACTCTCACCCGGATGCACACAATAATCATCGATCGACTTTTAAGTCATGTTTTTTCTCTACTGGAGCATAAGCGGATTTTTTTCTCGAACGCCTCAACAAGATTCAAATTGACATTGATCATGATATAAATATATATTTTTTGATGGTTTTACAAATTTTATTGATGTTTAATGGAAAAGGAAGTGAAGAAGCCACACTTGAAATTTTTTTGGTGTTGTTGAGCGGAAACGGATTTGTTTTTTTAGATTTTTGTCTCTTAAGTGTCAAATTATATTAAAGTTTAAAAATTATTTAAATTTTTGAATTGTCTTTCAACTTAAAATTAAACGGTTTTATAAGTTTTGAATAATTTGTACACGATATCTAAACCCTCTGAAAAATTAATAAACAACAGCTAGTAAACAGACAAGTACTTGATTGCCTTTAGAGGTTGGTATGACAGCTATTAAAGAAGAAGATCAAACATGTGCGGCGACATTATTTTGTTCGGAGTTGTCGAAGCCAATCAAAAGAAATTTAAAACAACAGGAAAAGGAGAAAAAAAATAAAAAATTGTTTTTCCATTTTAAAATCGAAGAAATTAGAAATTGGAAGCCATAAGAAGTAAATTTTTACTTCCTCATAATGACTTTTTCGTCTCATTGTTATTATCGCCCTATATATACATCTAAAAAAATGTTTGGATGACGATGAAAGCAAAATCCGTCATGTGATTATCTTTAAAAGTGTTTCAAAATATCATTAGAGTCATCTTGCGGTTATGATGTGTGAACTGAGACGCATGAAAAAATTAGTTAGCAAATATTTTCTCAAGGGTAGATACAAGACGTGTGTTGCAGCTCCCGAGGTGGGCGATTCCCGCGGGGATGCCTGCTGTTGAGGGGGAAAAAAGGGGTATTTATACTCTATTCTTAAGAGTTCTGCATGGCTTGCGTCTCCTTGGTAACTACAACGCGCTACCTCTAAGTCATCAATCATCAATCAATCAAATATTTTTTCAAGGGTAGATAACAAATGTATATTTTCAATTTTTTAAAGAATTTTTAAGAATTTTGTAAAATTTATAGTTTTCAAGTTTACCCTGGTAGAACACGAGTTCAAATTTGGGTGTTATTTGAGTTCGAATTGAATTCAATTGTTGAGTTCAAATCCAGTTCAGTTCAAATCGCGTGGTAAGCTTTTGTATGAAAACGGTTGAACTCGCCCATATACGTTTGAACTAAATTTGAACTCGATTTTCGATTTGAATTCAATTCGAACTGAAATTTGAATTCAAATTGAATTCAATTCGAACTGAAATTTGAACTCAAATTGCCCTCAAATTTTCAAATTAAAAAAAATTTAGTTCAACTTTTGAATTCAATTTGAATTCAACTTTTGAACTGTTCCACTTTCCAAGTGTTCCTTTAGTTAATTTAACTAACTTTTTTTTTGCTCGCACTTATTTTTTTTTGCTGTGTGAAGAGAAATTGGAATTTTTATTAGTTTTGTACTTAAAAAATTTTTCTTACTTTTTTGCTGCGCCGACTCGAACTCGAACTCAGGACTCCTGTTTCTAACGCGCGTAACCACGAGACCACCGAGGAAACTTTATGTTAAAATCCATTTTGGCTAAAAGCTATATTTAAACCATTCTTATTTTTAATATCAATTTGCCAACTATTTCAAATATTTTTTTCCTTTATTTAAATTTTAAAAAAAAAAATTTTTTTAATTTATTTTTGTTTAAATAAATATTTTTTCTAATGTTTTTTGCAAGTTTACATTTGATACATAAAAATTTTTATAATAAAATTTTTAAATTGAAGAAACATATATAAATAACCATTTCTAATTAAAAGTGACGATTTAAACTATTAGCGATAGTTTTGTTTGTTTGAGCACAATATGATCCGGGAATCATCAGTGTCTGTCAAAAAACACATATATAATAGATATAATTGCTAAATAATGTAATTACACTAATATTTTTATATAATATATATAAATATATAAAATAATGTAATAATTAAACTATGGATCAGAAAAATATTCCAATATTTATTTTAACCTTAAAACAAAGAACAAATCTTAATTTAGGGCTTCAATCAATTCAAATCGAGTTCAACTTTTGAAATAAATTTGAAATAAAGTTTATATATTAACCACTCAAAATTTCGTCTAAGTCCTTAATTCAAATCGAGCTCAGGTTTTTTAATAAAGTTCATATTAAAAACCCAAAATTTCGTTTAAGTCTTTAATTCAAATCGAGTTGAAGTTTTTAAATAAAGTTCATATTAAAAACCCAAAATTTTGTCTAAGTCTTTAGTTCAAATCGAGTTCAACTTTTGAAATAAAGTTTATATTAGCAACCCAAAATTTCGTCTAAGTCTTTAATTCGAATCGAGTTCAAGTTTTGAAATAAATTTGAGTTCAAGTTTATTTCAAAATACCCCAATTTTAGTTCAAGTTTTGAATTCAAATTGACTTCAAGTTTTGAATTAAATTTGAAATAAATTTAATTCAAAATACTCCAATTTTAGTTCAAAACTTGAATTCAAATTGAGTTCAAGACTTGAATTAAATTCGAGTTCAAGTTTTGAACTAAAACTTTAAATTTAGTTCAAGTCTTGAATTCAAATTCTTGTTCAAATCTTGAACTCAGCCTTAGAGTTCAACATGGAAATTTAGTTCAACAATTGAGTTCAAATTGAATTCAATTCGAACTCAAATGTTGAACTAAAGTGGCTGAGTTCAACATTTGAGTTCGAATTGAATTCAATTCGAACTAATTTAGTTCATTTGAACTAAATAGTTCAATGTTTGAGCTCAATTTGAACTCATTGTTCTACCAGGGTTTGTTTTTTCCACTTATACTTACTTAAAAATTCTTTTAAAATTAATTCTAATTGTTTTTTAATCTATATTGCGTAAAAAATAGACCCTATAGCCCTCAAATCTTCTCCAAAACATCTCACATTACAAAGTCATGTTACTGTTTTGCTTCTTAATAATCTTTTCTGATCCACATGTGCGTTTATGTGAGTAAAAAAGATGAAAAATTCTTGACTCATTACTTGACAACATCTGTTTTGTAAAGCCTTACTCAACTCAAAAAAATTTTCGAAAAAAGAAGAGAGTCATAATAAATTTGCTCAAAATTTTTTTTCTAACCTCGATTTTCTTTTCTTTCCCTGGAAAGAAAATTGAGTCTCTTTTACACAGTTTTATGTGAAGAAGAAAACATTAGGAGTTAAAAAAGGATCGTAGATTTTTTATATGACCATTGTGGTGAGAAGAAATGCTCGTCGACCTTATTTTTAATGCGAAAGCAGTGCGTAAAAAGTTTAGATAGCGAAAAAAAATTCGAGATTAAATTTAATGGTGTGACTATGCCAAATTGAGTTAGGTATGTTTAATGGTCGAATGAATGTTTAAGTCATTTTAGCCTCTAATTAGTAAACTAACATAATTATATGGAGTGACAAGGTGAATTTATAATTTGAGTCCATAATTTCCCATGAAATTCAAACCAACCCTTAATAAAAGTGGATTCTACTTTAATGACCAAACATAAATTCATTACTACCCTCAACAATAAATCGTGTTTTATATTTTCTGAAAAAGCTTAAGTAGTCAAAGCGTAAATTCAACAGTATCAACTCAATGTTCACTCGACGATGAATATATATAACAGTTAATGGCGTGAGCCAACGTACAAAAAAGCTTCACCGTCCCTTTCCTAAATCCACATGATTTTTCATGACTTTTTCCTCGTTATCAAGAATAAAAATTCATGCTTTTGGGCTGTAAAAAATTCATACCAACACGAAAAAGTCATTCAGGGATGTTTGAAAAATTTCTTATCAATATGATAAATGCCTGAAAATTTTAGTACGATACAAGTCGGTTCGAGTTTTTTAAGCCAGTCGACTCTAAAAGTCGATCAACTCATTCGACTAGAACTAATCGGCTTAAATCCCTGCTTTATACAAATCGTTAGCCATGAAAACTTAAAGCTAAACATCAAGAAAATAACCAAAAAGCTCATACCTCATAGTATTTAAATTCTCCGAATAATCGTTTCAAAATAAATATTTTTCTTCTCAGTCACGAAAGGTTAAGCTGTGTCACCTCGTAATTGATTTTTCAAAGGTTAGCACTTCCATCCTTGCATTAGAAAAAAATGCTATTGAATATCTTCATTCATTGCGAATGAACCAATCTGTTAAAAGCATTCCTCCTTTATGTTTGAAAACGTGCCATTTCTGATTCCTACTTTGTTTGTTTGAGATGGATAAAAATGAAAGATGAAAGGACCTAGATTAAAAAGTTACAAAAAAATAATACGAAATAGAAAGTGTTACCAAAAATTTGTACATTTTTAATAAAATATTTTAAAACGTTTTAAATTTTTGATGTTCCTGATTTTAAGTTCAGTTTAAAAAAAATAAAGTTAGGTAATTCAACGCAAAGCTTTAAAGTTCTTTAATTGAGAACAAACCAAATTTATAAAAATGTTTTATGTATTTTCCATCGAATAAAGAATTTCCCTTTTAAAATAATTCAAACCTAATCGTGTCGCAATCACCATAAAATAAAATGATTTATTCATCGTGAGTTTAACTTTAGAGGTTGGATAACACAGTTAATATTTAAGGGTTAAAATTATTGATTTGGCATTCTTTACATATGAAAATATTTCCAAGAAGCATGAAATAAAAATACATATATGATATGAGGGAAAATAATAACAAATCTATTGTAAAAAAGGATATTCAAAAATTCAAACAAAAATAATTTAGTTAAATTTCTAACACAAATAAAATAAATAAAAACCCGTTAAAATTTTTAAAGACCTTTTTCAACAAAAATTTTCCATTTATACTTGATAAAATATGTACCTCTTCTTTTATTAATAACTCTTTAAATACATAATAAACAACTTGAGTTGAACATTGAGTCTGCAATCATCATTAAGTAAACTTTGTCCCTCTCCTTCTTCCCTTTATGATACTCCAACGCTGTTCGTAAATAAAATTTAAATATTTGACGATTTGCTTATCAGACGAAGAAGAAGAAGTGGAAGCGATATCAGTGAGACTGAAAACAAGCTCACGATGAAAGGAACGAGTCTGTTGTGTTCTCAAATACAGAAAATCTTTATATTCCTGCTTCAGATTGTTGACAAGAATTTTAAAATTAAATTTGTCGAAATGTAAAACTCAAAAATGACGCAGAATGAAATTAAAAATCAACAAGTAGGAGCTAAAAATTTAAAGAACTCTTGAATTTAAATGATTCTCCACAAGAATTAATCACGATAAAATGAAAGAATTTTTTAGCTTTTTTCTATCAAAAGAAATAAAAAAATCGTAAAACTTTTTATAGCTTTGTGCATTATTCACTTATGGAAGATTAATGATGTAGAATTTCGAGGATCTTTTACGGAAAAAATGTGATTCAAATGAGTAAAATAAAAATGATGATTTTAAAAGTGTTTCAGGTCAATGCTTAATAAGTCCTACACTAAAATTAGCCATGATGCAAATTCAACCGATATATTAGACAGACACTATGTAATGTTCCTTAAGAACTATTTCCGTTAAACTTTATATATATTTTAAGTAAATATTAACCATGAAGTTCAGTAAAAACAGGTACTTTTTATATTTTTTTCTTCCCGCGGTCCCCGAAATCTCATTGGAGAAACTCTACTCAAGGTTCTTTAATAATTATTTGATTAAATTTTTATTAAATAAATCGTCAAACTTAAGTTGACATTGATATAATGACTTTTGATTATGCAGAGCTCAGAGGGAAAAAATGTTGAATAACTCGATGATGCGATGTTGCGAAAGCTTTAGTTTAATGAGATGAAAATTTCATTACCATACAATTTAGTCTCTAAGGACTAAGTGTAGTCCTTAAGTCTACTTCGAGTAGATTAATGGCGAGTGGCGCTTCGGCTATTAGCAAATATCCTGATTACATGCTATACCATCGTGCCGTGAATAAAAATTGTTTCTCTTTTGCTATATTTTTACGGTTGACTTCATATTTTTAAAAAATTGGTAAGAAGAGATTAAGCGCTCCCGTGAGATAAATGGCGAAGTAAATCCAAAAACTCCAAGAAAAGCTTATGGGAAAATAATTATGCTAAACAGAACGTGGGTGTACCTCAAAGAAGTTCCTGTGAGATTCCTGGGAAATTTCTTCTTTCTATGAGAAACAACCTTCTCCATTAAATTTAACCTTGAGAAATAAAATGTTTAGGATTGAGTTTTTATTTCAAACTTTCCATCCCTTGAGAAATTTTTCATCACATTCTTGTTCATCCACTCTTGGAGAGATTTAACAAGATAAATGACACAAATAAAAAACTGAGAGTCCCTTAGGGAAATGCAAGCATGTTGGAAGAATATAAAGATATATAATGAGAAAAGTAAAAAATGAACATGTCTTTTTGGATTAACTCATGTTGTTTGTGAAAGAGATTTTGGTTAAAATTTAATTAAAAATTGTACTTGATTTGAAAAAATGAAGAGTAAAAAGTTTATTTTAAGAGTATTTTCAAGATAATCAAATTTTAAGAAAATTTCGATTAATGAATTAGAGTATTGTCAAGTAGGGAAAAATTAGTGTCTAAGTGATCATTAAATTCGAGAGTACAATAAACAAAAGAGCAAAATAAAAAGATGGAGATCTGTAGCATTCAGCTCGAAGGATTTTATTCCAAAATTTAATTCATCAAAACACATAAAAAATTCTTTATTGCTCCTGTGTTGCGTCAAAAAAAGAGAACCCCTTGTCTGTCAAGTTCGTAAAATAATAAAAAAAATAATCTGTTATCGGATATAAAAGAACTTTTACATTCAAAAGTTTTAAAAAAATTATAACTGTTCATTAATTTTTGAAGCTTTTAAAAAATTTATGTTAAATTTTGTTTCAAACCTAAAATTTGTCTCATGAATATTTTTTTCTTGATTAATTTTTAGTCTATCGCATTTTTACACACAACTCGATATTATTAATGGATTTTTCAAGTAAGGCTGCGCACATTTTTTAGACATTGAATGAGAGCAATGAGGAGTAAAAAGGAAAACTCGATAAATTTAAGCTCTAAAAAAAGTATTCGATATGATGAAAAATTTCGGTTATTTAAGAAAAAGTTTTTATGGTATTAAATTATTCGCTCTTGGAACTTAAAAGAAAATTTTCAAATTTATTTATAAAATTTGGAATTTTTACATTTTAAATATTTCAAGTTTCACCCTTAAAGTCAATGAAAAGGTGCGAAAAGTTATGACATCAATTTACTAATTGAGTTTCTTGAGAACTCTTTTTATAATCTTGCTATGCTACCTTCAAATTATCCCTCTCATAAACAAACCTAAAACTTTTTTCTTGTTCAAGTTTTAAAAAGATCTAATTTATTAAGTTTGCTGAAAACTTACCACAGGTGTGAAATCATTCCAAGAAGGTTCGGAGAATTTGTTTTTAGGGTTTAATGAAGAGAGTTTAAGTAAAAGTTTAATATCTTGATCAAACTAACCAAACAACTTTTTTTCTCCCTCTTTATTATGCTTTCGAATTTTTCTTTAAGACAATTTATTTTACTTACAACGCAAGAAAAAATTTAAAATTTAAGTAAAAGTTGAAATTTACTTTTACTTAAATGTTGGCACTGGTAGAAAGTTGAAAGCGAGAAAATGGCAATGACAGAACCATTGAAGGAGAAAAAAAACGAATCGATAATAATTTTTCTTTTAACATCCTCCAGTATCTCTCTAAAAATGTGTGCCTTCAACTAGAAAGTTAATTTAAGAAATTACTATATAAACATTGATAAAGGTTTTCAACCTTAAAACGTGTAGAACCTTTTACAATGCGTAAATTTCTGATACACATTAAATTATTAAAATTTATAATTTTTCAGAAAAAAAATCTCCAATGTTTTTTAACCATCAATTGGATATTTTATTAACAAATTTAAATTTTAAACATAAATTAGTTTTTGTAATTAAAAATTTTAGTTGCCACTTATTTTCGCAAATTTTAATTAATTTAAATGAAGTGCACACTAATTAAATGTAATCATCCATCAAAAGATATTATATGAGTCAGTTGAGAACCTTTTTAACCAAAGATGCTGATGAAAGGTTTTTAAGATACTTAAAAAACTGAACTCAAATTTTTTAAGCTTTTAAAAGTGCATATATTTTAGAAAAAGGACAGAAAACTTGTTTAAAATATAATCCTTAAATTATAATTTATATTTTTTAAGTCTCATTATTAAATGAAAAATCAGCTTTATTTAATGAAAGCTTTGTAACATATCAGCAAGCGTTTTCTTGGAAATTTCAAATAAACATTTTTTAGGGAAAGTGTTAAAATGAAACACGTATGCACTTTTTCAGTGAATTTTTTTATGCTTTACGAATATATGAAAGATTTTTCTTTTGAACACCATTTATATGTTTTGAGACTTTTCAAGAGTTTTCCTTTCAAACTCTGAGATAGAAAAGTACAGGGAAAAGTATGAAATCTTTAAATTCAAAGGTAGGAGAAAATTTTCAAAATGACTGTAAAGTCTTTCAGTGCAAGTATTTACAGGTAAGAAAATAAAATAAAAAGAAATATAATATTCCTGAAAATAACTCAAATTTATCTTTGACTTAAAGACAGAAAGAATCGATTTCAGAATCGATTTCGGTTTATTTTATTCAAATAGTTAGTAGCTCAAGGAAAAAAGAGTTTTTGAACCCGAGTCAAATCCAACCAGCCGTTCTTGAAATATGGCTAAGATATTCACTAAGATGGATGAACTCCTCGTAGGATCAACCAATTTGAACTCTGTTTTCGGCAGTTTGTAGGGTTTGACTATTCCTATCATTTAAGTATATGTTTTGATATTGCTCAATGTAATGTCTTGGCACTAGGGGTTAATATATAGTGAAGTTATAAATTTTTTGAAAAACTAGTTTTACATCAAGTGTGTAAATGTCACAACATTGTGAAAATGAAATATATCATTCATTTTCAAACAACTCCATATGTCACACATTTCATTTAGAAGCTTTTTGCTTTTCTCTCTCGAGTGTGTCGTGACGAAAAAAGAAAAATGAAGACGAAATTGACAAGACTTTTTTCTGAAAGGAATTCTAGCAAAATATTTCTTAATGTAAAAGTTACGAGTGAGTGGTTGAATGGGTGTCAAAAACATTCAAAAGCATTGTGATAATGATGAAAGAAAAAATTTGAAGCTTTATGTTTGCTTCAGAAAAAAATATAAAATTTTTTTTAAAAAGTTTCACGGCAATCTCCATATGAGGAGTTTAATTTTTTAATTTCATTAAATGCAAATTTAAGGAAAAATTGTGTATGTATGTCTTTAAAAACAAAAAACGGCAAAAAAACTTTTTAATCAACCTTGTTCAAAAATATTTTATTTTTTACCATAAAATTGACAAACTT
The DNA here is from genome assembly GCA_038502055.1 of Tanytarsus gracilentus. NCBI lineage: Eukaryota > Metazoa > Arthropoda > Insecta > Diptera > Chironomidae > Tanytarsus > Tanytarsus gracilentus. Next base: position 12,308,274 of record JAXRKN010000044.1, on the reverse strand, counting down.
TTTGCATTAAACGTGCTTTGAATAAATCTGCTTTTTACATCTGTAGAATTGCTGCTTTTATAATAAACTTGTTTTTTTTATTACACAATGAAGCGGAAAATAACAGCCTCACGCTAACATTGTTGCAAAATTATCCTGTTTACTTTGCACTCGTGTCAAAGTTTCTTCTTTACTCTTTTATTTATTCTGAAAAAAGAATCAACATTTTCCATAACGTCGAAGGGGAATTAATTTTTTATCTTTCTTAAATTTTTTATTGTTTTCTTTTTTATTTTGTGAACAAAAATACAAAAATATCAATTACTCATCCATTAAGAAAGTTTTACATAATAAGTATCGTCCGCTTAAAAAAGAAAAACTCTCTCTTAATCACGAGAGCTTCGTGTTAAGCACAAATTAGTTTTCTCATAGCTAACAAAATTTAATTTGTTTTTAATGAAGGCAATTTTAACATTTAAAGTAAATAAGTTTAACCATTTATAGTGTAGGGTGTTTGTGTTTGTTAATTGTAAACTTCAATAAAGATCTTACTTGCGAAAGAAAAACGTTAAATAAATTGTGCTCAATTTTAAACGAGATTAGCGTCCTTTGCCATACTATAGAAAGCGGACTGTTTATTTTGCAACAATTCTCCAGGCGGCGCAAATTCCTTTATTTTTCCTTTGTCCAACAATATCACCTTATCAGAGTCCAAGATTGTATTAAGACGATGAGCAATGACGAGCACGGTACACTCCTTGAATTCCGTTCGAATTGTTTTCTGTGCAAATAATATTAAATGAATAAACAATTAGTCGATAGAATTCTCAAAAGAACTCACCTGAATTAAATCATCAGTCTCTAAATCAACAGCTGCCGTAGCTTCATCAAGTACAAGAACCTTTGTCTTTCTGAGTAGGGCACGCGCAAGGCAAACAAGTTGACGCTGACCCACTGATAAGTTTTCACCACCCTCGGTAATTTCATGATTAATTCCAGCTGCTAATCCTTTCACAAAATGCTTCAAATGTGCATGTTCGAGTGAACGCCAAATGTCTTCATCGCTATATTTGTCGAATGGATCTAAATTCATACGCAAAGTGCCGCTAAACAAGACAGGATCTTGTGGAATGATTGTCAGACGCGAACGCAGATTGTGAAGGCCAAGTTTGGAGATTTCTTGGCCATCGATGACAATTGATCCGCCAGCTGATTCAATGATGCGGAACAGTGACAAAGTGAGACTCGATTTACCAGCACCAGTTCGTCCAACAATTCCAATTTTCTCACCGCCTCGAACATCGAAAGATATTTTATCGAGAACCAGGTCCAAGCCGTCACGATACCTAACTTGGAAGTCTTTGAATGATATTCTTCCTTCCTCTGGCCAATGAGCTGGTACAACAGCATTGTTCTCCCATGCTGCTTCTTGCTTCGTCTCTCCATACTCCTTGATTCGCTCGACAGCCACGATGTTCGTTTCGACATCAGAGCTCATACGAACCTGTAGAATGAATTTTGAGTTTAAAAATTTTTTTAAATTTTTTGCAAATGAATTTAATTCAAATGACTCATTCATTGAATTTAATTTAAAAGGACTCTTTAAATATGCTAATTAGAACAGTGAATTGATTTTAGAAAATTAATTTATAAAATAAGCCCTCACTTAACCTTCAACCCTCAATCCATTAATACTTACCAGCCAATTTAATGTTTGCGTAACCGAGAGCGCATATGAAACGCTCAATCCGACAAGACCCGGCGACAATGTATCCTTGCCCATGACGGCAAACAATGCAGCGAAGAGGATAATTAAATTGCCGACCATTTCCAAACGAACAGCCAGCCAACGATTGGCAATGACTGATGGATAGTAGCAGACCTGATTGAAATCAACCTTTCCTTCTGATTCCTCGATAAATCTGTAACAATATCGATTTTTGAAGATTAATTGATATCTTACACGCCAATTCACTCAACGCTTACCTTGGCTGTACGTTATAAGCTCGGATTGTTGATGTTCCCGTGATACTTTCTCCAAAGTGCGAATAAATTGGTGAGCGCGACACTGACTCGAGACGTTTCAATTGACGCGATGTTGCGACCTGAATAATTTAAAATATCTTCAAGTTTTTCTTTTTTAATTAAATTACAGAACTTACGTAGAAACGCTGCACAAAATAGTAGAGAATTGCAATTGGAACGATCACGGCGAGGAAGATTGGTGTTGACAGTGAAATGACTGCAATTGTTGCCATCACCTAGTCAAAGTAAATTTCACATTTATGGATGACGAAGAGGATGAGAAAAATATAATTTAATAATTAAGCATTCAAATGCAGGTGGAGCATGTTTGTTGAATGACGAAATGTTACTAAACCGTTGAAAAAATAAATATTATTAAACTTGAAATTTTTATTAATTATTTAAATTGATAAGCTTAAAGTATCTTTAGTCTTTAATCTCTTTTGAAATCTTTTTAATCTTAATATCAACCCTAAAATCATTTTCGTCTTTTCCTCAACGAACATGCTCGTAATCTCCTTTTATTGCTCATTAAGGGATTATAAACTAAGCTCTTTCTAATTTTCAACTTTCACCTTTAAACAAATATTCTAAGCTTATTTATCAAGTGCTCAAACTTAAGAATAAAGTTCTTAAAATTATTTTACAATAACTACAAACATGCACCAAAAAACAGTAGTGTAAAATGTAAACAATGTGCTTGAATTAAAAACAAAATCACATTGATTAAAAACTTTTTGCGATGAAAATTTGAAAATATTTTAAGCTCTTCTAATTTAAAATTCTAAACTTTTTTATTTTCAAGTTTCATCATATTTTCTCCATTTCCATCAACACACAACAGTCACCTGTACATAAATTTATTGCAAAAACACTCATAAAATAATGCAAGGCTGTGAAATTTTGCAGCAACAAGCTCTCATTATCAACAAATATTATAAAAACAAAACACGAAAGTAAATTTTTATGGTTCAGTATTTGAAATAGATGAAAATTTCTCCATCATTACCCACATTCACACCCAAATATGAGAGGAAGAATTTAAAATATTTTCTAGGAATAAATGTTTTAAAATATGCGAGACATAATCGGATGAATGGAAATTGAAAATGGTCAAATGATTTTTGCCTATTTACATTTTTGGTGACAGATTGCATATTTTTCAGTTTTATCAAACTTTTTAAAATAATTCTTGACAAAATTCTTAAATCGTGATTTATTTTATGGAATATTTAAAAATGTAATGATTTTTTTGATTGCATAAAAGTGGTAAATTTATAAAAATTATAACTTATCGAAACAGCATTCAAAGTGAAAAACAAGACTTTATGCGCATTACAAATGAACTCAGAAATTACCGAGAAGAGACATGAGACAAACCAATAACATGTCATTGGAAGCATGATGTCTATCGTGTCAATATCTTTCGAGAAGCGTGATATAATTCGACCGGTTGGTGTTCGATCAAAAAAATGCATTGGACATCGAAGTACACGAAGTAACATAGAATTATGGAGTTTCATAGCGGCCAAAAGGCAGAAAATGTTTGGCGAAATGTCGGCCACTAATGACATGATAGCTGAATATAAAAAAAAACATTTTTTTTAGTAAAGTGCGACGGTCAGAAAAACGACAGTGCTTTAAGTTTTAATCCCGTAACCTTCAATTTTGTGCATCTTTCAGGTAAATCCAAATAGTCAATTTTTTCTTTTACCTGAAAGGCGAAGAAGCAAACATTGTCAAGTTGTCTCGGTAGTCTGTCATCAATAACGTCAATTTCTTTCGAGAATCTCGACAAAATTCGTCCTTTGAGAGTCGTATCGAAAAATTTCATGGGTAAGCGAAGGACATTATGCAAGAAAATGTTATGAATCTCTTTTGCTGCCCTCAAGCCACCCAATTTAGATAATAAGTCAGCAAACGAGTACGAACTTACTGCAAAAAATGTTAATTAAATAGTTTCTCATGTTGACGGATGTTGAGAAAACTTTTGTTGAGTTGGAAAATTCCTCTTGAAATGTGTCAGAAAAACTTTAAGCTACTTTTTTAATGTTCAATCGAGATAATCTCTTTCACGAGGATGGTGATTTAAATTTTTCTATGATATGACAACAGGATGATAAACACTTTAATTATGGAAGAAATCTCATTAAGAGAAATGTGTTTGTGATTTATAGAAATTTTATGCTGTTATCTTTTTTAAGTGGTTTTTGCTTGCTGACTAAATTTATCAGTGCTTAAACATTCTAATTATTTTTATGCTTTAAATTTTAAATGTAAACATAAAATATTGTCGAAATTGATGAAAAAGCAAACATTAGAGGACAACTTGCTTATGGTTTGTATAAATAATAAATATAATCTTCTCCACCTATAAGTTTTTTCTTTTCCAAAATTCACGAAATTTAATTTAACCCACATTGACATCTTTTTAAATTAAATCTTGATAAATAAACTGAAAGCATCAATGTCAATTTTCCATCATTTAATTTTCAAGAATTACAACTAAACCTTTCACAATTTCCTTCGTTAAACTTTTTGTGGCAAATTTCTTCAACCCAAAAATCTCAAAAACTTTTACTTTCCTTCTTCCCCTCTTCATACAAGATTATAGTGAATGAAAGCAATTTGCCCCCAAAAAAACATTCTTTCATAATGGAAAACTTTCCACTCACATCGCATTCAAATCCAATTTTCTCGCTAGCTACAAATAAAAAGTCTTAACTTTATTCAATACACAAAAACAAGCACCCAATAAAAGTCTTTCATATCTCGTTGGAAGATATATTTAAGCAAAGACGCTATCGACTTATCGATCGTTTTGACAGTCAAAACAACGGTGGAAAAGGACGTGCAGATACAAGCGTGATTGAATGATAAATTAGTTACCTCAAAGAAACAGTAAATTCCATCCGAAATTAACTCGGGTAATGTCGCATCAAGTGCATCGATATCTTTCGAAAATCTCGAAAGCACTCGTCCAATGGGTGTTGTATCGAAAAATAGTAATGGTGCACGAAAAACTGCCCACAACATGAGTGCATGCAGCGATACTGCTGCCTTCAATGTACCGAGTCGTGGTGCAAGATCACATGCCATAGAGGTTATAGCTTTAAGAAGAATATAGAATAATGATATAGAGGTTTTTCTTTTTAAATGATTCCCATGTGGTACCAGAACTAATAAAATTTCAAACAACTTGAGAGAATGCACATCTGCGATCTGCGCGGTTTTTTGCTGGGAAAATTTTATTTATGAATGAAGATGCAATGAAGGTAGAAAAAGAACGTTCACAAAAAAAAATTAGTACTTAAGGAGTTTCTAAAAAAACCAACATAAAACGCAAACTGTGCTAAAAGACAAGCTAATCTCACAATAAATCTATGAACCTAATTTTCTGTAAGAGCTTCAATTTATTAAACCTTCACGAGTTATGGGTTTAAGATACCGTGAAATATGGCGGAATAGATTCATTTTAAAGCTATGTACCTTCTAAATTAAATTAATTGGTAAAATCTACTCAAAGTTTAACATCCTTTGAAATTATTTACAATTTCCTAACAACATTTCACGGTATCCAAGTAGTAATTAAAAGAACAACAAACCCGGAAGAACGTGTTCATAAATTGCTTCAAATTATTTATCAGTCGCTCGTCAAGCGTATTTACATCGTGTGAGAATCTTGCAATAACTCTTCCAGTTGGCGTTACATCGAAAAATTTCATTGGACCACGTAGGATATTTGACAAAAGAGTATTGTGAAGCGATACCGATGCCCTTAAGCCGGCAATCCATATTAGGAAAATTGATGAATACAGGGCTAATGCTAAAGAGGTGTACATTGGATAAAAAGAGATAATATGGGACTTTGACCTTGCTTAGAGAGTAGTTAACGACATTACGTCAGAAAATGAAGCAGAATTTGATTCTCTTTGCAAAAATATATCATGAATGAAAAATAAGAAATTGCAAAATTTAATTTTCTTCTTTCATGGATTGAAATTCAATATTACTGTGCTATGAGAATCTCTCTTTTTATGTACAGAATGACATGAAATGTAGTGAAAAATGGATGCGGAAATATTTACACACATGGATGTTGTTATGCAGAGCCACATAATGTTCATCATCATCATCATACATTCAATCTCGATTCATTCATCTCAAATATGTGTAAACATGATAAAATACCGTCATAAAATCACTGTTTGACTTTTCAATCCCACCACCATCCTTCAGCCATAAAAAACAAAAATAATACCCCGAATAAGCATGCACTGAAAGCCCTTAACGTGGCCGGCAAATCAGTGTCCACTTCTTTCGTGTCATTCGAGAAACGATTTAGAATTCGACCGGTTAAAGTCGTGTCGAAAAACTCCATGGGTGCTCTCAAAATACGATAAAGCAGCTGGTTGTGGATGAAGCGTGCAGCACGTAGTGTTCCAATGTACAGTGAGAGGGTTGCAATGAATGTCGTGAATACTGTGAACACATAATTACAGAACATACATTTTTTAAGTTTTTGATGATTCGGATTAAACATATATATTTGAACGAATAAAATTTGTTTTAATTGAAATCAAATTGTATACAACTAGCTTTTAGACTTTCTTTTAGTTCAAATTCAAATTGAACGATGAAATTAAGTAAATCATAAATTTCTCTGAGAAATTTGCTCAGTTTGATTTCAAAAAGCTGTTTGGATGAACTTTAAATATATTTTGTATCCTTAAAAATGCTTGTAAAAAGCTCCAAGATTTTTATTCAATTTTAAACTTTTAATCTTAAGGTTCAATAATCTACGTTATTTTCTTTCATCTACCGACGTTGTAAAAGTTTTGCGAAAATTTTAATCAGCAACTTTAGGCGTGAACAAAGCAATGTAAATTAAAACTTTTTCGATTACATTAAAGTCGGTCATTAAAGAAATTTCAGGGAGCAACAATTTTACCGCGCCTTCGTTTTCAAACAATGGTGACGGTCGAGTTTTAATAACCATAAATCTGAACATCGATTGACAGCGTTATAAAACTTTATATTGCAAATAAGTGATGAAGGAAAATTTTAACAGATTGTAAAATTTATGGGATTAATTTCCGTAAAAAAAGTTCGAAAGGAGCTTTTGCTCTCAATTTATCACAATCTAGTAAAAATTAAAATATATAATTTTAAGAAAGCTTACCGAATTAAATTATATTCATTGTATTGAAATTAATTAAGGATGCTCTATTGTTGCTCCCAAAAAAAATATTTGTCCCATTTTATGACAGCACAAGCAAACACAGTAAATTTCTTCTTATTATCCACATGACATTCACATATATTTTACCAGATGTTAAAAAGTTATAGACAAGTGTAGGGAATACAGAGATACATGACACAGTCAATTGAACTTTCCATCCCCAATAGAATTGAAGAGTTTTTATGTGTAAAGTGCAAATGGTATACGAATGACAGATGAGTGAGAGTGAGATAACAATAAAATTATTTTTCAAGCTGTACACATTCACTAAACCATCACCATAAAAATAGAAAATGGAGCTTTCTTTAAAAGCATCACCATAAATATCACAAGAAAAATAGAAAAATATATGGAATAAACGGAAAGAGCTTAGTGAGTGAGAGATAAATGAATTGATGAATTTCCTTTTCGTCTCCTTTATTCTTTTCAATTCAATAACAATATATCTGATACATTGATTGTTGATTGACAAAAAAGGTTAAGAAGAAGAAAATGAAAGAATGTTTGTATGCCTCGTAGGGGTTCACAAAATTGAAAATATTGAATTGATTATTTTCTCTGCGAAAAGGATCTTTAAATAAGCTTTTCATTGAATAAATGGAACCTTCTAAAACAATTTTAAACAATGCGATTTGGGATTATTAATTATTTTTAAAAAAAATCCTCTAATCAATTTTTTTTAAAACTGCAGTCCAATCAAACATTAATTATCAACTCAATATTTTGCACTTTAGATTATACCCTCCAAAGCTCACTTTTATGATCATGAAAGTATGTGTAAAACTTACATTTAATGTCATTGCCACCAGCATACGAACAGAATGTCCAATCACATTATCAAGCACATCCTGATCTTTACTGAAGCGATTGAGAATCCTTCCGAGTGGAGTTGTGTCGAAAAAAGTCATTGGTAAGCGCATAACACTCGCAAGAAGCGACGTATGTAGGATATTAGCAGCAAAGATTGTTCCAAGTGAAAATGTGATGGACATAATGAATTGTGAGACGACTGTTGAGCGAGAAATTAAATTTATGTGAAGAGTGACAGTGATGCGATAAAGTCAACGGACATTTTTTATAGATATTTTTTTTGTCAGCGTGAAAAGAGAAATAATGAAAAATAATTTATTGACTCAATGATAATGAAAACGGAAAGTGCTATAAGTTTAAAGCAGCATGAATGCAAGGTTGAAAGGCGTTCGCTTATGGCCAATTTGAAGTTTTTAATTAATCAACCCCTGATGGCCAGAATAAAATTAAAAGCTTTCGTATTGTATGTATAAATGAACATTTAAATTACTCTTCATTGTGGGTGTTTTATTGTGCGCTTATCAATCAATTTATTTGTGTGTGTGTGTTTAAGAGATGTCAGCATGCAGAGAGTATAAATGAGTTGAAGTAATGAAAAAATATTATGGCCGTCTCTGCATGCTTTGAAGCATTTATATGTGAAAATGACATTCACATAATCATCACTGATGAAACGACAATCAACATTCAATAATTCAATTTGAAGAATTCACCCGAAGAGAGAAAAAAATTTACCCCAAAAAATTGCATTATAAAAGATTTAAGATTCTGCGGAAGAACAATGTCCAAAATGTCGACTTCTTTGGAGAAGCGATTCAAAATTCGCCCGACAGGAGTTTGATCAAAAAATTCCATTGGCTGTCTCATAATGTTTGCGAGTAAAAATTCATGTAATTGCCGTGACGCCACGATGCATCCAAGAGCGAATATTATCGATGATATAAAGGATGATAAAACTAAGTGTATGTGAATAAATTATATTAATTTGAGTGCGGTTGAAATTTTGGGTGGTTTTAAAGGCGGGTTAGTAAAGAGGGAGGAAAATTAATTTCACTACATTTCATGTCATACCGATAGAGAAAGAGAGAATGAGTGACATGAAGTTGTAAATAAGTTTTAAAGTAAATTTTTGAAATTTTACGAATTCAACTAAACCATGATTTTTTTTAAAAAATGATTTCTACTACTCATGATGAAGGCATTAACATGAATGAAACAGAAGAGAAAACATTGGAAAAATTTAGAGGAATTTTTAGTGCATTTTCCAGGCTCTCTTTAGAAAGCTTTCAGCTCATTGGAAGTTCTCAATTTTCCATATAGAGAGGGACGATAAAAATTATTTGAAAATCGCAACAATTGTCATGTGTTTGTGAAGGGTCACCCACTCGAGGGCGAAGTGATTAATTTTCCATAAATTTATTAAAGAATCTCTGAAAAATCAGCCTAGAGACAAGCTCTTGACTTTTAAGTCCTCATTTGAAGTGTAATGATTATTTTTTTCGGTGAAACGTGGGTGGGGTATAAATATATGGATACCTACCTTGACCAACACCAAAGACAGCATAAAAGCCTATTTGATACAAAATAAGACCGGATTAGAATTTTCAAACAAATAAATAAGGAAAAAATTTCATACCCAAGTACATGTTTCTTTTTCCAGTGTCCCCCTAAAGGAGAAATTTAATTTTTTTGATGCTATTATAATAAAAATGTTTTAGTTACCACAGTGGAATTGTCACTCGACCATATTGAAAGCCAAATATTTGAGCCGATAGCAAATCCTTGAAAAACCATGTTGAGGAAAATTGTCGCTATTGCTAAAGTCCATCCGATGCTCCTAGTTAGATAAATAAAATTAATAATTTTCTTTTTAATTTATATTCAACTCACCTCAAGTAATGCTTGTAAACATCCCACTTTACACTTCCCGTTTCTGATTTTTCAGTTTCAATTAATTTCTGCTGAGCTGATGGCGTTCCATTCTGTTGTTTTTTTGCATCGCCCTTTTGTGGAGATTCTGACATTCGGCGCTGTCGTAATTCATTTTCACTTGCAGTTGACGATGTTTGTCGGGAGATTTTACCACTTCCGCTTCCGCCGCTTGATGTACTGTCACTTCTAGTTCTCGTTGTACTAATAGCTCGTTCAAACTTGGCTTTCAACTCTTCACTCGTCACCGCGCCCTCAAGTTGTGCCTTAATCTCATCGAGATCTTCAACTTCTGTATTCACTTCCTGAAGATGCTGAATCAAAAATTCAGCGAACGAACCTTTCTTTGCAAGAAGTTCCTTATATGTGCCTTGCTCCGAGACTTCACCGTCTTTTAATACGAAAATATCGTCACATTCCGGCAGATAAGTTATTCCATGCGTGACTAGCACTCTTGTTTTACCGGCTAGCATTCCTTTCGGTCCAATGACTTGCTCGAAAATGTGTTTCCCCACGTGAGAATCTACCGCACTAAGAGGGTCGTCAAAGAAGTAAATGTCAGCATTGTTGTAAACAGCACGGGCTAGTGAAACTCTTTGCTTTTGACCTCCAGATAAATTGATACCCTTTTCACCAATCTCAGTTTGGTCACCTCCTATACAAATTTAAATGGGAGAAAATGCATTAGTTATCAATTTAATGATGAAAACTTTTGCAACTCACCCGGTAAAATTTCCAAGTCCGGTTTGAGAGCACACGCCTGAATAACTTGATCGTATCTCTTTCTATCCAATGCTTTTCCGAATAAAATATTGTCCTGAAGCGTGGCATTTTGAATCCATGATTGTTGCGGCACGTAGGCAATTTTTCCTATTGTATTTACTCTACCCGAAATCTTTTCCATTTCCCCCAGAAAGGCAGATATAAGTGAAGATTTTCCAGTTCCAACTTGACCCACAACAGCAACACATTTCTTGCTTTCAATTTGGATGTTAATATTGCGCAGTATACTCGTCTCTTCACCCCACGAAAAGGTTCCATTCTCTATCACCAACGGATTTTCTGTTTTAGGAGGGTTTAAAATTTAAATATTAATTGGGAAAATATCTCGAGGAGTTTAAGTAACTCACTTTCATTCTCGTTGTGCTCGACACTGCTCGGATCTAATTCTTCTCCATTCATGAATTTGTTGATACGCTTTACAGACACACTCGTCTGTTAGATTTTGAAGATAAAGAGATGGGTTGTTATTCTTATAGGATCACATATCAAAACTTTCAGAGATTATATCAGAAAGACATGTCAATACAATGAATCTCATCGCATCATCATGAAATCTTTAATTATATCTTAACTAATTTAACGACACTACAGCATGCACCATAAATTGTTTTTCCTTAATAATTTACTTACTTGAACCATGTTACTGATGAGCATAGGCAACATGCTTAGAGGAAAACGAAGAATATTAAAGAGAGCCAATGAGGTAAATGCCGTTTTAGCGTCCAGTACATTATTTTCGTCAACTAACACATAAGTGGCGAATGTTGAGAGAGCCACCTAGTTTCATGAGTGTCATTGTGTCAACAATCATCACAACATTAAATTGTTTTGTGACATATTGTTATGAGTGGTCCATTTAATGAATGAGGAATAAATTGAGAGAAAGAAAGTTGAAAGAAGAAAAATTATAATTAAGAGAAAGAGTTAAGACCTAGTGAATGACTTGATTGATGATTGCGGTTAAATAATAATAAAATAAAAGAAATCCTTCACTTTTTACTTATCTACTAGAATTTTCTCATATATTGTGCTACGAAAAAAAAACAGTCACCATAGAGATATTAGCAAAGTTCTCTTTTTTTGCTTCTTAAAAATTACCTCGATTATGTAAACGATAAGTAATGGCAATAAAGCGAGTGGCATCCTGATCATATCGAAAAGTGTCAAGCAAACGAATGCTCGCGTGGGTGTCAAAATATTTTCTTCAGATGACATTACATATGTGGCAAATGTCACGAGAGAAACCTAATTTTTTTTAACATTTTTTGTTTGAAATAAAATAAATTGAAAAATTCTTCGAATCACTTTGAAAGTGAAAATTCCTAGCTGTGAAAATTTAATCGCAATCCTTAACATAATGAAAAAGAAAACTCACCATAAATGGAGCACATGACCAAATGAAACTTGTTCCTGCATTTAGATATGCGGCTTGCTTTAAGACATGAACTTCCTTATTACGGATTTTCAACACCTGTTGCTCGAAACTTGGCTCCCATGCGTACAACTTAAGTACTTTGATGCCATTTAAAATTTCATTCATTAGTTTTACTCTTTCGTCCTTGTTTTTCATTTGCTTTATTTGTAAGTTCTTTGCTTTATTAGCGATGACACCGTTAACAGGAATAAGAATGATCATGACAGCGAGTCCGGCGAGAACCGATGGTCCGAGAATTTGCCAAAGGAAATAAATGGCAAGTGAGATTTGAAGCGGCGCTGACCAAATCATGTTGAGATAAGTGACAAGATCCATAAAACGTTGAGCATCAACAGCCATCAAGTTGACAATTTCACCAACGGTTGATTCTTTACGGGCAGCATTAGAAAGCACCAATGCCTTGCGGAAAATGGCAGAAATTAGAGCTGTACGAATACGAAGGCCAACAAGAAACATTCGATGGAAATATTGTGCGAGAAAGAGTGTCTGAGTGGAGGCCACCCCAAAAAGTAAGCCAGCATACAAATATCCACGCCACATTGGCTGCTCTTCGCTGACAAAGTTAATGAGCATTTTGAGGATTTGTGGCGACGCGAAAGTAAGAAGATCGTTGACAAGTTTAAGGCAGCTTCCAAAGAGAAAAGTTCCTCCGAACGCTTTCACGAGTGCAGGAACAATAGACGATGGCTTTGAGGGCTTAGCTGAAAATATAAAAATCAATTAGCTAAATAAAAAAAAATATTTTTTAAAATACAACTCACTACTTGAAAATGCTATGGTGGCAGTGTCTTTTTGATAGCTGGCGCTTGGCACAGTCGGAGATGGTTCAATTTGAGAATTCTTGGCGACAGTTTGATTCCAATATTTCAAGAACTGGGGTGTTACTAAAAAGATGAATAAAAAATGTTAATATTTGAAATTAGCATAACTGAGTTTTTAGTTCGTACCTTCGTTTGAGGTGTCTTCAGGATTCATATGCCACAAGTCGTTATTTTCGAGAGGACGACGGAATCCTTTCCAGACGAATGTATCGAACCATTGGAAGAAGATTTTCGATGGAAAGCTTGCGCTCAATTCAGGACATGGCTTATCACCAGCGACATATTTCATTTGTTGTGGCTCGGAGTCGGCAAAAAAGTTGAGAATAAGGATCAAGGCACTTGTAATGAAGAAAATGAGAAAACTGACAAAGTGGAATGGCTCATATTCAAAGGCACTGTCTAGATCATCTTCCTCTCCAGCATCATTTTCAAGTGATCCCTCATTTCTCATTTGATTTGTGCGAATTTCTGATCTCAATCGAGGCAAACTGAACACCAACAAAAGAATCCAGAAGATAAAAATCAATCCCGATGATCTTTTTCCATAGATGCGATTGAAATGCACCAAAACGCCGGTTAGAATCTGAAAATATAATTATTTATTACGCCCTTAAAATTCACAGTTGAAAAACTCACAAATGTTGCAATTTTAATCACTGGCGTATAGAAATGAACTTGATAAGTATTTCCATCGTACGAGATGGCATAAACTAAGTCACAAATTGTCAGAATCGTAACTAAGGCAGTGAGGATGAGTTTCGATGTGTTTAGAAAATTAACTTTAATGTTCCTGAAAATTTCAAAAGAAATTACTTTAAAACTTGATCAAATTAAATTAATTAAACTAACCTGTCGGCACTAATTCGCATGTAGTAAATCTCTAGAGGTGTAAACAGCCATAGAAAAATGCATGGAATCCAGATAAGCACCGTCTGCTCGAAACACGGGGTAAAAGTTGGATCGTCTGTATCCCATGACACCGATTTGTTCTAGATAATTTTTAAAGTTTCAGAAATGCCGCAAAATCTTAAATTCAACACTCCTACCCAAAATTCGCTTCCACAAAAGTCATCCATGTGAAGAAGCGTATTTAATTGCACTTTTTATATTTATTTTTTCAATATTTGCTATGATTTATGCTAGAGAAATTAAATAAATGAAAATTATAATTTTATGAACGAGTGTTTAGACGAATTCTCTCTCGCTCTCTTTTCAAAACCGTATAATTTTTTTGACAAACCGCAAGCTTAGCACAAACAACGAAGATCTTTATTTTGGTGCTAAAACGTGAAATCGAACAAAGTTGCGAGAAAAAATTTATTTAAGCAGCAACAACGAAAGAACTCGGTCAAAATGATGTTGGAAGCGCCGGAAACATCAATTTTAAATCAAAATCTGCGTTTTGTAAAGGTAAATGTCGCTTTGTGTTATGAAATTTTTTAATACTAACTTGTGTTTAACAAATCAGAATGAAATCGATGAAAAGTTAAATGAACTATTTACGGAAAGTAAACAACAATCGCGTGCACCTTTTAAAATGGTCCGACCATATCCTGGTGAGTATTTTTTGTATTTTATTTTGGAAAATTTGTAAAGATCCAGTTCAAGGTCGTTAAAATCAATGATCCGAGGAAAAAAATTATGCCGGCTGTTTAAAATCAATCAAAAAAATATTTTCTAGGCCACGACGAACAAGGCGATATCAATTATGAACAATATAAATGATTTTCACTTGTTATTAATTAAATTACGCGTTTAATTGAAGTCAAATTCTTTAAAAAAGGTTTTAAAAATTCTTGGATTTGATTTCATATAGTCGTCCAATCTTAATTGAATTATTTCATAATTATTCATCAAACCCTTATCAGAACTATTTAATGTAGACACTTGAACAGAACCAGAACGAATTAGTCTTCCTTTGTTGATATAAAATCACAAAAGAGCTCATTTTTGTCGCTTCCGGAACTCTGATTTTCAAATCCTTTAACGGTTTATTAACTCGCAATTATTCGGGGATCACCAAGCTATTTTTTTATTTAGATTTTTTTGCGTCACAAATGTGAAACGAGAATTTTTTCCTTATCAAAGAATAAATTCTCAGACATCGTCACATGCCTTCAAAATGACACTTGGGCCGCACACTTATATTACCAATATAACTTTTATAGGATGCTTCTAAAACATGTTTCGAAGAGTTTGAATTAACACTCGATTATTAATTTTGGCCTTCGGAGAATCTTGATACGAGAAATATTTTTATTTATAAAATATTCAAGGTATGAGCACTTTTAAAGGTTCGAATTTTATGAACTTAACAAAATAATTCTTCGAGATTAATTTCAAATAATTTCACAAATTTACAAATAACTTTCTTATCACTAAATCGTCCACTTCATCGATACCGGAAACAATTTGTAAGAATATTTTTCTGCAGCGATTTTTGCATATTGAGTGATTCAAAAAGTTTCACTAATTTCACTTTTATTTTTTCCTGAGATTAAAGATCTACTGATTTCTTTTACGAAAATGAGATTTACATAACGAGATTTTTTTTCAAAAATAAAGACACTTTAAATTGTTTGAAGACCGCGAGATTAAACTTGTTTAGAATATTTTATTTTTTGTATCTTTTCATTCTCTTTTTTTTTAATTTTTATGACTGTCAAAAAATATTTAAAATACCGTGAAGATTTACAAAAAAAATGTAATTATTGCCACACGTACTCGACTGTGTGACGACAATAACAACTGAGAGTGAGTGAGAGCAAGAAAAAATGGTTAGGAACCAATTATTGTTCAATTAAATACCCGAAAAAAAATGGTGAAACAAAAACTCAACTCCGTCCAAAGCGAACCGTTTACAATGAAGTCCAAAGCGAAACTGAGCGAATGCGAGTAATACTGATCACTTTTCGCTCAATGTTTGACTACGTCATGCGTGTATTTACGAAATAATGATTGTATTTGTGTGCTGTGAAGCTTATCATTTTGTAAATTCTCATGCTGAAGAATATTTTTACTCTACCATGTGCTATCTGCAAGTGGATTGCATGTATTCGTTTTCTGTGATTTTCTCTCTCAGAATGCACATTCGAAATCAGTTTACGAGGTAATTGGACACGCGAATTAAGTGATAATGAAAAATTTCGCAACTTTTACAGCAACCCTTAAAAAATTCAATTAAATCGGTTAGAAAATGTTTTGCAAGTCATAAAATCCTCAATGAGTAATGATGTCATCATTTGCTTATGAGTGATATTTTAAATGACTCACAACTTTTTCTTTGTTGCCTTACAGCGGCCGGCAACATCAGATTGCTCTCGCTTGATAATTCTCTCTGTCTTTGTTAGCTTATTTTTCTCTCTCTCATGAACTTCCGAAGTGGAATTATGCACAATGTAACGTAGTGATTTAATGTTTACATATATGCATTTTTTATTTGCAAAGTTGGTTTAAAAAAGTTGAAATTGACATCTGAAATGAAATTGTTTCGTTCTTTTTGGCCTATTATTTTTTATCACTTTATATACTTTTATAAATATTTCCCCTGTAAACCTCCACAATCACTAAACACACAAATCTACGTGCATTTCTGTATGAAAGCCTCGATTCCGATTCATACAAATTGATTTCAAAACTCCAAAATTCCTTGATTTATCTCAAATACCCTACTTTAGAGCAAAATAAACAATTTCCGAACAATAAATATAAACCGATAGAATTCCTATGATAACGGTACAAGGTTGATGCACTCGAACTACTTATTTTTATACACTTACAATTATTGCGCCAATGATAAAATATTATCATTCAAAAAATTAAAACTTTTAATTGCGAGTGAATTGGGCATGAAAGAGACATGTTCTGTATCGATTTTATTTAGTCACATTTTCCCATGATAAATTTTTAAAAGTGGGAATAAAATTTGTCGCTAAGTGTGCTAAGCGAAAAAAAAGTTCGAGAAGCCGTAAAAAACTCTCAAATCGATAATGATTATCAAAATTATGTTGGAGCTGAAACTGTTGCTGAAAATTACGAAATTCTAGTAGAATTTTTTGTGGGAAAATTTCAGGCGAGTTACAGAAGGCTACAATAGCATTCAAAAATATCAAATTAGGTCAAATTAACTTTTTTGTAAATTTTCTGTGAATTTTTTTCTCAATCTAGTAATTTATCGGTTTGTTGCCGACATTCTGTTAATGCCTTTAAAATTTTTATCTTGCAAGAAAAGTATCGTAAATCAAAGAAGACACTTCATGAGTGATAGAGATAAGATTTTTCCCTCATAATATTTTTTTATCGTCATCTTGAAAGGTCAAAAAATCTTTAGATAAAATTTTATCAGAAAATATTCTTGAATTTTTTTCTCAAGAATCAATGACACATTCCAACTCTCACGTCAACATTTTGCAATCACTTTAATTTAATTTTTCAATATCTCAATTCGTGTCACAAAGTTCAATTATTTCAATTATTGTCACTTAATTTGAGCAGAAAAACAGCATCTTGATATGGTCTTACAAATTTTTTAAAAGTTCTGCGCTTGACCTTTAGATAAGTGTGCACCATTATAAAGCCACTGTTGTCGCGACTAGGAGCTAACTTTTTTCGTATTGTCGTTTTTGTGATTCCCATTGGATAATTTTCAGTCGATTGTTGCTTTATTACGTAATGAGTAGATTTGATTTTGGAATCTCGGATGTGTTTAAAAATATTTGATGAATCTTTTGGCAAAATATTAGTCACAAAAACTTTGTTAAAAAAATTAAGCTACTTATAAATTATTATTAACAAAAACTTCTAAAATTATTTCAATAAAACTGAAATGTTTGACTTTTCATTTATTAGTGTCTTTTCGCACTTTTAGGAATTAAGTGGAGCGTCACTTTAAAGTATTCTTTTCTCAAAATAGTCTCATGCTAAAGTATTACTAATGTTTCCGGATCAACACAAGTATCTCAAGTCTAATCGAAACTCTTAAATAATTTCTTGACCTTGCCTAATTACTCTTGATCATCTTCAAAGCAAAATTTTTTTAAATTTTAACAATCATCGCCGATTTAACAAAAATATGGTTCTTTAATGAAGCGTACCTTCAGGGATCGCACAAGTCGATGGTGAAAAAATTCAGAACCGGATTGTAAAATCTATTGTGGCATCAAATAAAAAATAATAAACTCTTCAAAGCTCTTATCGATTCAACAAGTGGTAGTCCATTATGTTATTTGTCCCGTAACTGATAAGATAATATTGTTTTCTCTCCGCAGGCATTTGCATCAAAGCATTTAAAAAGGGAACGAAGGAAAAATTCTTCATCAACATTTGCCACACGAGCGAGATTCCAGCACCAAAAGACATCACCGAGAGTGAGCTCCACAAATTGATTGAAGAACAAAATGCGAGTGATTTTAAAGTACCTCTTAGTGTGACAAAACCACGCAATGGTAAAGATAAGTCTGGCAACGATGCCGAAATAAGCGACGTTGCCGTAAACACGGTTTTTTACAACAAAAGAATCAAGCATGCCGATGGACTTTTTTATCATTTTCTCATCACGCTTGTTTTTGAGTCGCTTGAGCAAAAATACAAGATTAAAATTGATACAACAAATTTTGTGCAATTAAAGAATCGAGCGTGCGTGGATAAGCTGGTCGAGCATCAAATTTATAACCGCGATGTTCAAACTGTTGAGAAATTTCATGAGATGGTAAGATTAAATTCTAAATTCTAATTTTATTAAAACTTTCTCATGTTTTACTTAGAATAAAACTGAAATTCTTGGAGAAGACGACAGTGATCAAATTGTTCTTAGCACTAATCAAGATTCATCCAAGAAAGTGCTTATCGAAGAAATTCCACAGCAATCATTACCAGCTCGCAGAAAATCACTCCCCAATCTCAACACTACTGAGCCCGAGCATCGACTTTTCACCGATCACGATGAGTTCAAACGACAAAGATTAATCGCTGAATTTTACATGCCAGACGTGCGAGATTTTAAGGAGATTTCGGTCGATGTGAATGACGATCGTCTTGTTGTGTCTTCGACTAAGCACGGATATGCGTTTGATGGATTTTTGCCCAATCAAATTGATGATAAAAAGACATTTGCGGAGTTTGATAACGAGCGCATGGTAAGTTTTGTTTATTCATGGTAAAATGACAAAATGTCATTTCTTTTTTTCAGATTCTAAAAGTGACGATGGTTGCGTAACGGATTTTGTGTATTTGAAAATTGAGATCAAAATGCATTTATACGAGTTTGAAATAATAAAAATTCAAAATTTTTCGTTCACTATAAAATTCTCAAAACCGTTAAATTAATTTCAAGTAAACTCAGCTGTTGAAATGTTTTAAACTCATAGCCACCGAATAAATAATCTCTGAACTAAGATACTAAGATGACGCTGCTAAACTTTAATAAAAGGGGTTTAAAAAATTTTATATATTTAAAATAGCGTCTATAGCTAGATAACTTTAATTATTAAAATCATTCTTAAGGAAAAAAATAACAAATTCAATCAGCTGATTTGCAACATAAACCAAAATATCGTATAATACACAAAAACATAAGCCGCATTCACATAAACTATTTCGTTTGTGTGAGTGGATATCACAAAAATATATTTATTACTCAATTCTCTTTCATTCTCTTTAAATTCGTTCATGTACTGCTCTTTAAGTTAGTTTAAACTCCTAAAATATACTTTTCTCAGTTTTCGAAAAGACATACGACTCAAAAGACGTAAATTTAACGGCTCGCGCATCTCAAAAGAGTCATGAGGAGTATTTTTTAATGTAATTTTAATAGAATTTTTTTTAGCTTTTCGTGTATTTATTTTTCATCAATCGCAGTTCATAGTTTGCGTGAATAAATTCAAAAATTATGTGCGGTATTTTAAGTTAATGTAAAGGCCTAAAGTCTTTTTAGCGAGCTGATGAGCAAAAGAAAAAAATTGCAAAAAAGTATCGTGAGAAGTTTTAAAGTGAGAGTGGTGATTTCACGTTGTTGTATGTGTGATAAGATATTTCAAGGCAAAAATATATAAGGAAGAAAAAATCGATAACACATAGTCGGTCTACAACAAAAAGTATATAGCGAAAGAGTAATAAGAAGAAGTATCAGAAATATTGATTTTTCTTTTTGGCCTCCTCTAACTGGACATAAACAGCAGCAACATTACGTTCTGCCTCTTCTCTGTTATTAAAAAAAGAAGAAACGAAAACTTTCGAATATATTCTTCAACCTCTGAAATGGATTAAAATCACTCAGGTGTGTTGCGCAGAAGGGGAAAAACATAAAAAAAATTGCAGAGGTGAGAAATTCATTCATAAAATCTTATTTACGCGAGTAGATCATTCAATTCCACCCACGAGATCTTTATTTTTTATACACGGCAATGAAGTTTGAATGGCGTAACGTTTATTAAAATTGAGTAGAATGCTTTGTCTGCTGAGTGGTGGTGCAAAAAAATGCAACTTGTTGTCTGCGGGTTTAATTTTGTAATTTTGTGAGGAGGTGGACAGAAAAATAAAGAAATTTAAAAATTTTGAAATATCTTGTGCTTATATTCAAAATTTTAAAGATAATTTTTTAATCTTTGCTTTAAAATTTTGGACAACGTAGTTTGTTCGTCACTATTTCACCACTTCAACTGAAATGCAAACATTTTAGCTTACTTTTTCACACTTTTGCTTGATCATAAAATAAACTTAACCTTGAATATTTTTGTGTAAACACTCAAACATTACCTCACCAAACTTTTTAAAATTTTATAAGCCAATTCTACATTAAGCAATTAGTTTCATTTAAATTGAAAATGACTCAATCTAGAATGAATTTTGAACACTCTCGTCTCCCCATCATCAAATTGTATTTATTTGAACATAACTGATTGTCAAAATGCACTCACACAATTTTTTTCTCTATTCATTTTATTTAATTTTAAATTATGAAAGAAAGGTTGTCACATTCTGTTAGAATATGAGCATGAACATAAGCTAGCCAAAGCGTTTGTTGAGGTGGAAAAATGTAGAGCAGAATCGTGGGAAAATAGTTTTCGATTCACGTCTTTCTCACTTTTTTGTAAAATGACGAGTTTTATTAAAATCATTTCCATTCATTTGAGCGTCATGTTTTTGTTAAATGCTGTGTTGATGTTGTGCTTTTTCCCGGTGAAATGACATAGAAACCGCAATGAATGGAAAGTTGGAATTGACTGCCTTAATTTTTTTTATTTGTGAGTTTCAAGAACAATATCATGAAAACCCCAAGTATAATTTTTTATTAAAAAATTTCGCCATCAATGAAATTAAAAATACTACTAGAACGACTGAGTCATTCTAAAAAGACCACAATCACCACAATTTTAATCACGAGAATTAAGAGAGGGAAAAAGCTAAACAATTAACATTTACTAGCTAATTGATTGTTTTGTACTTTCTACTGTTTCACAGTTTTAAAGTACATACACTAGACATGAGCGATAAGAACCCATTGACGATGTTTTCTTTCCACACTCGTGCGCCTCCATTTTTGCTGTTTTCTTGTAGTTGGCACACAAATGCAGTCAACGTAATGCTATCTTTTTTTTGATCGATTGTCGAATGCCATTTTTATAAGCGTGCAATAAATTATATTTAAGAGAATGGTGAAAATTTCGTTATATACGACCAGCATCACCTGCCATTAGATATTCGATACCCTCAAGCGAACAATAGCAACCTGTTTTCATGTACATTAGTTTAATAATTACAAAATTATCGGAGCTTCCTATTAACTATTTTTCGATTTCGGCATATTCTGTTGTGTGTCCAAAAAACCACGCCGACGTTTATGATTAAAAGACATGCTTGAGCAACCAAGCGATGCAAAATTTCACAGTTGTGTGAATGTAGATTTTTTTGGTAAAGATTGTGGCTATAAATGTGCAATAATCCACCACACCAAAAATACAGCTATACTTGTAACTTAAGACATGTTTGAGTGGTTAATATTACCATGCAGTACTATGCAGTCGTATGCATAACCTTAACTTTTTCCTGTCACAACGTGTCTGCATGAAAATGTTTCCGTGACAAGCGCTGAATAGACGCAAATTTTTTGATTTTTATTGAGGTTGAGGTATTAATTAAAGTTAATAAGGTGAGAGAAATTAAATAAGACAAGTAGGAACTATTCAAAAAATGTTTCAAGACCCACTAGAATATATATATATGTAGTGAGTGTTGCCGCGTAACCTATCGTATCAGATCAGTATTTGAAAATCAAGTGCATAAAAAATTAGTTTAGGTCAATCAGGATATTTTGGTTAATCCGAACAGTTTAGTTGACAAGATTTTGAAAATTTGACCTTACGACTTATTTTTGACTCTAGGCTTTAAGAACTTAAGTCCTAAGTATCTCGGACTCATTCCATTATACTCGGCATCAAAAGACGAGTTCAACGAGATACATGAAGTCATAGTTCTAAAAAATGGACATTTTGGCTTTCCGTGGCAGTTCTGGTCGACCATGATGCACATTCCTCAAAAATCATCTATGTCAATCGATTCCTGGTCCAATCATGGGTTCAACGATATACATGAAGCAATTGTTCTGAAACATTTGTGTGAAAAATCAAAAATGGACATTATGGCCGTCCTTGGCACGACCCATGGGCATGACTCAAAAAAATTCCTAAAATGGGCTAATATAGACCCTAAGAACTATCATCTGGCGAAAACTAGAAGTCTCTGGCTGGTCCAGGGGCCGAGTTTTCGAAGGTACGGACGGAAAGATGAGCATATAAGCGTTACGACAACTTTGTGTGGGTTAAGCTAAAAATTTAAGAAATTTAGATTTAAAATATAAAGGGATTTTAAAATTCTCATAATCATACACCATTATTTTTCCTGATTTACTGATGTGTTTTTCTAAAACTTTATCTTTATTGAGCATTAAATTCACAAATACAATCGCAACTCATTGATGAATCAACTTTTGTGACGGAATGAATTTTTATTAGAAAATTACACGATATCGATGATAATGGTTGAAGTTAACATTTTTTTCTATAGCCAGCGGCGGCGTTGCAAATTGATGGCAATTTATTGAAATAGCTTCGATAAAATGTTTTTCATTGCGATGTATAACATATATATATTCTATTTTCCGATAGTTTATGCTTGGATATTTGTTGAAGGAAAAAAACTACCATGACATGAGAAAAAAATTGCTGCACGGATGAAATTGATAGTTTTTTATTGAGAGAAGAATATTAAGTGAAAAGGTTGATTTCAAGGGGGGTTAAAAATTTAACAAAATTTAAATATTTCAACATATAAAAATTCATTACAGAAATAAAGAAGTAAATTCAATTTTGATTTTTGCATCGATGTACTTTAACGACTTTAACGATGATTTAAAGCTCGCCTAAACAAAAATCAATCAATTACTCCTTAATTATCTAACATCGTTGATCATCGTCAGACTCCAAGTCGTGATCAAATTACAATTACTTGAAAAAATTACCTTCGAACATTGCAACTATTTTTGCCATTTAGCTCAGCAATTTTTCAATCGATTGTTCGTAACTATTTTTTTATTCGACATGAGTTTGCTGCTGGAGCTAATGCAAGGTCAAAGATCTGGCCGAAAGTCTTTAGAATATTCAACTTAAATAATCATTTTACAATTTGTCTGTCTAATGCCGCAAAAAAATACTCAAAAATCAATAAATAATCGCGGGTCTGAAAAAAAAATGTTTTCGTTCTTTTATGCGGGGATAAATGGAAAAATTTATTATTATCTTTCGAAACATTTACACTTGAGCTTGTGGAATTACATCACACTGATGTTGTTTTGTCACCTTTCATCCGTTTTTAATGTTAAACAGAATCAAATTTTTGAAATTTAAATTTTTGAAAAAATTGATGTCCTATGGAAATTTACAGTCTTTTATTCAGCAATATTTTAAAAATTAACAAATTTTTAAATCATTATACGGCAGGTTGTAAAAATTCGTGCAAGAATCTCTACCTCTTTTAGTGTCCATTATTTCCTCCCGGTGGTAACAAAAAAATACTCATTAAATATTTAAATTTAATTTTCAGTTTCGAATTTCATCAGTCATCGATGTGGAAGTGACGAAAGAATTGTGTCGAGGGAGGTAGAAGGAATCAACAAATAAAGCTTTGCAGTGAGCGACTAAAAAAGGTTTAAAAAGGAAGAAAAGACAACAGAAAAAGAAGAAAATGAGCGACGATGATAAGAACTCGTCTTCAGTGCGAGTGGCCGTCAGGTAAGAAAAAAAATCATGTTTAATATTCATCGCCAGAAGGTTGTTAGTTGTGAAAGACAAAACAAAAGCTGTGCTCTATGGTCGATGCGACATTGATGCCAGATTTCACCCACAAATTATTGAAACAATTTCTGGGAAGTGCAAACCGGTCGTTTATGACAAATTAGTAAGAAATTTTATCATCTGAATGTATAAAACATTTGTATTTTTGAAATTTGGAAGGTTAGAATAATTTTTATATGAAGTTTTCTTATTAAATTTTTTTCGTCCTTTTAAACATTGAATGAAAATTGAAAATTTCCCAAGATTTATGCATCGAATGACAATGAAATGATTTTTCTCTTCTCACACTCTCTAATGTGCGCTTTTATGATGTTGACATGTGTGCTACTAAAAATAACCGTCTATATTTAGTGTCAACTAAAAAAATTGTCTCACATGCGAAGAAATTCTTATTGAAACAATTTTCATGCATGCGAGAAAAATTTTCACTTCTTGCATCAAAATCCAATTTTAAATTCACGCAGTGAGTAAGAAAAAGTCATCAATCAATAGTTTAAAGAAATGCACGTCGTGTCCATATTTGGTGAAATTCTCTCTTTGGAGTGATTGAAGTTAAATTGTTTTGTTATGAGCTACTCTGGGCTAAAATTGGTCATAAATCAAAATTAGCTAATTTAATTTTGAGCAATGAAATTTCAAACAATTAAACACTGTTGGATTTCTAAATTTTTCTCTTTGAGTTTCTAAGCGAAATTTTGCAGCATCATTTTCGTAATTAGTGGCTCTATGAAAAAAATGCCAAATTAATCTCTCTCATGTGGTGTACATAGCAAAGTGAAGAGAATGAACGATTTAGCGAGCAATGACAAATTAGTGACTTAACGTTTCCCTTGACATCAAAGAATTATGGCTAGAGTTAGCACTCGATCTCCCTTTTATAAATGTACGACGACGAAAAAAATTATAAAGGTTGGAACGTGTGTGAGTATTATTTTTGTGTGGGTTGGATGTCAGGGTAAAACATTGCTCCGCATCTCATCCTGCATTTTATTGCTAAATTGCAATTCTTCTTTGTTAAATAACACACAAGCGAGTGTCTAAAGTAATTGAATTAAAAAAAATTACTCTACTATACACGCCGTGTGCAAATTTACTTTCAAACTAAATTGAACAAATTAAGCTTGTAAGATCAAAAATAATTTTTTTAAATAATTAACATTTCATACACGTGTCATCCATATTTTTCTAACAAATCTCCTCGAAATGGGTGAGACAGTCGGAACAAGGTCGGGTATAACTGTTTCTGATTTGATTCTTTTTTTAATTGATCATAGAAATTTTGGATATCATAAGTGCACACCCCTAGTATATTTTTTCTACCAGTATTATTTTAGTGCATACCAAAAAATATACGAAGATAAATAATATTTTTTTTGAGAGAGAAATGATTTTGTTTATATTTACTGAAAGGGATTAAGCATAAAAGAGAGTTATATGGAGGCAAAAATTCACTGAGCGAAAGAAAAAACACAAGATTAATTGGAAAATTTAATCTCGTGCTGTAAAAAAATTTAATTTTGCTGATGATGGATTCGAAAAATGCAAGCTTTATGCTTTTCTGTTTGAGCGCTTTAATTTTTAATACTGCACTAAGCAATTACTGCATTTTTAAATAATTCAAAAGTCACCAAAAAACTTTAAACCGTACCATTTACCAACTCTAGTGGGTTACACTAAAAACCAACAATTTGAAATTTTTATGTGTATTAAACTGCAATTTGTTACAAAAAATTTCTACCGAAATAATCGACTAGGCGAATGCATTGCAATCCGCTGATTACATTTGTACTTTTCTCTTTTATACAATATTTGATTGTTCAAAAAATGAAACAAAAGTTAAAGAGTGAAAAAACCAGTTTTTGACTTTCAATGTTGAAAAAGAGTCAGTCAGCAGAAGACTAAAATTACGTGTCGAAATGATTGCGGTAGAGAAAGAGAAATATCTTGTTCTTCGACACACAACAATTAGTGTAAGAGGAAAGAGCGAAAATCAGCTGTGATGATGATGATGATGATGTGGGCGATGTACAGACATTGCGTCACGACCTCTCTGCCACTCGTTTTTCTTGTTTGATGTAAATTTTTTGACTATAATTATAAATCTGTCAGCAAAAGTGAGAGGATGGAAAGCAAATGGTTGATTTAAAAAATGTGAGTAAGTTTCAAGAGGTGGAAACTTTACTAGAAAAATAATTCAAAATTGTACTTAAGACTATACGTAGTTAAATTTAAATTTATTTGAAAGTTTCACCTCCCTTCATATCTCACATTTCAATGAAACAAATCTCCGCTCGTTGTTAATCGCGACTACGTTACAAAGGCTAAGTCTCACATTTAATGCGATTACGAGTCATAATGGGAGAACATTGAACGTACATTTGAATAATTTTTAGATGCTTTGTCACTTGCTTTCTGCACAGAAGTAATCTAAAGTTTTTCATGATATCCAACGATTTTGACGTCATCCAATCATTGTGCTTTACTAAAGCAAAAAGTTAATTTTTCCATATCCGTGAAATTAATTAATGAGATTCAAATTAATTCAAATTTACTTTTTTATTATCTCCTTGTGAAGCGTGTGGGCGATCATATAAAAGAGTTAACAGCTGTTTACTGATAAAGTGCACGAGTTGAGTTACACAGTTTGAAGGTTTACGCATTTGACATTCACCTCGGCGTAGATTATTTATGAAACAAAATTGAACATCAAAAGAGTTTCTTCCGATCGTTCACCAGTTATTGACTTGAATGAATAAAAAATAAATCGGGAGTGATGGATTGAATTTTAAGTGACTCTAAATTAATTTTTTGGAAGTTTTGAATTTCTATATAATTCAAAATCTCTTTTATCTCATCACTTTGAAACTTTTTGCAATAATTATTAAGCAAAGTTTGGTAAATTTGTTCTCACTCTTAATTAATACTCATTCAACAATTTAATTAATAATCGACATTATACACATCACAGTTGAGAAAACGTCCTCTGTTATCGCTCGTGTAAACATGAATGCATTTTCATATAGTTGTTGCGGTTTGTTTATAATTTTTTATATACACATTCACGATATTGTGATAGAACTTTTTTTCAAGTGTTGATGATATTTAAAATCGTAATCATTTTTTAAAATAATTGTTTACACTTTATCTCGTGCATGCATGAGTTGACTTCTAAATGAGTGATGAAAGATAATTTTTATTACTGAAGGTCGGTCGCATGAATATAATAATAAAATTAAAAACTTTAAAATAGAGGAATAAAATTAAACTTTGCAAAGAAAAACAAAATCTTTCAACAATCAATTGAAATTAATTTTTCCTAATGATCTTCGACTTAAAATTCTAAAGATTTTTAATCACTTCTAACATTGAATAAACGAGCCATTTTTTAAACCTCCACGCCATATACAATACCAAGAACTCAAAACTGTTGATGACTTAATTTTTCTTTTATTTAAATTTTCTGAATCACATTCCGCAAATTGATTTGCTTATTTTTCAGTTGCGCATTTTCATCTCACTTATTTTTTGTTCAAATTTTTCATGTCAATATTTAAAGAGGCATGATTATGAGTACACATATATGATGAAATTGAGCAACACCCTTTAAATGCGATGTTTACCTGCGTCGAGAGCTTATAGGAAGAGATCAAAGCTACAACTTTATTTAATATTACCACGTATTTACACAAGACGCATCAGGTGAAGGAAGATGTGTGTACATACAACAATATGAATGTGTTGTTATCGCCTCGAGAGTGAGATTAATTGTGTAATCTCGCTTCTCTCTGTGTTTCATTCATTTTTCATAATAGATGGTGTAGGCGAAAAAATTGATGAAGAAGACAGTAAAAGTGAATTAGATTAAAAGGAAGATAAGATTTTGGCATGATTTAAGAGGTTGAAAAAATATTTATAAATTTCAAAAAAGTTCAAATTTTTTTAAAATGATGAAAAATTTCAAAAAAATATGTTGTTTGTTTCTCGAATGATTTATCATTTTTTTAAAAGTCTGATCTAAGACCGCGAAGCTTTTGGAAAAGTCAACGCCGTTTGCAGACCCACCTTTTTTAAATTTAAATGCTAATAATGAGGTACAAAATAATAAATCTCATTCCACTTCGCTCGACACTGCAAGTTTTCCATCCTTTACTAATAAATTTGCCACCCTTTTACCAAATTCATGGTCCTTCGCAATCATCACTGTAATTTCATTATTCAAACATCTGCTCCTTAGCATATATTGTGCTTATCATTTCATGGACAATCATAAAGTCAATAAAAGACTTTGATCCTAATATATGTCAAATGTTTTCTCTGCCCCCTCGAGGTCTCAATGTCAATCTCAAAAGTGATTTTTTCCTGTGCCTTTTTCCGCTTCTCAGTGTCTGATTTTGCCTTTTCGTTATGTACATGATGTGAATGAAAAATTATGTGAAGATCTTCTTCTTTTTTGTGGCAAATTTTACAAAGAGGGGTTTTTCTCGGGAAATCAATTCAATTCTTCAGGAGTCACGTTCGCCCGCCTTTTTGTGTGTGTTTGCACATTCTTCACTTCCTTCAGAGCGAGAAAAGAAATGACAATCGAATAATGACTTTCTCACAGCAGTGTTCGATAAATCAAAAAATCGGCAAACACACAAAAAAGCGATTTTGAGGTCAATATGATAAATTATGAGCAGTGCCATCAATGGAGACAGAGGAAAAAATCCAATCAACTTGAAGACGAAAAGCTCAGACATTAATTTTAATGTACCTTATTCAATATCACGTCATTGTGATGTTCTGAATGAAAGCAAAAAGTGGCAAAAAACTGTCCAATTTTAAAAAAATTCCCAAAGAAGATTAAAAAAAAATTAAAGACAAAATTTTTCACTCATTTAAAAACCGTTAAACGTCACTTTCCGTTCGATTAAATTATTGCCGTACTTCACCACCTTGCACGAATGACCTTCAATGTTCTCATCTTCAGACGTGTGTGTATTTCACGTAAGAAAATTGTTTTATTGCCTTGTTATCGTTCGTGGTAGATAAAAGAAGTTGAACGGAAAATTCCTTCCTTGCCACCTTAATAATACTAATGTTTTTCATTAGACACGCTTCACTGCAATTTTTTTTGGAAATGATGAAGCATTTGCACGTAAAGAGTATGAAAAAGATTTGCTGGCTGCAGAGAGAATTCGATGATATTTAATTGCTTTCACTTGAGTATCACATGGCGCATAACTAAGTTGCGTAGAAAATCCATTTGGGAGAGCCTTCAATGTCATGAGTGACCATAAATGTCACTTACGAGCGCTTTTTGATTTGGACAGATTGGTGTGCGACACACATAAATTAATGTCTAAAAGAGAGAAAATTTTAAAATGGTTATTTACACTTTCAGTTGAAGGCATTCCTAAAACGGAAATTCCTTCGATAACCTTCGATGATCGTTATAATCAATAAAGTTTTCTCTTACCTATTAACACGAATATAATAATCGAAATCATCGCATTTTCCACAGACGGTCCGTAACCAATTTCAAGTGATGAATTTTTCATGGGAAATCGTTGATGTTGTGGAAATTTTTCAGGCCGATAAATTCCAGCTGAAGCTACATAATAAGAAAGAACTTTGATTATTTCAGGGTTTTATTAATTTTTCAAGATCTTTCGAGGGAAATTTTTGGGTAGTTATGGTGAGGTTATTTTTTTTGGTTAAAAATTTTATTGCAAGAAGCAGGAAGCAAGGTATCCAAAAACTAAAGAAATTTTCTTCCAATAAAGCACATCAATGTGTTTCATATCAGTCACGTTGACAAAAGCGACAAAAAATTTGCGCCGTTCCCATAAAGAAGTCTTTAAGTTGTCCAAACAATTTCCATAAAAGTTTAATACAAAATAAGCCATTTAACCACACGGAGAGCATTTGCCATAACACAAATCATCTTCTAAATTCGATAGCTCATAACTTCCTCAATTACTGTCGTTATGAATATTTAATAATCTCAACGGTGATGACAGATTGATTACAGAAAAATAAAATGTATCATTTAGGCGTTGAACGATGTTATTGACTCGGGTCATAAAACTGTGTCGCGATGTTGATCAAACAGATGTTACGCTAAATTAGATTTTTTTAAGTTTTTTATGAGACGTCTCGATGAATATTTGATTGAATGCACTGAACCTATAAGCGAAACACTCTTACTTTTCTTATTGTCCATTCATAAACTCCATAATTAAATCTTTCCACTGTAATAAATTCACACCAAATGATTTACAGTCTGCTTGAAGTAGCGGCAATCATTTAGCGTTGCGTCGGCAGCTGAATGTAATGAATTTTAAATCTAATTTTTATGACATTTTTTCTGATTTTTTTTCTCTTTTAATTTTTTCCCTCCTCACCGCAGCTCTTCATTAATTATTTTTCGCTGTCTACACCAAAAAGTTATGCTAATTGAGATCTCAATTAAAGCAAATTTTGTGGAGTTCGCGATAGATTTTTCGGAAACTCTTTTTATGGGTTTTTGGTGAGATATTAACTATTTCCGGCAGGTTAAACCAATTTAAATTTTTTTATATTTTTCTTTATAAAAATATTTTTTTTGAACACCCCCATTTTAATCGTCATGCAAAATTTAAATCATCATTTAAAGGTTACGCTAATTGCGAAAATATAACGATTAATTAACTCATTCTTTTTCGCAACAGTCGCCAATTCACACAGACTGAATGGAAATGGCTAATTGAAATCTTATGTTTGCTCAATTCTAAACAGCAAACACGTGACATTCATTAAATTGTGCCGCTCTGACTGCATTTGGAGAGTGCATCGTCATGTCGTCATAATTCTTTAATTGAGTTCTCTGCACCACAATAGGTGTTGGAGGGAGAGAACGAGACTAAAAAAGTGTTTCATTGCTGTTTAACGGAATTGCTCAGCATGAAATGTGAAATCCGCAGTGAAAAAAATATTTTTAATTACTCACAAATGCATATATAAATGGTTATTGTGAAGATAAACTCTAAGTTAATTTTAATTGGGTGCATCAAAATTTGAAAAATATAAAAAGTTTGAAAAAATTTCATTTTATGAAGAATAAGTTTTATCGAGAACTTCTATGACCATAGCACAACTTTTATTGCCTCGAGCAACAGTCATCGATAGCTGATTGAAAAATATCTGCACAGAAAATAAAAATGTTAACAACTTCTTACAACAGAATACGGCCACAAATTCCCCGTGAAATAATTGACATGTGTCGCATATGCACATTTGTCACAAAGGGCGAACCACAAGTGGTGCTGGGAACGGATAAAGCATTCACATTTGACTACGTTTTTGATACAACATCAGATCAGGTGAGTGATTGGCCTTTAGATATTAAAGATGGGTTAATTAGAGCACTAATTGGATCGGAGGTGTTTGTTCAATTTTCATGAATGGTTTTCTGAGTATTGTGACGGCTTATGACATCGTATTTTCCAATTTTTAATCATTTATTTCTGCCAGGGGATGAAGATTTTCTTTATAATTGAAAAATATTTTTTAAATTTAATGTTTATCATTTTTAAATATTTTAAAAATTCACCAAAATATTTCAACCCATGAAATTTTTAAAAAAATGAAACACATCCGAGTTTTTTTCTAAATTATCCCGGCTCAATTATGAGAGCTTATGTGAATCCGACAATAACAAACAAAAATCCGTCATTAATTAAAATTAATTAACGCAACTCAATTTGTTCCATGTTGCTTTGCAGTTAATATGAAACTTTTTTGTTAATTAAAAACTCTCTTTAATATTTCAGGTTTCAATTTACTCTGACTGTGTCGAGGAATTGGTGAATGGAGCTCTAAAGGGTTACAATGCAACAGTGTTAGCATATGGCCAGACGGGCAGTGGAAAAACATTTACAATCGGAACGGGCTTCGACAGAGAGCTGATTGAAAGTCAGGAGGGAATAATCCCGAGAGCGATACGACACTTATTTTCCGGCATACAGGCATACACCGATAATCCATATGATGAGGATGGGTCTTACTTGGGCAGTGTGCAGTTTAGTGTGGCAGCCCAATTTATGGAGCTTTATAATGAGGAAATAATTGATTTGCTCGATCCTTATGGGAAAGGAAAGATTTTTAAAATTCACGAAGACTCGTATGGCAGTATTTCAGTAGCTGGCGCCACTATTAGACCTTTAAAAACACCTCAAGAAGCTCTTGCATGTTTGCAGCAAGGAGCAATTGCAAGAACAACTGCTTCGACCAACATGAATGAAATGAGGTTTGTAAAGTGTCTCGAAAAAATTAAAGATTCAATGAACTTAAATTTTTATTTAGCTCACGATCACATGCCATCTTCACTATCCTCATTCGCCGGCAACGTGTAATGTCATCAGATAGTTGTCCCGAGGACGATCTCGAGACTCTTACATCGAAATTTCACTTTGTTGATTTGGCGGGTAGTGAGAGACTCAAGAGAACCGGGGCCACAGGTGAACGCGCACGTGAAGGAATTTCAATCAACTGCGGTCTGTTGGCTTTAGGAAATGTGATTTCAGCACTCGGCGATATGACAAAGAAAGCTTCTCACGTGCCATATCGTGACTCAAAACTGACGCGACTCTTGCAGGACTCGCTAGGTGGAAATTCACAGACTGTTATGATTGCGTGTATAAGTCCCTCCGATAGAGATTTTGTAAGTATTTTTACCCACTCAACATAATTACACATTAAAAAAGCACAAGTCAAAATACATAATTTTTTATATAATTAACTTTTTTTTTCAACAGATGGAAACACTCAACACTTTAAAATACGCAAATAGAGCCAGAAACATAAAAAACCGAGTTCAATTGAATCAAGATCAAAGTTCGAGAACAATTTCGCAGTTAAGAAGGGAAATTGCAGCCCTTCAATTAGAGCTTTTAGAATATAAATCGGGTAAACGTCAAGTTGATGAGGAAGGCAATGCGGCGGTTACAGACACTTCGCTTGAAAACGCCATGCTTTTAGCTGACAACAAAAGACTTCAGCAGCGCATTAAAGCAATGCAGGAGACAATTAATGCCTTAACGGATCGCAACACCCAACTTCTTGCTGAACAAGCGACGCAAGGTTGGAGCGGCGGTGATGACGGCGACCGTTCAATGACCGAAATGATTTCAAATTACATCTCTGAAATCGAGAAATTGAAAGCAAAATTAATCGAGTCCGAACAAATGTTTCAACAGATTAAGAAATCGCAAATGAATCCACCGAGAAATGCCTTAAAACAATCCACCT
This sequence comes from Tanytarsus gracilentus, assembly GCA_038502055.1. Lineage (NCBI taxonomy): Eukaryota > Metazoa > Arthropoda > Insecta > Diptera > Chironomidae > Tanytarsus > Tanytarsus gracilentus. The sequence continues at coordinate 12,274,635 of JAXRKN010000044.1, read as the reverse complement.
ATCTCGATGGTGAGAATTTCTTCTTCTTTCAGTTGCACAATTTCTAATTAAATTTCATTTTCCCTCTCAGAAATCACAGAAAATCCATCGAATCTTATCAATTTAGCGAAACGTGAATTGGAGCGTGAACGAGAGATTTTAATGTCAAAATCGCTGCCCGGCATGCCTGACAATGCTGCACAAGAGAGTCAGAACGAGAAGAGCAGCTCGGCGGAAAATGAATCCGACTCCGAATCAGATACCGAGAGTGATGATAAAGCGATAGAGTTGCAAGCTGAAATTAACGATATTCAATCGGATATCGAAATAAAGACAAAATTGATTGAACAATTGGAGTTGTCACAACAACGAATGACAATTATGAAGGAACATTACGAAGCGAAATTGAATGTGTTGTCAGCAAAAATTACAAACACTCAGAAAGAGAGGGATCAAGTACTCGCGAACCTAGGACGTAAGTTAAAAGTTTAATCAAAAGTAAAGGAGCTTAGATATCGGAGCATTTAAATTTTTTAACCATGATTTGCTCAAAATTATTTAGACCTTTTTTAATTGTATAAAAATCTTTCAGGCACCGACACCGGCACAGACCAGACAGGGCGAATGAAAAAGGTTCGCGATGATTACGAGAGAAAACTCGCTGACATGCAAAAGGAACTGAAACGTTTGCAGCAAGCACAAAAAGAGCACATTCGTCAGCAGCGTGAGCTACAAGCACAAGATAATCAACTGAAGAGTCTTCGTCAAGAGCTTACCGACCTGAAACAAATTAAAATAAAATTAATGCGTAAAATGACTGACGAAAATGCACGACATAAAGTGGAAGATGCAAAACGCGTTCGGGAAATAGCTCAACTGAGAAAAGAGGCTCGCAAACAGAGCAGTATGATTAAGTCCCTTCAAGGTTCGGTTGCGGCAAAGGATCAAGTTCTGAAGAGAAAAACGGAAGAAGTGTCGGCGTTGAGAAAGACACAAAAGAATTCACTAAGCACTAAGGCACAAGGTCGCGTTGCAGTGTCAACGAAAAAGGAAAATTCCACTTATCATCCACGTCAGGCCCGCATCAAATGGGATCACCTTCAGAGGACGATTGGCAAGTCGGCGAGAAGTAAACAGGCGGTGATTGAGTTAGAGCGAGAATTGGAGCGTCTTTTACAAGAACGCGATCAATTGAGCAAGGATTTGGCAGGTGTCAAGCGACGACAAAAATTCCAAGACTCACCGGAGCTCGCTTCGGAGGAGGATGGCATTCAATCCAATCTCAATTACATCCAAGAAAATATTGAGCAAGTCCAAAACTCAATAATGGAGCTTGAAGAAGGCAAAGAGTCAGCACACGAACAGCTTGCGCTGCAAAATATCCTCGAGAGTCTTCGCACCGTTGACGAGGCGAAATTTCTTATTGAGAAACTCTGCAACAATTCAATCATTCAAGCGTGTGACGTTGGTTTAGCTCATACTCGTTTAAAGGAGAAGGAGACGCTGCTGACTGAAGTTCAACAGGATAGCAATATTCAACAACAATTGTTGCAGCATGTGCTTGCAAGAAATCCGACTATTGCCCTCTCAGAGGTCACCATAGCAACGAGTTCTAATGGCACTAATGAGCGCAATTTGAATGACGTAAGCACTCTCTCAAGTCGAAGTCCGTCACCAATCAACTCGGAAATGTAAGCTAATTAGATATTTCTTTTAATTGTGGCTTTAAATGTCAATCTGTGTCACGATTTATTTTCACATATTCACAGTAGTGATATCCAAGCACGTAAAGTTAGACGACGCGTAGCGCCAATGGCGCAAGAGTTGCTGTTCGGAGATTTGGCAAATGGAAATGATGACATGAGTCGATCCTACACAATACAAGACGCTGGCAGTGTCACAAGCAGTAAAAGCTCTTTAATTCCACTCGCACGTGTACCGAGTGCGCCAGGTTCATTAAAAGACCATCATCCAAAGTGAGTAGAAATTTCAGTTTTGATTATTACAGCGCACGAACACGGGAAACATCAGCAATATGGACAGAGGGATTTGTTATTGTTGACACAATTCATGTATTGTGTACGAGTGTTTTTGTGGGCATATCCTTCGCAAATAACACTATACTATGTTAGAAGTAGGTCGAAAAAAAAAATTTTAGTAAAGTTTAGTTGCAAAAATTTTAACCAAATTAAACAATTTCAAAACATTGATTTGTGAACTTGGCTTGCAATTTTTAACTTTAGGCTTTGTATCTACGATCGACTTCCAATTCTTTCTTCCATTCGCTCTTCACGACTCTGTCCACAAAACATATTGAATTAAAGTGATATATTGATCCTATGATATAAATCCTTTTTTTCTCTCTCTATTTATTCTTTTCGCATACAAACACTTATGCACATACTCATGTGCCAATCCATATAAATATTAATCCATGACACAAAACATACACACATACACCAATCATATCATCAGAAGTCCCAGTAATGCTCCTCTGTTATCACGTCAAAAGAGTGCCATCACAGCGTCACCAATGTTTAGTCGTAAATTTGATGTAACACCTGCAACAGCACCGCAATCGCCGCGTATGATTCGACGACAACTATCGAATAAAGCATCGCCGGGATTGTAAGTTTAAAATTTTATATCCAACCCAAAAATTTCCACTATTTTATACCATTTTAAAACAAACAACTTAATTGGCAGCAACAGCAGAACAAATTGATGAGTAAAGTCAAAATATTATTAATGGAAATGTGAGAAGAGAGAGATAATAATTAGTGATATTCGAGACTTTTGGGGTAGAGTTTAATGCAGTTCAATGTAATTAGTATTTTGATTTCAATGATGCATTCTGATGATGATTAAAAGGGCTCAGACATTAAGTTTAAAATTACATTTCAAGAAATTTGAAAATTTCGTCCCTTTTGCAACAAACTTTAAATTTAAACTTTTTCTTTTTCTCTCTCTATATTTTCAGTTATCATTAATTTAATTCACTGATAAAAAATTTAATTATGGCAAATTGGATTTAATAATAATTTCCTGTTATCCCTTTTCACAATCGCACATGGAGAAATTCAGATATAATTCTTAATTTTATTTATGTATGCATCGGACGTACTTTTCCCTATTTTATAATATCTGTTTATGGCTGGTCGACTCGACTCATAACCAGGGGATGAAAAAAGAGAGCAAAAAATAAACAGAACAAAAACTTTTTATTCTTGGCGTTAATTAATTCAATTTGGTATTCATGCGTGGTCCGGACTGAAATTTTTTTTCCACCGCATATTCGCATACGTGCATACACTCACACACACACACACATTGGGTCTTTGTAAATCTTTAATCACTGCAATCGACGCTGAAATTGCGATGCGAAAATTGCTACGTGATTTTTCTATTTGGCGGTTTCGAATGAATTGCACAACGTGGGCCAAATTGAAACTTTTTCAATTTCGTATGCTGGGTTGTTACTGTTAGGGGTCTCAATATTAAGGGTGAGGAAAATTAAAAATTATTTTACAAGTTTGAATTTAATAATTTTCATAACAAAACGATCATAATTTCTAGTCCATAAACTGTAGAAAGTAAAAATCGCCGTGAACATTCAATTTGCCACTCTCGACTCATTCACTATTAGGAGCCTGAAGGAATCATTTAACAGCCTTTATACTCTACATTTTTCACTGAACTCACTATCATGCTTCTATAGTTAGTATATTCGACACATTTTTACCATCCGCGGTCTCATTCATCACCGTACACCGCATTGTAAACCGCAGAACTGTGCGAGGGACAAAAAGAGCTTTTTCATCATTCAAACTCTCACTGTGTGTGCGGTCGTTGTTATCATCATGGAATTGCTTTGTTATTGTTCTTTTTTGTGTGGAACTTTTTTTGTCAACTATGTGGCGTATTTTGTGTGCCTTTTTAGAATTTACATTCGAAAAAGCTTTTCAAATTATTTCCTCGCTTTAATTTCTAATCTCGATGGACACAATCTCGTAAAACCATTTTTGTTTTGACCTTTAAGCTTTATAAAAAAATCATCTTTTAGGAATTTTAAAATATTTTTTCTAAATTCTAAAAATTAAACTTTTAAAAGCTTTTGAAAATTTGTAAAAAATTTGATTTTAACTGACTGTAAAACATGCCTTCAATAAATCCGTTGTAAAAACAGCCTCATGACCACACTGCAATCCACAAAATACTCTTTTCCGTTTCTCTCAACCATAAAAACAATGAAACTGACTTAAATCTTAAATCCTATGCCAACATTTCACACTGAGACAAAATCATTGTTAAGAGGGGTAAAAGTAAGATTAAATTTTATCTCAATGTGAAAAACGAGAAAACAGATGAAAAATGGCTTTCGCAAAATATTTTTTTTCACAAGCCATTGAAAAGGATTCTTGGTACATCTGAGGACAAGCTAAAGTCAATCTTTTATGATGACATAAACATCCCACTCCACAATATGACCCCGCCACTAATCCTCATTAATCATTTTCCTTCCGTCAAAGCATATTGACACATTGCCTTCCTCTCGTCACAGATTACTCAATTTTAAAAATTAACAAATAAATTTTTATCTCACAACTGCCATTAATCCGTTTGAAATTTAAAATTAACTGAAAATTATGTGAAAATAATTTATTTGTTGTTTGTTTCTCTTTTTGCCTGCCGTGTCTTCTGTGCTTGTGCTTCGCCCAAAAAAAATACTAACCTTCAAAATTATTGTGCACATCGCTAACATTAAAAAAATAACTAAATAAATCAGCGAGGAAAATGAATTTATTCCGACGCCGGCATCGCCGATTGTCTATCGTCGAAATATTTCGCGTGAAGAGGGAGATGTCTTTTCGAGGCTTGGAGCTGGTCAACTCGATCCAACGCCAGGAGGTTCCATTAAGGACTTCAGTGGGAAGGTAAGGAAATCCACTTTCATTTATACACGACCGTGCTCTAAGGCATTTCTCTGATTTGCAGATGAAAGTCGGCTCGCCCTTAATCTGTACACACATAGTCGATGGACATAACAGTCAAGTGCTTGCCATTAAGGCGTCAGATACTACACTTTTTACGGCCGCAGCTGATCGTACATGCAAAATATGGGACTTGAGGCAGACGAGTACAATCCATTGGTAAGCATTTTCATTCACATTGTTGACGTGTTCGTATAACAATAAATCTTATGTGCGTTTAATCTCAGCCTCTCAGCACATCCCGGACCAGTCATCGGTGTAGAGTACGATAAATTGTCAAAAGTTCTCTTCACGGCTTCCGGTGCATTGTAAGTAAAATTTCGAAATTATTCACATATGACTTGACATGGGATGGAAACTTTTTTGCAAACATTATTTCAATTTCATTTAAAAAATTCATAGTATCCGCGCTTGGGATCTCCGAGAGTCAAACATTCGTCCAATCAAGACACTATGTTCGTCGGGTATCGCATTATCCGGCGCTGCAAGTCTCACATCAATACCAACTGGCGAAAGTCCAATAACGGCACTAAAAATGGGCACACTAAGTGGAAATCTCTACACGGCAGCGAGCGATTCGAAAGTGCGCATTTGGGACATGCGAATGTTCTCGTGCATTGGCAAGCTTGCTGGTGCACATCAGGCAGCAGTTATGTGCATCGAAACGTGGGACGGTCCCAATAATATGGATTATGTGGTGACAGGGAGCAAAGATCATTATGTGAAGGTAAAAATTTGCGCATTTAGGCATGAAGATAAATCTAATAAAACAATTTCTCTCGCTTAGGTGTTTGAAGTCCCGTCAACTGCAGGCAGTGTGATGCCGCTACTGAATTTACTTCCACCCTTTTACGATGGTGAGCCGCCATTTTGTTTAATATCAATTAATTTTAAGTTTTGTCAAAATATTAAACATTTCAATTTCTGAAGATTCAAATCCAGTAACTCACAAATATTTATTTCTTATTCATGAATAATAAAGTTTTTTCATCCTCATGATTTAGGTGTACAAGCATTAGTTGTTTCACCCGGAGCTCTCGGTGTCGACGGTGATCTTTTCTCCGGTTCTCGTGACACTTGCATTAAACGGTAAATAAATTCTCAAAATGTCGAGATCTTCCTAAACTTTCGTTATTAAATATTTAGATGGGATTTACGAAATAGCGAACCTAAGCAATCGCTCAACAATGCACACAAGGGCTGGGTGTCGGGTATGACAATTTATTCTGACATCCTCATATCTTCGTGCCGCGGTGGTCTCATTAGATTGTGGAGCTTAACATGCGACGCTCTCGGTGAAATGAAAACAGATGCATCAATCAATGACATAACATCTGCATCCAATCGCATTTTTACCGCATCAAAGTGAGTAATTTTGAAGTTTTATGACTTTCATACGGATAAAAAAACTTTTTCACGGGGATTGAAGGTAAAAATTGTTTCGATGAGTTTCTTAATAAATTTCAAATCAATCTTCTTCAATCTCTAAATTTTACCTCACACAACAACTTTTCTCACTTTCAACGTCGGCGGATGGAAAAAATTTGGCTAATGATTTTTCTTTTTTCTTCTTTTTTTCTCTCCCTTTTTTGTAAATAATTTTTCCTTATCTTTTTCGCGACCATCTGCTGCATGACCATCCACATTGATGACAACATTTCATCACTTCTTTTTTTATATATATATATCATCATAAAGTGCGGGCGAAGTTCGCATTTGGCGTTTAGCAAGCGAAAATCTCACAAATGTCGGGGCTGGAAGTTCAAAAAAATAAAATCGCTTATAGCTATTGAATTTAATTAGCAGACAGTTTTAATTAATCACAAAACATTTTCAAAATTTGTCTCGCTCAAAGCAGTATTTGGATTTTAATCAAAAACTCGTATATGTGACAAAAATGAGTCGGTTTTACATGAACCCGTGTGCTTATAATGATTTCAATTATGACCATAAATTAATAATGAGCTGAACTTGCATTATGATCACCATTCATGAAACAAGGGGTGGAAAATTGAATTTTATGAATGCGCAAATAATTTAAGAATTTTAATCGTAAAATTTTTAAAAATGTCCTAAATGTTAAAGTTCTTTAAAATATTAAAAAATAAGCAAAACATTAGAAAAGTTTCCACCTCTTTTTAAAAAGTTCACATGATAGTTTAAAAAACATTAATAACGATTGTGGCTGCACGAAAAAACTGCAAAATTGCATTTAACATCACGCAAGAAGCATATCATCGCATCAGCGGTAAATGTGTCAATTAATGGCTGAAAATTGTAAAAATTATTCGTTTTCAACTTTTTGACTGTTTTGCTGCCATCATACAAACAAAACATACATCAAACCACAACCAGGAAAATTTTTATCTCTCTCAACTACACGAAATAATTTATTTAAGGAAAAATTGGATTCGCTACTCAGTTGGATTTGCGTTGCTTTTATTGCTGTTGCATCTGGATTCGAAGTTTAACTTGAATTTCGCATAAAAATATAAATTTTCTTCCTTCACAACGTGACGCCAATTTTCCAAAAGATTTCACACTGAATTTTTTTAAAAACTTCGACAATGAAAATTTTCTTCTTTCTCAACACTGAATTTTGTTCCCTGTGGAGACTAAAAAGCGTGCCAGCATCCAAGAAAGGAAATCATCTCTTGATGTTGACGGTTTTGTAAGTTTAAGTGAAATTTGGTTAATTTTCTGTTTTATAATTAATTGTTTTGTGTTGTAAAGATGGAGACTTTTGCCTACTCTAAAAAATTAATTTTTCTACCTTTAATTTTTTCCTCTTTGCTTAATTAATTTTCTCATTTTTTTCTGTTATCGCTTGAGTGTCACATCTTTCTCACTTTTCATTCATCATCATTTTTGTTGTTGTATCCACCGCCAATTTTCACCATCTCCAAAAAAGCGTCTGTTGTGCTTCCATCTTGTATGATGTTCATAAATTTTAATTTGGCTGGAGAGAGGAAAAAATCATCGTTTCTTACAAAGGAATGTGATTACCATAAGAAGGAATTCGCTTCGCTTAAATCATTATCTTATTGCAAGCATTTTTCATGCTTCAGAGCGGAGCATACCGAAAATTAATGAAACTCGACTTTGAATCACATTTTCCATTACCATTCATACATTTTTATGCTCGAATCTTTCGCTTTCATTCACTCACCGTCCTTTGTTGTTGTGAATAATTTATTTCAATCAAAAGCACTGCAGCTCTTTATCTTAGCATGCTCAGGGATGAAAGCTTTAAAAAAACTACTGAATTGACTATAGTTTTTAATTCTACTTAACGGATTTAATGTAATTATTTGTTTATGCTTTGAGAATATTTTTTCATCTAATTTAAAGGGGTGATCTTAGTTTTGTAATATTTTGAATATTTCTATTTTTTAAACTTTCTGGAATTTGCATGAGCAAAATTAACTTCACTTAAATTCCATCAACTTACCCCTTGACTACCATTAACATTACACAATCAAAAGCTTTGAGTATTTTTTCAAAGTACAAAACCATAGAAACGACAGCATCAATCAGATCACAGCATCAAAAGCACTTTTAAGTAAAACCGCTCTTCGTCATGCATTTCCAAAAAAGAAAATATAGACGATGCACTCAAAAAAGGAATAAGAAAATTTTTCATCTTTTTGTTGTACTTTTGATGAAGTTACTGCGCTTCTTTTATCCACGAAATAATTCACCGTTGCTTTTTTCACTCGCTGTACTGTGGTTTGTGCTCTCGACGATAATGTTGATGATGAGAATATTAATCAAAAAAAGAGAATATTGTTGTGTGATTTTTCACGGTGCATCAAGCAACAGCATTATCATCATCGTCATTATTATTCTTCTGTCTGATGTTGATTTTTTTGTGTTATGCTTTTCCTCTGAGAGCAGAGAAGGAAAAAGAAAATGGCTGTCAAATGATGATTAAACGTTGAAAAGTAGACAAGGGAAAAGGATTTTCTAGTATTAATTATGATGAGCAAGAAAAATTAGTTGCTAGCTTTTAAGTTGAGATTGAATTTTGTAAAAAAAAATTAAGTTTCAAAATCTAAAGTTCGATCTTAAATGAATTTCTTCATCTACTTTTCAACTTTTAAATTCACTGATAATTTATTTTTGTTCTTCAAACTACTTTTACAAACTCATTCACTAATTAATCTTCTTTAAATTTTCTTATTCATCCCTAGTGACGGCAAAGTAAGAATTTATCGATTATCGTCAGCAATTCGTCGTCTGAGTCAGGAGAGTAGATGACACATGGGCGGTGGAGGCAGCAACATGAAAGATAGCGAGATTTTTCCAAGCTCATCGACACCAACTTCCAAACAAACTCGCCAAAGTCGACAGAAATTCAGGATCTAATTTAAAGACAGTATTAAGAAAGTTTTTACGTTTAAAGTTGAGGAAATTTTAGGAAGTGAAAAGATAAAAAATATTTATGGAAAAAAATTATAAGAAGTGTTAGATTTTGTGGTTAATGTCTTCCCTCAATAATATACACATTTTGAATTTTCCCGGGGTTATATTTCGAAAATTAACATTTATAATTTAGTTTTAAGTTGAAAATTTATTAAAATCTAAAGCGACTTTTATAAAAGACTTTTAATAAAAATTTATATTTTTTTATGAGGGAAGATTTGACTCACAACTTTTGGAATATAATCGGACCTTAGAAATTGGATGTGAAATTAAAAAGAATTTAAACTAACTTAACCTCACAAAATCAAATCAACTGAAACAAAAAATATTTTTGCACTACTTAACACGAAAAAGTCACCAAAAAATATTCTTTCTTCACTTAATTTATTTCTACTTAAATTTTTCTAAAGCATTAACCTGATGATAAGTCAGCAAAAAAAGAAAGCTTTTTCGTCCTTCCCTTGAGAAAGTAAAAAAGGTGTGAAAACGAGAATCTGTGATAATGACTTGCTGTAAATTTTACCGTTACCATCTGCCACACCGCATAAAGAGAAGAAAAATACAATTGAAAAAAGTTTTTATCTCACACCCTCTCCGTCTGCCTTCGTCTCCGTCTCCTTTGAAGACCTCAATTTGTCCACAACTAAGAATTTTTCGTGTCGAGTGAGAGAGAAAAAAGTGGACAACTTTCAATTTGAATAGCATTCAAAAGCTCTTTTAGTGCATTCAGTTCGTCATTCATCAAAGTAAAAAAGAGAGAGAATGTCAAGTTTTGGTCGTTTTAAATTTCTTTAAGGGTTACTGAGAAAATTCTTTTCACAGGTTTCCAATCCTTGTTCTAGCCCCCCATATTTTAAACGGTCGAGAACAATTTAATTTTAATTCACTTTTTTCTTCTCTGCTTGACCATTAAAATGTGGCAAATTCATGGCTTTATCGTGTCGGTTGATAGACAATAAAAAAAACTTAGAATTTCTATGAGAAATTTCTCTCTTGAATGTGAAAGGATGCAAAGTTGCAAACTCACAAATTTATGAGTTTTCATGGTGTGAAAGAGTAGACAAAAAACTCTCACATGCTTGCACTGAAAAATTTATTTGTAGTAAAAAAGACCTTAAATTGAATTGTCGAATTAAATTATGAGGAAATTTAATTTATTTTAATGGCACACACAAAAAAGACTAACTTCCTCCCTTGCTATCAACTGCTATTTATATTATGTATACTTAGAGACTTGTAATCACACAAAAAACGAATTATAGAATTTCTATTGTAACTTTAGAGACTTTTAGACGATAAACTAGAGCGTTGTGTAATGAAAATTTATGAATTTTGATGCTGAAAAAAGTTTAAAAGTCAATAAAAAAATTAATTTATTTCACATAAAACTAAACGAAACGTTTGTAGAAAAAGTTTTTATTGCAGGAAAATTAAATTTTACTTTTTTTACAGTGAATGTTGTAAAATATTTTTTTTTGGTCATATAATGGAGGTAATAATTTTAATGAGATAGATTTTTATCACAAAGAAAACCTTATAAAGCTTGCGACTAAATATTTAATTAAAGAAAATTCATTCAAATCCATTCAATCAGCTCTTGAGTCAATGACCACGTAATCTCCCACATTTTTCATCACCCACAAAATACGCCATGTCGATAGTCATTAAATAATTAAACTTACTAATTAACCAATTTAATGATGATGAAAATAACCAGAAAAGTTTTTTGTTTGTAAATTTTCCACCTCATGAAAACCTCCACAACAATTGCTTACCCCAAAAAACAAAGGCTAAAATGACACGCAAAAAATACACATCCGGAATTAACTTCCGGTGAGTGATAAGCGAAGTAGATGTCAATTTGTGCCATTCAACTTAACTTTATGTTGACATGACATGCAAACACGAGAGAGCATGGACAGATAACTTAATTACGAGAGTTTAATTAAAGTTTTTTTCTGTTTACTGACTTTTTTCTAGGTTGTTTTATTTGCGTGATACATGTTGGTGTTCGAAGAAGGTTAACGGTTCACTTCAAAAACGTCTTGATTGCCTCGAGGCTAATCGCATGTGATAGGTTAAAATTGAATCATTTAAACTCAAGAAAAATCTCACATTTGGGATCAAATTACAACTGAACAAATGCCTAGTGATCCTTTTTTCCTCGAATCTCTTCTCATCGATGTTATGTCATCAACCTTTTTTTAGTTAGAATTTGTCTCAATTTATTTCTTTGATGTTTATCATTAATTTTATTCCTTATTACAACATGTTGCGTTGTTATGGGGAAATGTAATGAGGGATTTAAATCGAAAAAGCTTTCGTGTTTTAAGAAAATTATGCGAAATTAATTGTAAAATTATTTTCTAGAGCATTTCTTGAAGACATCTCGCAAAGTTTATGATGTTAGTTATTTAAAATTAATTTATCAAGAAATTATTGATTAATTAATCAATTTGTCGTTAACAATCAAGGAGCAAAATTAATACTGAAATTAAATTGAAATTGAAAATTTTAAAATATTTTCAAGTTCTTATAAGAGAAACTCAATTTTTAATTTAAAAACATTTAGAATTAATTTTATGCACCTATAAAAATTTATTCCTCAAAGCAATTTAATCCCCATCATAATAATGTGTAGAAACATAACTTTACATGTGAGTATTAATGAGTTTACAACGAGTAAAGCACTCAACTACTAAAGTTGTTAAAAGCGGGGTGGAAAGTTCTCGTGATAAATTACAACAGGCAAGTTTAAATGAAATAATTGCGAGTGAGATAATGGAATTAACTTCGTAAAAGCAATCTTCAAATAAACAACAACAAAGCAAATACACCTCGACATTATATCCATGTACATGCATGGTAATAATTTGTTCCTCGCGGTTTGTGTGTTTGTGTCTCTCTTTTTCACTTCTTCGTGGCACTCTTTATTTATCTATTCGTGAAGCCATTCGCGCGGAAATATTTTCAAAGTCATTGCGCTGTCTGCTGCGAGCGGAGAAAAAAAGCTTTTCACCTGAAATTTTTTTCTTTCAACTAAAAGGATATTGTTAAATGCAACTTTTGTCATTCACATGAGGGCATTGACCAAATTAGTTTAAAATTACAATTTAATATTCAGCTAAAATTATAAAACCAATTTAAGGCGGTTAAATTTAAACGCTTAAAGTCAATTTCAACTGAAGATTTTTTTCTATTGCATCACTGCTGCCACGCCGCTGCTGTTGCCTTTCGGAATTGCATAATTTATGGCCAAAGTTTTGTGTTGTTTTTTCTCTCACTCAATGTTAAACGGACAGTGGAGCGAGGAGGAAGGAACTTCATAGAAACGAGAAAAAGAAATGAGAGAAAAACATGAAAATTGCTTGTGTACACCACGCCAGCCAAGCTAATTTTCTCGTCATGGATATCGCTCGACTACACCTTTATTTATTTTTTTATTATTCGCTTCACTTCCACTCCATCTTTATCCTCATGCAACTGTCCACCCACTCTGTTATGCACAGCCCAGCAACATTACCCTCCACACTTTTCTGCAACTTGATTTATCACTATTTTTATGCTATGTTAATTGTTGTAGCAACAGCGAGTCTTTAAAAAAAGAGAGCTTTAAATTGGAGCCTTTTTGAAGGACATGAGAACGATTTTATTTACTGCTTTATTAAAATAGTGCAAAAAATTGTCGCAGAGTTAGGAAATTAAAGTTAAAAAGATTTTCCATCCTAAAACCATAGTGCAAAAATTTACATTACAAAAAATTAAATTCCATTCACAAAGCTTTTAATATCTTTTTTGTTCTGATAATAAAAATTCAGCTTGCAGCGATGGTGAGAACAATAAACTAAAAGGAAAGGGTTAAAAAAATTTGTGTGCGACCATTGAAAGGAATTTCTTGCATGTGTATATGAAAAAACTTTTCCTTCACTTCCTGATCGAGAAAAAAAAGTTGTCGTTGCATGTCTCATTTTAAAGCCAACGGAATAACATCAAACCATATAACCGAAGCGATTTATATTCTGCATGGAGGGATTTTTGCATGTCTCCTCCGGACACATCATCCCCTGTTTATAAATGCTAAAAATGAACAAAGAACGTTTGCCTTTGCTCATGCCACAAAAATCTGTTTTAATCTCGCACTCCGGCCAAAGTTTTTCTACAAACAACTTTTTTGTCTTGTCCTTGTGTTAAATCCACAGAAAATGGTTTTAATATCAACATCATCATTGCCGTTGCGAGGTCGTAAAAATTTGTTGATTAAATTCTTGAAAAAGAATTGTGAATATTTTTAATTCCAATATTCAGAAATTCTCATTTTACAATAATATCTAAAATGGAAACCACATAAAGCTCTTACGCTCATGATCCATAATAAACGAAGAAATGGAATATTGAGATGCACAAACAATAATAAAATCTCTCTGTCAGTCGCAAACAACAAAATGCGGTCAGCACAGTTGGAGAGATGAGTGACAATGGTTGTGCTTTGTGAAATAAAGCCTTAAGAGAGACATACAAGATCTAAAGATTTTGGGTAGTGCTTATGGATTTTAGTGTTGATATATAAAAATTTTACTGGATGTTGTAATTTTTTGTTGATGCTTTTTTGATGTTTCAAAGGCCAAAGCATCATACTTTGATAAAAAATTAATAAAATTGACATCAAATAAAAAAATCTTTAAAAGATCTCACTCATGGATTTCCCCATTTTTCACTTCAAAATGTAACGAAAGGAGCCAAGCGACTTGTGTCATAAAAAGAGATTCATCAAAGATATTCACTTTCCTGTAGTTCCTTCTCATTGTTCTACTTAAGCAATGACGTCGTGTGTAAATTTTGTGGAGAGAGGGAGCAAGTGTGTGGTCGAAATGAAAAGGGAAAGAATAACAAAACACACATAACAAAAGAGATCGAGATGATGAGGGTGAGCATGTAGGGTGGCAACGATGGGTAAAGCATCATACAATGTTCATGTGCACACAAAAGAGGAATTGATGACATGAAGAAGTGCTCCCCACACTCCTCATCTCTCTATCTCTCTCAGCTTGCCTTTTTTATTTGAATTGAAAAGAGCTTTTTGTGTTCATTTCCATGTCGCTTCATCCACAGTCACTTTTCGAGTATGTACTTCATGCCCATTGAAAGCCGATGGTCTTTGTTTCAAACTTACCACGGCCATATTGCTGATGCACTACATGGTCTTTTATGCTCTACTAGTTTCACAATGCAATGACAAAGTAATATGAGGCTTTTTTTGCAGTAAAGTCAATTTGAAGAACCTTCTAGTAGTTGCACTTTTCATATTTTTTGTCGTTCTTTTAAAAATTAAACAATGCATTTTATCTATACAAAAAAGTATCTCTCAAATAAAGATGAAAGCTATAGTGAATTCATGAACAAGTTTGCGCTTGATGTATTAAAAGCATGGCGTAAAAATTTATCATCAATCTGCATTTTGAGCGTTCGCTTAATTGGATCATTTTGCTAATTGAATCGATATTGTGTGTCGCACAGCGAGATAATTAATTAAACTAATTTAATTTTTTTTCAGCTCGTTCACCCTTTTATATTCACTTTTTTATCTCCGATCAACAACAATTTAAATTTAACTACACGAGTGTCAACATTTTGCTAATTATGTTCATATACATAGTTGAATAATAATAACTACAACAAATAAGAGATGTTTAGTGGCATGTGAACATATTTGAGGGGGTGACGATATAATAGTTCCGGTGTGCTATTAAAGCTTAATTAAATTATTGAGTTTATTTTGCATTAAAATATTGATGATTGCAATCATAAATTCTTCTTTATATATCTCACGACTAATGATGGCATCTAATTAGTTTCAATGTTGCATCATTAAATTTTTATTGTTTGCCAATCAATTAATTTTCTCAATCTTTTTTGCTGTATGACAAAAATTGTAAAATTTCAATCAATATAAGAGTTAAGTGTGAAAATAAAAAGCTTAAATTAGAAGCATGAAAAAATATTGTTTTCAACCCTAACCTAAATACTTTTTTAATGTTTTCCTTCCCAGCTTTCCAATTTATCATCTCAGCTGCTTCTCTGCAACGATTGTTAATAAATAATTATTTGTTGGTAATAGGATTGCAATTAGCTCACCAACTGCACACTTAATGAAGCGAGAAAACAATTTTCTCGCTCTATCTTAATTAAATTGCATTTTTATTGTGCTTCTTTTTTGCTTTCAATTGTTTTATTTTTCTGCGTCCATTAGATATTTTTTTTTGTTTTAACCACCCTTCGCTTATTCAAACACATAACCATTCATTTCTCAATAGAATTTCATTATTTGCTAGCCAAAAAATGAATCAAATTGCGGGCAAACTAATTACTCAGTAAATAACGACAATCGTTATGTTATGAGGCAAACATATACATAATTAATTAATCGAGCGAATGGTTAAATCTCATTTATGAGATAAGCCTGAAACAGAGGGAGATGTGCGTGGGGATAGAAATATTTATAGACACTCTGTGTGTTGCATAAATTCATTGCTTCGAAATAAATCCGAAATTTTGTGATGCCTCATTAATTGTGTGAAATATGCTAGGGCATGGAAAATCATTCTCATCTCTCTCGCACAAACACCCACGCTTTTGTATATATGAGAATAACATGTGTGACAGAAAATGGAAGAGATAAAATAGTTTTTGGGAAAATAAGCTCAAGATTAACTGTCGACATGTGTAACTTCAAATAAAATCCCTTTTGTCTTCACTTTGATCTTTGTGCCTTTAAGGAAAATTTAATTCGATAAATATTTTTTTTAGGAGCAAAAGCTTTCAGTATCAGTATAATTTTAAGTGTTTTTATGTATTTTATCTGGGATTCATATTTTACTGGGCAAATAAACGGCTGTAAAAGAAAAAAGTTAAAATAAAAAACAAGGTGGGTCTGCAATCGGCGTTGCCATATCCAAAAGCTTTGCTGTACCCAGATGCATAATTTCTAAAAAAATCGAGGAATCATTCAAGAAAAAAAACATTTTTTTAATTTTCAAATTTTTGAAATTTTTGAACTTTTTAAATTTTGATGAATTTTTCAAAAAAAAATTTAAAGTTTTTGTAATTCTCGAATTTTTTTAATTTTCAAATATTTATATTTAAATTTTTTTGAACTTTTCAAAATTTCAACACTTTTTTGACTTTTTGAATTCGACTTAAATGACGACTTAAATGATTCTGACTCCTCGTAGGATCAACCGATTTAAATTTGCCAGTTTGTAGGGTTTGACTAGGTATATCATTTGAGTATAAGTTTTAATATTGCACAATGTAATGTCTATGCCCTAGGGGCTGAAAACTTGTTTTGGAAAAATTTAAAATTAATACATAGCGAAGCTTTAAAATTCCAGTGGATTTTCCCCATCATCTCATCATCGCCTTTTCTATAATCTCTCTATATATTTTCGATAAATAATTCCATCTCTTAAGATCATCAAAGGAGATTAAAATTTTAATTGATAATTTGCAACGCACGCTCTATTTGATGCCTTAAGTTCATCGTAATGTGAAATTAAATTTTCCTTCAATCTGCCATAAATCTAATAATTGAAATTCTTGCCATCAAAGGCGGAGAGAATGTAATCAAATTAATCTTCATCTCTAATAGTTGTAATCCACCTAAAAGTAATCCAATTTCCGATTAATCTTTTCCATCAAGCACATACACGACCGAAATTGCTATGCCGTAAAAGTTCTTTCGACAATTTTTCATACTGAACAACAACAAAATGCAAATCGGTTTTCGATTGCAAGTAAATGGAGGAAAATTTGTAGTTGAGTGAAAAATGGGAAAAAGTTTCAGTTTCTCATTACATGCGACACAGAAAAGAAAGCACAACAGCGGCATTTGAACGTGATTGGTGAAAAATGTCTAAAAATTACTCAGCAAACACCGTGAAATTTTATTTTTTGATTTCCGTTTTACCTCCACATGAAATTCACTTTCATCCTTTGCCGTAAATGAAATCAAACTTTTTCTCTCTCTCAAAAAATACTTTCATGAGTGACAGTTAACGTGAAAAGAAATTCATGAGATGATACAAGAAAGTTTCATTGTCATGAATTATTTACAATGGTAAGCGATGAGAAAACATTTCGATGCAAAACGAGTGAAATTTTCCATCATCACACGTAAAAGTTTTTCTGATGTTTTTTTTCGTTCTCTGCAACAGCCGGATGGAGATTTTCCCAAATGAGTAATTAGAGCTAATCTTACGCTTAATTGAGGTGAAAATTGTCGTCATTTTTTACCTCGAGTGAGTGTGGATGGAAAGGTGATTTATTTTAAATAAAATAAATTTATTATAAACAATTTTAACGTTAAAATACTTTGAAAAAATCGTTAAAAGCTTTTTTGATTTGAAAGTTTCATTCAAAATGTTTAAAAAATTTTCATTTTAAAATCCAATTTTTCAATTTCTTCGATTTTCCCTCATGAGAACTGAGTACGAGAAAGCAAGCAAGCTACAAAACCTGAAGTGGCAACGTTAGAACCAAAAAAAATTAATTTTGCAACACTCATTTTGACACACTCGAGTGTGGATGAAATGAATGCTGGCGGAATGGAAAATGTGCACGGCACAAATCGTAAATAATGAGGAAGCATAAATTAAGCTCTTAAACAAGGCGAAGAGGTGTAATGTGCACAGCGGCAAGCAATATATTTCACTCTCTCTTGCAACTGCAACTCTCGCACACGAAAAAGATTTTTTTGGGATGGCAAAATTGTACCTGGAATAACACCATAATACATTTTAAGTGCAACTGTCTGCAGACATAAACTTAATTTTCATCGTGTTTCTAACGCTCGCTTGCATTTGACGATTTAAACTTTTCAATTCAATTCGCAATTTATTTCCATTACTTTCAAGTATGAAATTGTATTTAAAAACTTTTACACACACTTGAGAGATAAATAAACAAGATTCTTTAGAGTTAAGAGCAAAGAAGTGTTTTTGTGGGTGATTTTGGAAAATTTAAAAATATTTTTCTGTTATTAAATTTTAGTTTTTACGGGCAGGTACAAAAATAATCAAAATTACACAAATTTACCGCCCTATTTTTATTTAGTTAACTCACATGCAGAAAGGAAACAAATAAGAGTTTGAACATGCACCGCAACACTCACCGAGTAATCACACTGCAGAAAGAGCTGCTTAAGTGTTTTATTTATTTACTCACTGCATTCGATTACAATCAGGTTCATTTTATATATGCTGTGTTTTTCGAATCAAATGTGAGAACATTCTAGATTATATTTTTTGTTTTTGACTTTTAAATAGAATTGATTTAAAGTGCAATAAAAATATTTTCTATTTTCTGATGAAAACATCTTAAAATTCGGGAAAATGTGAGCTCCAGAAAATAATAAAAAGCAGAGATTTCTCGGAAAAACAAATGCTTTTTGCAAGTGAACAGTATAACTGAGAATGCTGCGCACCAAATTATTTTTAAAGAAAGATTATTCTATAAATATTCTCGCATCTTACTGAACTCAAGCAGGTTCAAAGGGGTCATTTAAGTATTAAGTCACGCTTATTTTAGTGCTATTTGTGAAATTTTAGCATTGCATTTATTAAATTAAATGTCATAAATTATCACCACATCACGTAATTTAAAAATAATGCCTTAAATAAAATAAAACTGACACCAAATTAAAAATTATCATGCTCATGCTGCTCTTTTTAACTATTTTACTTCATTTGTGTGCGTGAAAATAAATCAATACCAGCAAAATAGAAGTTCTACAACTTGTCATTAGTAAGAAAGTCACATTTGAATGTATGAATTAAAAATCAAATCATTTTTTTAGTGAAGTTATATTCACCGACTAGCACACATGCTCTTAATTTTGTTGATTTCGTGTTCAATTTTTGCGCTAATTTTACTTTCAAAACATCAAAACTTTTTTAAATCACAAAATGTGCCGTACATAAAATCATTCCCTTTACTTGGTGTGTTAACTGATGTAGTTTTAAGAAAGAAAGGAATATATGATGTAATCTGTGATATTTACAATGACCCAGATCTCAAGCATGAAAAGTTTTTTGGAATTTTTCTCTTTCATAAGCCGACAATCTTTATCAAGGATCCCGAACTCATCAAACGTATTTTGATAAAAGATTTTCACTGCTTCAGTAATCGCTACTCGTCGACGGGCAATGACGATGAAATCGGTGCACCAAACTTGTTTGTAGTCAAAAATCCAGGCTGGAAACACATTCGTGCCAAATTCTCGCCTTTCTTCTCGAGTGGAAAGCTTAAAGCTGCTTACTACATCATCGAAGAGATGGGCTCGAGACTTGTCGGCTACATCGAGAAGCGATCGAAAAATAAAATTTCCGAAATTAATCTCAAAACTGCAATGACATTGTACACTGTCGACATCATCGGTAATATTGCTTTCGGACTTGACCCGCAAGGTCTGTTGGATGTTTTCGAAGAATTTCATACAGCCACGATGACAATTTATGGAAAAACTTTCAAGAGAAGTTTAGAAATTTCAACAATTTTACTTTTGCCCGTTTTGATGAAGGTTTTCAAAACAAAACTGCTCGGGACCACCGCAACAGAGTTCATTCTCAAGTGGATGCCAAAAGTAATTTCTGACCGTGAGAATAGCGGAATTAAACGTAACGATTTGATTGACATGATTATTGAGTTGAAAAAAGAAAAAGAATTTAATGACAACGTGATGTATGCTCAAGCTGGCTCGTTTTTGGGTGCAGGTAATTTTTGTAATAATGTTCTGAAAATTCGGTAATTAAAATTCTAACCAATAAAGAGTTAGAGTCTGCAAACGCAGTTGCCATTTTATTCGCTGTTGCAGTGCATTAGGTTGAGGTCACTAGGGGCTGAAAACTGTTTTTAGAGAAATACAAATTTAACATAAAGCGAATACCACAAAACTTTAAAAGTTTATTATTTAACGCAATAAAATCCACTTGAGGAAAATATTGCAATCTTTTGACGTACGCGAGCTGTCAAATAAACAATAATTATCACAAAGTTATCAGCTGAACTTCACTATCACTCCTCAAGTTCTCATTTAAAACTCAAAAAACTCAGTTTTTGTACAATCGTTGAAGTAAAATGTGGCTTTTTCTGCTCATCATTACTTTTCTAATCGCTTTTTATTTCCTTAAAAAGCATCAAAACTATTTTAAGGATCAAAATGTTCCTTACATTAAATCAAATCCATTCCTTGGGTCCTTGAAAGATGCTCATTTGATGAGAAAAGGAATTTATGAAAATTTTACGGATATTTATAACAATCCAGAAGTGAAAAATGAGCCATTTTTTGGAATATTCCTTTTACACAAGGCCGCAATAGTAGTGAAAGAGCCTGAACTAATGAAAAGAATTCTCATTAGCGATTTTAACAGTTTTGACAATCGTTATTCATCAACCAGTGACGAAGATCCATTTGGAGGCAATTTATTTCTCGCAAAAAATCCAAAATGGCGAATTATCCGACGAAAAATTTCAACTTTTTTTACAAGCGGAAAGCTCAAAGCTGCTTATTATTTAGTAGAAGGAATGGGAACAAAACTTATAAAATATCTCGACAAGAAACTTGATAATAACGGAAGGGGTGAAGTTGACTTAAAATTGGCCTCTGGTTTTTATACGATGGATGTCATTGGTAGCGTTGTAGTTGGTGTCGATCCACATAGTTTAGAGGGTGTTGATGATGAATTTCAAATGGCAGTACATTCAATTTTTAGTACAACTTTTATGCGAGCAATTGTATTGAGTTCTTCACTACTCGCACCAAAATTAGTGAAAATCTTTAAGTTCAATTTCTTGGGCAAACGATTTACTAAATTTATGCTCGACTTTTTACCGCATGTAATTGACGAACGAAAGAAAAGTGGGTTGGCCCGAAATGACTTGATTGATTTAATTATTGAATTACAAAAGACTAAAAATAATGAATATTCTGATTTTGATCTTCTCGCACAAGCCGCGTCGTTTATGGCAGCAGGTGAAATTAAAATTTAAAAAAATTGAAGTTAAAAATTTTTTTAGTTGGAGTTTACATAAATTTATCGGTAAAAATAAAATTCAAACCTTTTTAGGTTACGAGACTTCATCATCAACTGCATCCTTTGCACTCTACGAGTTGAGTAAACACCAGGAAATTCAACAACGACTCCGTGACGAGATAAAGAGTTCGTTGGCAAAGCATGATGGTAAAATACCATACGAGACAATTGCAATGCCATCCGAGTTGCCATATCTTCATCAAATCGTGAATGAGACACTGAGAATGTATGCCATTATCCCATTTCTTGATCGCGTGTGTGAGGCTAAAGCTGGATATTCTTTGGAGCCGTATAGCAAATTCAAAATTCCCTACGGCATGCCCGTTTTAATCCCAATTTACCCACTCGGCTATGATGAAAAATATTTTTCTGAGCCATTGAAATTCAATCCAGATCGATTTGAAGATGCATCAAGCATTCCATCTTGCGCTCACATTGTAAGTAGCAAGAGTTTTGCATTTAATTAAATTAATCTCTCTTTTAGCCATTTGGGACAGGACCACGCTCATGCATTGGCGAACGACTCGGACTCATTGAAGTGAAAATGGCGATTGTGAAAATTTTAAGAGAGTTTCGTGTGGAAATGAATGAAAAGACGCCGAGGAAAGTTAAGCTTTTGAAGGAGGCAATTGTCATAACGCCTGATAAGCCATTGATTGTGGACTTTGTTAAGGATCCGTTGGTGATTTAGATATTAAAGAAAATTTAATTATACAACATTATTTAAAATTAAACTTCAAAGCTTTTAAAAACATTCATTAGTGTTTTTAATTTAAAACTTTATAAGCATGCACACACGAAAGACGTAAATACAGATAAGCCAAACGAGCAACCAAAACTACTATTTTAATTAAAATTCACACATATAAGCAGTAAAATTTTCCTTCTTATCATCATCATTATGCTTAATGCACAAAAAAGCTTTTAATTTTGCTCTCCTTCTATTTAACTTAATTATCAACGCTCATAACACACGTTTGAAAAGTAAAGCACTGCACTTTCAAGTTTGTAAATTCATTTAGAGTTTCAGATTTAAATTTAAAGGGACTTGATCAGCCATCCGCCAGATAATCTGCAGATTAATCTGCAGATAATACGCAGATAATCTGCAGATAATATGCAGATAATACGCAGATAATCTGACAGATTATTTTTTTGATTTTTTGTTAAAAAAAGCTGCAGATAATCTGCAGATTAATCTGCAGATAATACGCAGATTATCTGATTAAAAAATCTGCAGATAATACGCAGATTATCTGATTAAAAAATCTGCAGATAATACGCAGATTATCTGTAAATAATCCGCAGATAATCTGCAAATAATCTGCAGATAATCTGTGACAACTTTTTGTGCAAAGCACAAGAATTATCAAAACTCAAACATTTTTGTTTACTTTTTAAATTAATTAAATTTTTTTATTAAGATAATCTGTCCATTCCTAGTTAACTTAAATCAGTCACCCAAACTTCACCACGTGGAGGTGATGCACAATCGAAGTTCTGAGTATTTTTTAAAGCGACGCTTGACCCCGAGAGTGAAGTTTGGGTGACTGATTTAAGTTAGCTAGGAATGGACAGATTAAAATAAAAAAATTTAATTAATTTAAAAAGTAAACAAAAATGTTTGAGTTTTGATAATTCTTGTGCTTTGCACAAAAAGTTGTCACAGATTATCTGCAGATTATTTGCAGATTATCTTCAGATTATTTAAGCAGATAATCTGCGTATTATCTGCAGATTTTTTAATCAGATAATCTGCAGATAATCTGCGTATTATCTGCAGATTATCTAGACAAATAATCTGCGTATTATCTGCAGATTTTTTAATCAGATAATCTGCGTATAATCTGCATATTATCTGCAGATTAATCTGCAGATTATCTGCAGCTTTTTTTAACAAAAAAAAAAAAAATCTGTAGATGATCTGCATATTATCTGCAGATTATCTGCGTATTATCTGCAGATTAATCTGCAGATTATCTGGCGGATGGCTGAACTACACTCAATTTAAATAATTTATGTGAAGAAATGTGAGAAGCGAGCAGTGCTCATTAGCTTGATGAAAATGTTGTTTAGAAAGTTCTAGGTGATATTTACTTTTCAAATAGTCAAAAGCAAATTAAAAACATATACATAGAAAATTTAATTTTTTAAAACACTAAAATTATTTTTAATTAAAAAACAATTTTATAAAATCTGCATAATTTTCAATTTTATTTTCAAAAAGAGAATTAAAAAAATTATTTACACACAATCATCATGATTTTCATAATTGCATACAATAAAATTAAATTTTATTATTTTTCAGCGAAATAATGCCAGCAACATTGATGATGCGGATGGAATAAAATCACGGGGGTTTTGTATATTTTTCAATTTCGTGAAAATTAATTTTCAATGAGCAAAAAAAAGAGATTGTGATTATTTTATTATAAATAAAATCTGACATTTGCATACAAATTTGTCGGCTTTCGTTTTTCTCGCTTTTTCTCTCTCTGTCTTTATTTCAGAGCGACTGATGCCACAAACACGGGTCAGATAACTCTATTGTGTGTTAGATGACAACGAAAATTGCACTGAAATCTGATTTTTCCCTCTCATGTTCATGTGCAAAATGAAAATCCAAAAAAGCTGGATGCTAGAAAAAGGAAAAAGGCTGAAATCTAGTTCGAGAGGTTTTTAATTATCGAAAAATTTAACCTCAATTCACAAGCCACTCTCTCGATGCCGATTTTGCATATGCATGTGTTTGCTCTGCCTCTCGAATAAAATGACTGAGTGGTGGTGTTTCGATAAAAAATAGAGCTAAATAAAAATCCCCTCAATAATATTCAAACAATCGAGACAGAGTTGATGGAATTTTATATGCCGATATTTTTTAAATGCCGCCGCACATTTAATTTAGATATCAATTTTGACAACTCTGAATTCAACTCACACCAAGCGCATCGTCAACATTTTTCCAATCATTTTTATGCACTTTTTGTGCGTTTTTTTCTCTATTCTCCACATTTTATTTTTATTTATCCAAAATATTTGACTTTACTGATAAAAAGAGAGCAAACTCTGCAAGCTCTCTCCATTTGAACTCGACTGTAAAAAAATATTTTTTTCTGTATGCCCTCAAAGCTAACAACTCTTTTTAAGATTTTTTGTACATGCTGTGGCACACACATTACGGCAAAATGAATATTTTTTAATGTGAAAAATCACTGAATAAGAGTTATTTTTATTATTGAAAAATCACACACAAATGTGACGAGAGAGTTTTATGAATGATGAAAAAAGTGAACCATATGCGAGCCAGCGAAAATTGGCATTTTGCATTTATCGAATTTTTTATTTATCAACATTTTTTTCAGTCATTTAATGTGTAAATAAATTTTTTTCACATGATGCTTTATTTTAAAAATTTAAGAGCGCGCGTTGACTTTAAAGATTTAAAAGGGTAACAATTTGTTCAAGCTTTTACAATTTTCCATCCCTTGCTAATAGCAAACCCGAAAT
The DNA here is from genome assembly GCA_038502055.1 of Tanytarsus gracilentus. NCBI lineage: Eukaryota > Metazoa > Arthropoda > Insecta > Diptera > Chironomidae > Tanytarsus > Tanytarsus gracilentus. The sequence goes on along the minus strand of JAXRKN010000044.1, from coordinate 12,249,647 downwards.
AAAAATTACAATAAACATTCATGTCACTTCCACATCTACCTTGTTCGTTTCTCCGAGGCTTATTCGGATCGAGTGTAAATTATTAAAATGATAAACACACAACAATATCGCAGTAATTATGAGTGAAATATTCATCGCGATTTATAAATTTAATGAATTTTTGCCCACACTGAAGTGGAAAATTTTCACTCTAAAAAGTCTCATGAAAATTTCAGTTTTCTTTTTTTGGGCATAATTTTTCATAAATTGAGACAAAAAAGAATTTTTATGCACATATGAGCCATAAAATGTTCACATTGATCATTAATTATTCATTGCACAATCGATGCTACCAGTTTAAAATGGTATATGAAAAAAGTAAAAGAGGGACATGAATACCGTATCTCTTAGACGAGCTCATAAAAATTTTATAGTCTGAAACAGCTAAAAGTGCCTCTCAACGAGCTTTGACTTGAGAAGATATGAAGATGGAAAATCTCAATGGCTTTACGGCATGATTCGCTTGAAGTTTTACAGTTTACACTTTTTCCTCATCTAAAGGAGTCTTAAAGTAAATGAAGAGCGATGCAAAAATTTTATTAAGCTTCAGAACATAAATTTATTTTATATTTTAAGCTTTTAATCCTTTATAGTTTAGTTACTGATGATTTTTTACGTTTCTACTTTTAAATTTTATAAAACCTCTGCAATCTTAATTAAAAAATTTACTTCCGAGAAGGACTGAAGCTTCTGAAGGTATACATTAAAAAATACCTTTTTAATTTCAGAGCGGTACTGTTTAAATTTTTATCACACATTGGATTGTACCTTCGATGGCTTTTTTAAAATTTTTCGCGATTTAAAAATACAGGGTAGAATTTTTCTATTTTTCTCAAGCAGATTCTCGAAAGGATATAAAAAAAATTTAGCTGTTAGAACTTAATTGCAGCTTTTAGCAAAAAAAGACATAAAATGGCAGAGAAGATTGAGAAAAATGTTTAAAACATAAAAGAGTTAAAATTCATTTGAAACCTACTTAACAAAACTTTTATGTTAATTTCTCAAACTTCTAAATTACTGCTGACAGCTTCTCCTCAACCCGTTCGCCTTCTGTTTCTTATTTAATCATTAATAAAAAGCCCTTTCAAGACAGTTTCAGTATACACCGCAACATCAGACCATCCATCAAAAAATTACAATGCAAAATGAAGAAATTTTATTGTGTTGAAGACAAAATGATATCTCAAGATATCGCCATAAATTTGAATTTTATTGCCGTCGACAATAAAATTTAGTTAAACATAAAGTAATATCAAAAACTTTTTACGGCACTTCCTTGGTAATAAAATGCAAAAAGCTAATTATTCCGCTCCTCACAAATTTTTCATTGCTTTATGTGAATCATGTCTAAAAATATTATTAAGAGATGAAGACAAGGAACCAAGAGAGGAGAAGAGTTCTACCAAGGCTACTCAATTAGATGGAATTTGGGGTTTAATTCAACATTGATGAGAAAATCACGTTTCATATGTGGGATGCATTTTGGATTTGATTATGTAGACAAAGCTAAAGAGATTTGAGTTGGTTGAAAATTTTAACCGTTAAAAGCTCTTTGAAATTTTTGAATAAAAAAAATTTATTTTTTGAGTTATAAAACTTTAAAAATATTTTTTACATGCAAAAACTCTTTAAAATTTTATGTTAAACTTTTAAGAGAAAAAAGTTCAGAAACTCATTCATGCAAATTAATATCATTTTTAGAAAACCTACGATCAAAATATTTCAAGTCCTTATAAAATTGCATAGCATTTAAGTTTGAATTGTAATGAATAAATCCGCCCCACATAAAATGCCTTAAAATAAACCCACGAAATGTGAATGTAGGATTATGATTATTGTTGATTTTGATGAAACGCGATTTTAATTAGAAATTATTAAAGGTAAATAATATATGTTTTCTTTGTTTAAAAACAAAAAAAACATCTAATAATTAATTTAAATTTTAAAATTTTTGAGAAAATTAACATGAATGAGGTGAGAAGTCAAAATTTATTTTGGTTGATCACTGCACAAAGCATTAACGTTCATCTTATTGCCACTTCCATATTCTTGACGTACAAAATCAATCATCTTCTTTTCCTATAAATAGCAATACTGTGAAAATCTTTATATTTCCATTTTTCATTCCCCACAAAGTTTCACCTCTCACCTTTTCCCAATTTTAAGGCGTCACTTTGAGCCTTTTTTCTCAATCCTTAAAAATGTCACGCGGCTTAGAAAAATTAATTGTAAATTGATTTCCATACCACAATGTAATTTTAGACTTGGTTTTGTAATCTCGTGGGTAGAGCTGAAAAAAGATAAAAGTGAAATTTACAACAAGATGTTGAAATTTTTTCAAGCACAAAAATCAAGAACATTTCAAATCATAAGAAAAATATTTTAACTTTTTAGCAAAACCCACGCGAAAAAGATAAATAGAAGAAAGAAATGAAGAGCGACATGTTTCTTTCATTTTTTGCATGTATGGCAACAATGTCGGAGGGAAAAGTCATGATACATGTCAAGAGTAATTGTTTGTCTCACGACTACAGTCAGAATTATTATGATAAAGTAAAGTTTCTACTTCCACTTTTATATTTGTCTTTATATCTCTTTCGGAATGAAAAAATATTTTGTGGCTTCATTGAAAAGAATTTCTTTAACTAAAATGTTGAACATGAGTCTTTTTAATTAAATCAATGTTAAATTTTTAAATCTTGTGCGGTTTAATTCGAAATAAAAATGAAAACTGTTGTGAAAAAAATATAATTAATTTTCTTCATATTTAAATTTATGGAAAATTACAAAGTAATTAAATTAAAAATTTCATCTTATTTGAAAAATTGTGATATATCGCAAATAAAAAGTTAATTTCGCAAATTTTCATCATTCCGCAACATAATAAATTCGTAATGCCTAAAATGGTGATGAATATCATATAAGTGTTCACATACACTCATAACAGGAAAAGTAGAAAGCGGATTCATAATCATGAGAATTTGCATATTTGTTTTTCCGCAATGAATTTTCGTATAAATTACCATAAAATATTTTTATTTCTCAGCAGCTCCGTCTCACTCTCACACACTCCCGAGGATTTTCGAATATAATTCAATTATGTGTGCTTGTAAGTTGTAACACTTAAAAAGTTTTGCGCTGTGAATAATTTCAATTAATTTTGGAATTTGCTTGTTGCTGAGGTTGAGTGAAGCAATTTTTCTGGAATTCGACTGTAAGCTTGATTTTGAAAAAAAAACTCTGATGCCATGAAATCTCAAGCAAGTGATTTTTGATATTTCTAAATTCAAAACAAGGTGGGTCTGCAAACGGCGTTGTCATTTCCAATAGCTAATGCATTTAAAATACATCAAAAATTTTTTTTTTAATTTTGTGACTTTTTGATTTTTTTAAATTTGTGACTTTTGAAATTTTTGAATTTTGATTTTTGAAATTTTTTGATTTTTTTTAGATTTTGAGACTTAAAATTTTTCAAATTTACGAAAAAATTTTAAGCCGGAAGCAATAAGGGCATTCCAAACCACCCCAAAAAACACAACCACCCCCAGCCCAAACAAAAAAAAAATTACTTTTTCGACGATAAACGAAACTTTATAATATATTTCTTCTATCCAAGCTCACCTTTTCATATAGAATGTTCATAAAAACAGAAGACGAGGCATTAAAAATTTAAGAAGAAATCTTTAAACGAAAGCACACGTCTGTCACACGTGAGTGACTAAGCAAAAAAGGATTTTCTCTACCTTTTTCAATTTGCTCACACGCGGAGAAGCAAGAAGCTTTGATGACTTTGCAAATTTCTGTTATGAACCTAAATTCTTTAACAAAAAGAAAAAGGGGAAAAATCTCAACTTTATTTTTCCCACGCTAAAATATCTTTGATACGGGATAAAATTTAATTTCATGAATAGTAACAAAAGTTTGAGTAAATAAAATAATTCTGATATCGTCAATTTTTTTTGAGTGCTGTAATTTCGACCGATGCCATGAATAATCATCATTATTCGTCCAGCTTTAGCATCCAAAAAAGCGGCTTTTATGCATGAGCACACAAGAATATAAAAATCTTTTCTATGTGCGAGCCATGCAATGAGAATGAATTCAAATGAGATTATAGTTGCTGTATGTGCTTTTGATATATGTTGTGGTTTTTTGGTTTTTTCTCTCTCGTACTCGTTCACAGCGCTCAATCGAAATGAAAAGTTGACTTGAATGTTTTTCGAAATTATTGGAAATGCCGATTGGAAAATTATTCGGGAGGGTTGATTTTGCTGTGTAGAATTGTTGTTTGATGTTTTGATAAAAAATGCCCATTGTTGAATGTTTTTTGATTGTTTTATAAATGACGGTGTATGTTGATAAAACAATGTTAAAAATCTTTTAAACTTCATGCTAGCGTATGATTTTAAAAAACATTGGAGGGAAATTGAATGAATAATGAAGTGTTTAATACTTTTGTGCAATTAACTGATGTAATATGAACATAAATTTAAATTTTTTAATTATTAATTTTTTGGTAAATCAAACTGAATGTTTTTAATTGCTTGTTTTTTTTAAACCCAAAAAACTTTAAAAGCCACTTATTAACCAAAGCCCAAAATCTCTTACCAACAGGAGTTAATTAAAAACTTTTCGGCAATTTTCTTTTGATCATTTTCGAGCTAATTAATTATTTAATAAGAAAAATTATTTTAGAAGCTTTCAAAATTAGAAAAAATTTTAATTGGCAGAAATTAAAATTTTTTGAAAAGAAAATGAACAGGAAAGTTAAATGGTAGAATTTTATTTATGGGTTTATGAAAAGTGCTTGTTCTATGCTTTTTAATTTTATAATAGTTTACCCTTTGATATAAAAAAATTAGTTAAATATTAACTTTCATAAAGGAAAGTGGAAAAATTCTATCTTAGCTATTCATTTCGAAATCAGAGCCTTATAAGTGATTGCTAAACTCTTTTGCAAATGTATTTCTTTTACTTTGTAGTTGTTATTCAAAATAATTATAATAAATTTCTCTTCTAACGTATCGTAAAATAGCTTTATTATAAATCTGAAGACAGGATAAGAGAAGAGAAACTTCATAAACATGAAAAAGAATTTTTAATCGCTTTTTTATATTCGAGAAATTTCTCAAATGAACTCATTTTTACATGATAACAATCTGGCTGTAGCTTTGATCATTAAAATCAATAAAATTTTGTGCTTTTAAAATAATGCAAATGAAGTAAATGTGCTACGAGTGAGTTCACTCTTAATAATTTTTCAAAACATATACTATATTGGCCAATCGAATTATAAATTACACTCGATTAAAATTCATTAAATTCTCTTTCATTAAAATCAAATTCAATTAAAACTTTTCACTCAACATCGGAAATATTTTTTCTTTTATAATTTTCTCCTTTCGACGAACGAGTTTCGAAGTGATTTGAAATAATAAAAGAAAATTTTTTCCATTCCAAGAAAAATTGGTAGAAACTTTTTTTTCGAGAAGAAATTGAGTGAAAAAAATTTCCATCTTTTTTTTGTGATTTATCAAGTGACACAAACTCATTCGTAGGAATAAGCGAAAATCCTTTAATACAACATTTTGCCGAAAGAGAAAAAATAAAGGAGTGAATAAGAAGACAAGCGAACGAGAATAGAAAGAAGTCATCGCAAATGTAAAAACATAAGACTGAATAAACTTCTTGTTCGTTCTCGCACATTTGATTAATGATTGTTCGTAACAAAATATAGAGAAACAAACACCTCCCTCTTAACCAAAAAAATGAAATGAAAAAAGAAATTAGTTAAAAATGACACATTTAAAGAATGGTTTGTAGAAACGCATTTAAGGTCATATATATCTAGTTTAATGTTAAACCTTCAAGCGTTTAAAATTTAATAATATAAAAATTAAAAACAAAAATTTCAAAACAGTTTATTAAATATTAAAAAATTCTAAAAATACACATTTAATGATCTCGAAAAATCAACCCTATCCCCAACTCTAAATAAAGCACAAAGAAATAAAAGAACATACACGAGTAACTGACTCACAAAGTGAAAGAAAAAACAAATGTTATTATTTCTCATGATTGCGTCTTTTCAGTGTGCAAAAAGGAAAAACATCTCATACAAAAAGAAGTCAAGCGTTTGAAGTAATGAGAAAGTATGTTCTTCTCTCCTCTTAATGATGAGTAACTTTTTGCCCACAATCTAAAATTTAGTTTCTTGAAATGGAATTTAAAACTATATCGACAAAAGTTGATTTCTGATCTCTAAAATGAACAACGGTAGAGTGAAAAAGTTTATTTCAGTAAATTTTTCACATTAACTTCGAGACTTGTAAATCGTTAGCGTTTTTTTACTATTCACGTTGTAAATTTTACGATTCTTTCGTCATAGTTTTCATGCATCGTTAACCTATTTTTTCTGATAGCAGAGAAAATTGTTTAAAATCAAGCGGTGGAAATTTTCAGGCTTTTACAATTTCAATTTAAAAATATTGAATCAGTTTAAAACAGTGTTATGTTTATGTTAAGCAACATGATTCATCAGCAACTGGAAGCGCTGAATTTTCATAATTACCAATTAAATTATTATTTCAGGCTCATCCTTTACAGTTGATTAAATTAACTGAAATTATATGCGAGGTAATTAATTCTTCTATTTTCTCACAACACACACGTCATGAATTATTGAATAATTTTCAAAACAGATATTTTAATTTTATGAGACTTCCAAATGCCTGCATATACTAAGGAAATTTACATTTATCTAGAAATAAAACAATTTTTTATATTAAATCATATTTTTGTACGTGAAACTTTCTCATTGCAATCTAACTACTTTTTGATGCTCCCAACTTTCACAATATTTTCATTGATTACCAAGACAGAAGTTTCTTCAATCGTTAGGATGCTTGAAAATCAAAATATTTTTGATGAGTGAGAAGTTTTTGCAATTTTTCTTTACGTGCAAAATATTTTTATCAAAATTGACTTAAGATTTTGAGAAATTTATAAAAATGAAAAGTTATTTTGAAAGTATTGCGGTTTTTAACAAACTTTTGATGAAAAACAAACTCAAGCTCAACCTCATTTTATCTAAAAAAAACTAGCTCTAAAACTCTCATTTAAAGATCTTCAAACCATCCATTTTGTTATATCAAAAAATTCAATCTCGTTTCTTTTAATTATCTGGATTTTCTTTCCACCCCAACCGAGCTTTTTACTTAACCATCAGTGTGTAAATTAATAGACAAAAATAGAGATAAGAAAACACATCAACATTTTCCCATGCGATATCTCTTCTCCTTTTTCTTAATTGTTTGTTTATTCTGTTTAAATCGAGTGTGAGAAAACAAGAAGAAACGAGCACTTGGATAGCCAGCACGAGCAGTAAAGAACAAGCCTTTTTAATTAGGAATAAGGAGAGGAGTTTTTGTCTGCTTTGGGGTTTCTTAGTAATTTACCATAACCACAGTCCATCACCGTCACAACAAAAATACACTAACTCGAGGTTGTTTTTATACTCATTTGGGAATTTGCTTGGCGCAACTTTTCCGGAGATAAATTGAAGGAATATTAAATAGGTTTAAAAAAATTAAATTATTGAAATTTTTAAATTGAACTAAGTAATATTACAAAATTTGAAATTTTTTAACTTTACCTTGTATTTTTTAATGACTCTCAAATTCTTTTCTTTAAAATTGCTTTTCATCTCTAACTCGAATAAAAAGGAATAAAAATAAATCCTAACGGATGTTATTCTTAATTAAAGGAAATTTTTAATTCCCTGCCATTCGATAAAATAAGTTAATTTAGAACTGAGTCCCACGTCAATTATGAACCTCAAAAGGATGCTTAAAAAGAAATTAAAGCGCAGGGTAATTGGAATTTAGGAGATTAGAGTAAAAGCACTTGATCTTGATGGCTATAATCGAGTTATTAAGGATTACAAAAAGTAACTTTAGTGACGTATTTTTCAAATATTTTAAATATTTTTTTTTTCTAAGATGCCAAATTTGTTAATTTTTTCTCAACTCCGATTCCAACCTTATTTTCATAACCATAAAAAAATTAATTCCAGATTCATGAGCTTTTCTAATGACGTCAAGTTCAATTAACGTTAATCCCAACTTCTTCATATGCGGTAACTTACAAAACTTCTTAATTCAAGATGTGTGTGTATGTTTGTGAGTGAAGAAGGAAAATGTAATGACGATGATAAGCATTGAGTATGCATACGCTCCATTTCACTTTTATTCAATTCAATTATTCGCTCCAATATATCGTCGAACGTTTGCTGCTGATGATGAAAGTTCATCTGAAATTTCTGTTCAAATGAGTGGAATAAGTTGAGAGCAAAACTTCAAACGATTTTTTTTCTATCTTTGAAATATTTTTTCTCATTCATATTGAATGCATTTCTTTCAAAGTTGTATACATGTTTATAGGTTATGTCTTGTGGTATCGAGAAAATTTGAAACATTTTCAATTATGGAAAAGTTCATGCAAATTCTTTTTGAATATATTTTCGATACATTAAAATTTTTAACAACCAAAGTTTAAAGTTTCAAAAAGCTTTTAATGACGTAAAGAAAATTGCTAAACATGTTGAAAGCATAAAAGTTAATATTTTATTGACAGTTTTGTAATTATAATTTTAATTAAAAATATTTCTATCAAATAAATTGCTAAATTATTTTCACAAATCATAATGTAGAACTTTCAAAATGTATTTTTAAACTAACCAATCAAATTAAGTTTTTCTATACACTTTACTCACATCGCTAACAACAAAATTCTCATGTGCTCATTCACTACTTTCAGGTCTCTTTCGTCGCTTTTATTCTTCCATTAATTTCAATTGTATTAATTCGTGTCATCTCTCTCTTCATTGCATTTTGTTTTCCAATTTATGTTATCAGCTCTAGAAAATCTCTCGTGACACTCACTCGAGTCAGTTTGAAGTGAGATTTTTGAGAACTCGGAAGTTCATAAGAAAGAAAAATGGACGAAGAAACTTTGCCGGAAATTGTGTGGGACACGAAGCTTTATATCGATTATTTTTATGAGCGATCAATTGCTCTTGTTATTTACACATTTTTCCTGTTCATGATTGGATTTCTGAGGATTTTCGGTGACATTTTAATTGTGCTGATGAAAGTGAGAAAATTCCATAAGATGAATGGACTTGAAGTGATCACAATGTGCTTGATATCAATTGACATTCTCTTCGAAATTGCACACGATTTTCTGTTTGTTGAAATTTACTATCACGAGTTCCACACCAAGACCAACTGCAATCTTATTCACTTCACTTATCAGTATGTGAGGAATTTCATGAGAACTTTAACGATTGCTGTTGTGGTTTTGTCCAAATTCAAGCCTGAAATTAGCAAAAGACAATCTTACTACGTGATTTTGTCCGTCTGGATGATTTCATCAATTTTCAGTTACATTTTTAGATTTAAATATGTGGCAATTTTGACGCGCTTACATTCTAATGACAAACCTCATCATCTTTGTTATCCGCATGAGAATTACTGGAGTAAGATTTTTTATTTTAATTATTTTATAATTTTTATTAATTAAAAACTCTTTTTTGCACTCATTTAACATAACACAGTTGAATATTTTGATGTGTCCTCGAAGCTTTTGTCAACAATTCCGTCGATTTTGATCTTTGTCGCTTCAATTTTACTTCTGTTTTGGAAAAAATCGGATGACTCTCAAAATAGAGACACACTTTGCTATGGTGTGGCAGTCGCTGGCATTTTCTTTTTCATTTCTGCGAGCTACATTTTTCGAACTTTAACAAATTTTGGATGGGGACTCGACTACACAATTTCGCTGCTCAATAAACTCGTCCTTGCTTTAAATTCATTTATCTACTGCTACTTTCATCGAGTATTCTACAAAGAGGCTTGCATTTCCCTAAAAATAGCATCGTTTAATAGTCAATGTCACGAAAGACTTGATGAAAGTGAAGAAACATAATTTTTTATATAAATATTTTCGAAAATAAATTGTACAACGATTTTTTATTTAAATATAAATGAGTTTCATTGAATGTGGAACAAAAGTTATGAAAATTTTCTAAAGATGACTCTGTCAACGATTAGGGGTGAAATGAGGAAATTCGGAGGGGTGAAAAATTTAAAACGTGATTTTAACTGAAAATGAAAGTGAAACAATTTCGAAAAAAATTATTGAATTAAATCTTACTTTCAAATTAATTCACAAAGCTATACAAAGTAATTTTTCAAAAAATATGAAATTTTATTGAAATGATTTTTGGTTTTATTTAAAACTATTTAACAGAAAAAATAATTTGGGTTACTAAGCCATAGACTTTGAATCCTAACCTTATTATTCCGATTTTTACTTCATGTGAAGTCATTTTATGCATCACTCGGACTAATGTATTGAATTCTTCTTGAGCTTTTCCTATTCAATGGAATCTTCACAATTCTCAACGCCTCATTCAAAAAATATCGATCAACAATCAATCCATAAAGAATAGGATTTAAGGCCACAAGTAAATTTACAAGGCATTGAAAAATCTCCTCAGAACTTCGACTCAACTCAGTCCGATAAAAGTATGAAGTTAGAGCGTTAATCATGAGCGGTGAGTCGGTGATGATGAAGTAAAGTCCGATGACAATTGAATAAATCCAAATTTCTTTTTCGTTCGTAAGTGAATTTCTCCATAAAGCGGATGCAATCACGAGAATTGAAAGGAGTGTTGGACACATAAATAAATTTACAATTGTCATAATTTTATGATGAAAATTTATTGCGTTTTCATTTGCTACGGGATTGTAGTAGACGCAAACATATCGACGAAAACTGTCGTCTTTGCTGTGAAGGGCACTCGCTCTTAACTCAAAGTATGGAAATGCGTATGCGATTGAAATTATGAAAATTGCCACGATTGAAATTATTGCGACATGAATTTTTACTTTTGATGGGAACTTTGAGCAAATTACGAGCGAATTTATTGAAATCTGCACAAAAATTAGCGCAAATGATCTCGCGAACGGATTTAAGTTGCACATAAACTTTGTCAATTTCGGCCAAATTTCTTCGCTAACAACGATCCAAAGCGTCAAATTGTGAATTATCATCGCCACTGCAAAAGTTATAACCACAACCTCAAAGCCATTGAGATATCGGAATTTTTTCATTTTCATAAAAATCAATATGGAATTCCCGTAGATTCCAATCACTGATATGAGAAAAATGTAAACGACATAGAAGACAAATATCACAGGCCGATTTGTAAAAAATTCGTGAAATTTCTCTTCGTCACTAGACATTTTTTTATCTCTTTACTTCGAGAAGGTTTTAAAGAAACTGTGATCGTGCAGTAATTCGCTGAATTAAGTAAAGAAATTCTTTATTGGATAATTTAAGTGATAAAAAAATTTAAATTGTGTAATTTTTAAACTCGATGCGTGAATGAAAATAAAACTGTTTATTTGTAAGTTTTCAATAAAGTTTTAAGGTCAACAAAATATTTTTTAAATGAATCACAATTTTAGGATTTAGAGGCTATCACCTTATTATAACAAATATATTCAAATTACTAAACTGAATTAAAATAATTCAAATTTCCTACGTCAAAGTTTTCCCTTTCGATATTAATTGCAATAACTTTCAATTGTGGAATCACAAAAATCACGTTTCTATTTTAACTCTTGTGCTTATTAATAGCTCGCGCTCACATTACCTCTCGATATGCATGACGGGTGTGAGAAAAAAATTTACTACGGCAATGTACAAACTTCTTTTTTGCAGCGGTGGCATTTTAAGCTGCAAACTTTTGCTTCTATTGCATCACCTTGTAATACATGAATGGTCATCGTTTTGGAAAATCCGATCGGACTTTTGTTTTTATCAGTTTTTAAGGAATTAATTTAAAACTGATTAGATAAATTTAGTAAAAATGAAAATTTCATTCATTGTTATTCGTGAATTTTAATAAGATTTGCGTAAATTCAAATAACTCTGAAGGCGAAGAAATTATTCTCCATTCACTGACTTTCAAGGATTAAAGATTAAATTTGGAAAATACTGATGAAAACAATTATTGTTCACGTGCCGTGCATAGTTTATAAAAAAATTTGAAGGATGAATAAAAATGGTTTTACTTAAGAGTTTTTCGGATTTTTAAATTAAAATAATTATTAATTTCGGCTTTTTTAACAAACCAAAGTATTTTTTTTTTTTTTTTTTTTTTTTATATCCAGATTTTATTTACTGTGTAAGCAAAGCTTGTGTACAGTTTTATAAAAGATAAATTTAACCAAGAGAATAGTACATTACATTTTTTAATAAAGTTTAGCTGCAAAATTATTGAAATCCTTTGTTGATATCCTTTCCTGCTTGCTTTATATCGTTGCAATATGCCCTCAATAAATCCACTAATTCTTGTTTTTGTTTTCTTTCTGTTTCCTCAACGAGTTTCGTAATGTCGTCATTGCTCTCAATCTTATGAAATTCACTACCGATATTGACCATTATTAAAGATTCTGGCGTATCATAGACGAAGTGAAACGAGGAACAACTTGCGAGCACTTTGAATGAGCTGAGTGTTGTAGCTTTGAGTTTTAGCGATGAGAAATTTCCCGAAGGTGCCTCTATTTCTATTTTGTTGACCCAAAGAGTTTTTTTTCTTATTTTTTCTAAATTTACTCACTTCCGACTTAACATTTCTGTAGATTTATTATATCTTTTTTTCCTGCTATTCAATGCTTCATTGTGTTCCTTCACCAAAGGAAATTGGCGATCATATTTTATTTTTTTCTTCAATTTTTACACACTTTATTTTTGTTTCTCCGTTTTATTTTCTCACACCTTTTATCTCTCACCTGCGCTCTTTTTTTCATTTTATTTTTTTTATTTCATCCCCTTATCTATTTTTTTTCCTTCACGCCTTGTATTAAAATAATTCCTCACTTATTGACCATGCTTTGCTTTTTTGATTTGTTGTTGTTGGAGTTTCGATACTTTCTTTAGTGATTTGTGGTGAATCTGTTTGATCTCTTCTCTGTTCAGCTTCTTTCGTCATTGCTCCTTTGTATTATGTACTGATATTTTATATTTTTCGCTATTAAATTCTTTTTAAACTAATTTTAAACTTAATTTTTCTTATGACTTCAGTGTAAAAGCGTCTGCACTATTCTCTTTCTCCTCTCTCTTTCTCCTCTCAATCATCCATCTAAAATGTGATTTTTCCAATCAAAATTTACCAAAACATCAAAATATCGATCAAGGAGAAAGTCAATTCAATAATGACCGTTAAAATTTATTTTTCACAAATAATTAAAAATACATTTTGACCTTAAATAAATTTAAAATTAAATAAATAATATTTCTCTGACTCCCCCTTGCAAAATAAAATTAAAATCAATCAAACACTTCTTATTGATAACTTTTTCTTGATAAAGACAGTGTTTTCGTCAATCCTTTTTCTTTAATGAATAATTTATGAAATTACTGAAGCGGATGATCATCAAAATGATTAAAATTGACGCTATGCAGACAGAATCTCGTCGCTTATGAAGAAAAAAATATTTTCTCGAGAAATTTACTGAGAGTTCCCCTTGAACATTAATATGGGAATCTCCTCATGGACTTTGAACCCTTAAATGTGACGAGAGCGAGCACATTATGATAGTTGTTGTTGTAGTCAGGGAGAGAATGTAGGTCATTTTTCATGCCGTTCACTTGAACACTTTTGCGAGTGTGTTTTCGATCTGTCATTCACAATCATTACCATTAAGTCATTATTATTAAGTTTTTAAATTTAATTAAAAATTATTTTTTACTCATATTTAGATGTTTTAGATTTTTGCTCGACTGCAAACACCACGACATAAGCGGCACCCTAAACAGTTTTTTTTTAATTTTGGTTGCTGTAAAACGAACAAAATTCCCCTACATTAACTATCACGTGAATCGCACGTGAATGATGTTCTTTGAATATAATAACGATGGGTAGCAACAAAAAAATAAAACTCTCTGAAGATCATCTGGAATATGAACTTTAAGTCTTTTTTGAGATGATTATTTTAAAAAAAATTCCCAAAAATAGTGCTTTGAAATTTCTATTTAATTTATCATAATGATCCCAACACGAGGTAAAATTTTTGTTGTGAGTTTGTTCACTTACTTCTTCTTCGTCTTCACCTGTGTACATTAATTGATCGCGGCACTCTCTATGCTCGTGATAAAGAGAAGGTAATAGCAGAAAAAAATTGCGTCAGAAATTTTGCGCTTGCAAGAAATTTATGCTCGCTCCAAATTCCTATGCGGATTTAAAGAACGCTCAAAGTCCAGCCCAAGTTCTTGAATTAGACCACCCATTTAATGAATGCGCTTAAAATTCTCAATGATTGGTTTGAGATAGTGTATACACTTATAAGAAGGTGGGAATAATTAATTTCATAAGTTTGTAAAATTACAAAAAAAATCGCTAGCGCGTTTTTAAGTCAACCAATCAATCAATCATGAGTGTGTCTACAAAGTTGCAATGAATCCCGACAACAGACCTATCGATCTCTATATAAAGATTATAAAAGTTACGAAGTTTACTTGACGACAAATCGCGCTCTATTACTGATACAATTAAACGACACCGCACATCAGAGCATGTATATAAAATTCGCTCCGCTCTTTCACAAGCACTCATTCATATTTTGATCGCTCAACACTTCGGACGTCTAAGAAAATATTTTCCTTACGATAAGAGAAAGTCTCTGGAAATCGATAAACTCTAATTTTAAAGTGAAAAATAAATGTTGTTAAAGTGAAAGAGTTTATTAAAATATATGTAGTAAAAACTAAATTTACAATGGAATAAAAGCCAATAAATTTTTTTGAAAATAAAAAAATATTGCACCGGGAAAAAAGACATTATAAAACTTTGTTCAATTAGCGCAATGAAATTTCTCCGAAACCAACTAAAAGTGACATTTGAAGAATACCACAAATACGGTTATTACAAAACGAGCAAAGAAAACACTTAAATAAATTTAAATGAAAATTTAAAAGTTAAAAAATATTTAAAAAAATTAAAAAAATATTTAAAAAGTATAAAATTGATAAAAAAAAAATAAAATGACGAACTTTTGGCTATTTTTCGTCTTCACCTCTTTTAACTTGATCTCAGTGATTTCAACTGCTGAAATTGCCCATAAGTTAAGACACAAAGGACATCATAAAAAATCTCATGAAACCACCGAAAAACCTCTAATTGAAAACTTTAAAGACTCAAATATTCCTTTAAACATTTGGGCTCTTCTTGCTGCAAATGCTTTAACCTTACGCAATGACACAAGTGATGAAATTATGACAGTGCCAAAGCCTGAAGATATTGAATTTGATTCAGCAGAACATGAAACTGTTAATTGCCCAGGTTGTGCGCAAAAATTCAACGTCGAATCAATTAGTGATGACGAACTAGATGAACTTCGAATAGAGTACGTTAAAAATGAAATTTTACATAAGCTGAGATTAAGTGAAAGACCACCAAAGAAAGAAAAAGTATTAGATGAACTACCGGAGCCCGTACAAGAGGGTCACACGATGGAGGGAGAAAATAATGAAGAAGAAGTCGTAAAGGGAGGTTTAAGTCCGGACGACTATTATGCAAAAACTACGCAGAGAATTGTGTTCTTGACTCAGGGTAAGTTTAGAAAAAATTATTTTTTTAAGTTAAAGTGAAAAAAATTAAAAATTTGTAAAAAAAAGTTTTTGGATTTTTTAATTTCTTAAGTTTTAGTTTTAAATTGTTTTCGGATTTTATTACATAATTTGTTTGTTTCAATACACTTTTGGACTTTACACTTATAAGTGTACTTATACACTAATACACTTGTACGTGCTTGATAGGAGAGTCGAACCCAATCCCACTTAAGATTATTAAAGTGTAATAATAAAGTTTTTTTAAAGCAGTCAGTAAAAAAGTTAATTATTTTTTAAACTGATTAAAATTTAAAAAAAAATAAAATCAATTAACTAATCTTAGCATGCATCTCTAATTGATTTAAAAAATCAAACATCCTCTTGATAAAGAAAATCACCACGTACGAGTGATAAAATAATCACGCATTCAATGTTCATGTTTGAATGTTTTTTATAGCACACCAATTAAGATTATTTTCTTATTCCTTTTTTGCAGAAACTGATAAATGCAGACACTTAAGTTCGAATTCTAATCGGCCGGCAATTTGCTTTTCTCTTCAATTGCCCCCTGACGTCGAATTTAGCTCGATTGAGTCGGCTCAGCTGTGGGTGTTCAAAAAGCAAAGTAAGTTTAATTATCGCTACAAGGCACTTACTGCGTGATAACAATGGTGACCGAATAATCTCGCCACGTTCCAATCACGTTTAACGCTTCCAAAAGTGTCTCTTTATACGAAAAGAATTAAACATTTATTTTTTTATTTTTTTTCACAGATGAGTTAAAACATGACATGAATCACACTTTGCTGTTATCAGAAGTGAATGCCACGAGTAGTCACATAAAGCCAATTTCGTTCATTCAAACGGATTCGAATAATCATGATTGGGAAAAAATTGACATCGTGACATCCGTCAAAAATTGGTTTGAAGATCGGCAACTAGAACATCTCATAAAAATCACATGTGATGACTGTAAAAGTGACGAACTGCCGATTGTGTTGCATCACGATTTTAAGCCTTTTGTTGTGATAGACACTAAACCTCAAAAAACAGTTAGTCGAAAAAAAAGAAACGTTAATTGCAGTCCTGGAACAAATGAATGCTGCCGAGATTCAATTTATATAGATTTTGCAGCAATCGGATGGGATGACTGGATAATTTCACCTAAAGGTTACCACGCTTACTTTTGCCGTGGTGCTTGCAACGGTGTCGCATCCATCACAAGAACTAAAGCTGAACATGCGGCTGTTTTTAATCGATTCATGCACTCGTCGAGAGCTAACAAAAAGAAACTTGAATTGATTCCGTGCTGCACCGGGACTTCGTATAGTTCTCTGCATATAATTAAGCTTGATGGCAATATGACAGCGGCAAAAGAAGAACTTCCAAATATGGTCCTTGAGTCATGCGGATGTTCATAGGGAAAGGCTTTAAATGTAAACATTTGAGGTCCGAAAAAAGTAAGCTAATTTTTTTTTGAATGAGCAAATATTTTGACGAAGTAAAAAGTACGCCAAGACTCTAGGGATGTGAAATTGAAAGTTTGAAAAGAAAAAATTACTTGGATGTTTACAAAAAAAAACTTCATTAAAAAATGTTTTGAATATCATTTAAAAAATTTCAGAAAATTTAAATTTCCGTTGAAATTTTTAAAATCAATAGTTTTGAAAATATTTAATTAAACTGTAAAAATTTAAATATTAAACCTAAAAATTCATGTGTCAAAATGAGAAAAATTTAACCCTCATAATTACTATCACTTTTCTGCCAACAATTACATTAATCAGTATATACTTAATTTATTAAAATTAAACGTACGTAGTAAAATGTTCTGAATCGAGGAACGTATCCGTAATCTAGCTCAATTATTGAGTATAAAGATGAAAGTATGAAAAAATTAAAAAGTACTTAATTAACTTTAATATGTAATTAATCTATCAACATTTTTAAAATTTTAATCCATCATTTAAAAAAAAAATAGTAAAAAGCATTAAAATTGAAAGGAGCTGAGAAAACCCAAAAAAAAAGAAATTTTTCCAAAATGATGCAAAAATAACAAATTTGGTCAACTAAATAAGTTTTAATGATGTTTATATGTTTAAAACTGTTAAATTTCATCTTGATAAATTTCTAAAAAAATCCACTCTAAATGTTTATGCAGAAAATTAAAAAATTTTATGTCCATGGTGATTAATTGATTATCTTATAAACTTAACATAAAATTTTGTCCGTAAAACATTGATGTTTCATTGAAATGCCTCTGCGATTAGACTGCTAAAAAGTGTTTACCTCAAAAACTTTAAATTATTTTTCAAATTCTATTAATAAATGTGAGTCGAAGCGTGTTGCCAAAATTAAAAATTACAAAAATATTTTTAAAATTCGCTTGCTGCATCATGAAATTTTAGAAAATTATTTAAATTGTATTACAAGACTCGATGTTTTGTTCAGGCAATGTTCAAAATCTAAAAAAAAGAATTACTCGTGATATTTAATCTTACATTTTAGAAAATAAGAAATTGTACATAATAAAAATTGCTTTATTTGTCAAAAACTTAAAACTATTATTTTACGCATCTTCGATTTCTTTGTCTACATGATGCTCATATTGAACGTTATTAACAGCATCGGTGAATGTTAAAATACGCCAAACTTCCTTTATAAAAAAGTCATCAAAGTATCCATAAATCACTGGATTTACTAAAACGGTCAAGTTAACAAGAAATCTAAAGATGTGTCGAAAGTCCAAATTCATTTGACCTATTTGTCTGACTGCTAAAAAACGATTGATGACCAGTGGCGTGTTAACCGTCATGTAATAAATTGCAATCGTCAACGAATATGTAAAAATAATTTTATTTGTTGATGAATCCCGCTTTCTCCACAAAAATGCCAGGCAGGAAGTGATTATCAGTAAAACAGCTGGCAGGACAAATTCTAAAACCACCATAAATGTTGAATGTCTAAGATATGAAAAATAATCTTCAAGGCTTTCAATTGAAAGATGACAAACATTTCTAGATTTTCCATTTCTCATTTTCAGTGGAATAATTTCAAAATTGAAAAATGGATAGGCATCCAAAATTGCTGCACTAAATATGATAAAAATTATTATCGCTGCATTTCTTCGAGACAGTTTTGAAAAGAATTTTGATGCAATTATGAGAGCGGCGGTTGAAAATGCAATTGATGTTTGTGAAAATCCTTGAAGAATCCAGATTGTGTTGCAGGATCCTTCATTAGTGAACTCATGAAACATTTCTTCAGTGAGTAAAATTACAAAAATTGAAGTTCCCGACGTGATTGCAAACGCCAAGTTGATTGTCAGAAAATCAAGTCCACTGAGAAATGAAAATCTTCTGAGTTTTGTGTAAATCAGCATAAAATTGCCGAAGATTCCGAGTGTTGAGACCATAGTCGATAATGTGAAATATATCACGAATCCAACGGGTCGATTTGTAAAATATTCATGAAGTTTTTCTTCATAATTTAAATCCATTTCAAATTGAATACTTTTAAAATTTAATTGATTTTTTTATTTTTCAATTTCTCTAGAACCTTCACTTCCTACAAGATTAAGCGATGAATAACGACTGAGAGGAAAAAATTCAACTGATTTAATATTCAGTAACATTTCATTTTAACGTTATCAAAAAAATATACAAATGTATTTTACTGCTTTCAAAAAAATTACGTCAATTACAAAATGAAATTTTAATTCTTTTAAATTCAATTTTAAATGCAACGATTAAATAGTCGCAAAATTAAAAGATGTTACAAATAATTTCTAATTCATTTATTTAAACAATTTGATTGCTGCTCGAATATTTACACTATTGATATTGCTTTTATTATCAATATTAGAGCTTGATATAATTATTTTGCTCAGACACATCATAAAATACAAATTATTAGATTGGACTTTTTCAGGTCAGGATTAATAAAGTCACTAAAATTGCAATCTGGAAAATTATTAATTAAACTTGCTAATTTATAAAAAATTAAATGAATATAGGTTTTTAATTTTAAATTTGTTCAAAACACACATTTGCCACATCGTCATCATCATCTCTGTCATTATGTACATTAACGTAAGAAATCACTGACTTCCCTCTGTCTAATCTCAAAAATTGCAAGCATCTCGAGTAGAAGTTTTGATCAATCCAGAAGTACGTGAAAGCATTGACGATTGCAATTGATGAAAATAAAAGTTTTGATGTGGTGTAAAGCCACATTTTAATTTGAATGCCCACAAAGAAGTAAACGAAATCCACTGTAGAGATGTAAAAGCATGCAATGATGAAGTAAAATCCCAAAATAATTGGATAGACGATAAAAGTCCTTTTGCTAATTTCTTCCCTTTTATAAATTATAGCGATAATTGAAGTTATCACTATTAGAGACAATGGAAGGAAATATTCAACAGTTGTCAAAATTGTTCGATGAATTTTCACTTCTTCAATTGTTTCAAATCTCAACACACAGATTAATTTAGTTCCATTCGTAATGGGAACCTCAAACAGAATTATATTGACGTATGGATATGCTATTGCAATTCCAAGAATCCAAACAAAAATCACTGGAATAGCTCCATAAATTTTCTTAAAATTCGTTGCACAAAGTGACACAATTAAAGTTGCAAAACACGAATAAGCCATTGTGGGCGTTGAGAAAGTGTATGAATAAAATTTCATTTTGCACCATGAATGATGAGTGAGTTTGTAATTAATTTCGTCGACAAGAAAAATAACACTCGCAAGGGCAACGAAAATTTGAGTCATTGCCATGTTGACGGTGAGAATCTCTAAACCATTAAAACTTCTCTTGAATTTCACAAGAATTATCAAAAGGTTTAAAAAAACTCCAATAGTGCAAATTACAAGAGTTAAAATTAGATAAATTGTGAACCAAGTAGGTCTATTCGCAAAATACTCGAAGAAAAATTCATCTCTAGTTTCATTCATGTTCATTTTACGAAATTGAACTGAATGCAAAGAAGAAAGAACAAAGACTGATTTATTAATTGAGACGCGTTGAGACTTCAGTATGTGAGTATGTGACCTTAATGTAAAAGCGATTATTAAGAGTTTGAGATTAATGTGAAACGATACATGCAATGAACTCGAAAATGATTATGAAGGAGATTATTGAATGAAAAAACTAAAGTGTTCAAAAGAACTTTTGATGCCATTTTATTCAATTTGTTGCAAAGTTTAAAAGCTCAATTTAAATTTGATTAGATTTTTTTAAAGTTTTTTTAATTTGAATTTAAAAAGCTTTCGTTAAATTTTTAAACTTTTGCTCATTTAAGGAGCATGTTACTCGAATGATCAAACAATCGCAATGTTATAAATAAAATTCCTACGAAAAAATATATTTGCTCTAGTAAATCTTCAACGACGTCCCAAACGCACATGTTTTTTAAATTTTCACCAACACATTCAGAACTCGCGCATGCTCAAAGCTATACTCAAAATATCAATAAATTGATTTTCTCCTTTGTGAAAATATTTTTAGTGCTTTTGAGAAATTTCCAAATTTCTCCCAAAACTTTTCCAATTATCAGCGATAAATCGCACAATTTTCATCTTTAACTTTTAATTAAACTAATCAAGCTGGAGAGAAACATGACAGAACTTCGAAGTAGTCGAGTTTTTCCGCAGACATTGCAACCAACGGGCAGAACAGTTTGGGAATTAGATTTAAATACTCTATCATGTGGCATGAATGAGGAAAATGACCAGCAAGAAATCACTTCGACTGACTCCAACATTTTAACTGAATCCGCTGGGTCAGAAATGCTTTTATTCCGAAATCCGATGGATGATGAAGATTTGGATATTTTTGAGTGCTTTAAAAGTGGTGAAATTAATGAGGTTGAAAATTTAGTCGACAAACTTGGATCAGAAATTTTAAGTTCACGCGACAAACACGGTTACACAATTGCACATTGGGTGTGTCTTGATGGTAGTGCTGAATTGCTTCGCTATTTGATTGAAAAAAATGCGCCAATTGATTTGCCATGTCTTGGAATCCAAGGTCCACATCCGATTCACTGGGCAGCACGAAAAGGTCATACGGCCATCATTCAATTGCTTCTTCAGACTGGAGTCGTTAATGTTAACACAGCTGATTTTAAGGGCTTGACTCCGCTTATGACTGCAGCGATGTATGGAAAAACTATCACGGTTTGTTATCTGCTCGGTATGAGCGCTCAACATCATTTAACTGACATCAATGGTGATGCGGTAAGTTTATAATTTTTTTATAAAATAAAACTTTTTTACTTTAAATTCTCTTTTAGGCTATTCACTGGGCATCGTATAAAGGACATTTTGAGATAATTCAAATTCTTATTAACTCTGGTGTTGATTTACAAAAAACTGATAATTTTGGATCGACTCCGTTGCACCTATCTTGCTTATCTGGAAATTTACTCTCCGTCAAGTTGCTTTGCCAAAAGCGCAATTTAGACTTGCAACCCAAGGATAAAAATGAAAAAACGCCTTTGATGCTCGCACAAAGTCATCGGCACTATGAGATTGTAAAATTACTTCAGAATGAGATGAAGAAAAAGTCGCGGATTTTTCCCGCGTTTCGTGAAATTTGGGGATGGCTTTTTGGAGGTGCTGGAAACTCGAAAGGGCCACTTTTTCTGTTCTTAGTGTCTGTATTACTTTGGGGGTATCCAATGTATGTTATTCGATGCATTCCGCTTACTTGGAATTCACTGCGACGATGCCACTATGTCTTTATCATGTACAACATTCTAATGTGGGTCAGTTGGATTATCGCAAATCGACGCAATCCCGGCTTCATTCCGACCAATTCTGATTCATACTTTCAAGCAATTAAACAAATTCCATACTTTGATAAATGGAAGAAACGATCATGCAACGCGATTTTATCAAGATTATGTCATAGCTGCCGATGTTTGCGTCCACTACGAGCAAAACATTGCCGAATTTGTAATAGATGTGTGCAATCACTCGATCATCACTGTCCATTTATATATAACTGCGTAGGACTCAAAAATCGAGTTTGGTTTTTCCTTTTTGTCCTCTCAATTGCCATCAACTGCTCATTCACGATTTATTTCGCTTGCTATTGTGTAATGATTGAAGGATTCACCATGTTATATATTTTGGGACTTTTAGAGGCATTTTTCTTTTGCGGACTGGGATGGATTTTGACTTGCACATCGGTAAGCAAAGTTTAAATGTTATTTTTTCAGATTAAATTTTATAACTTTGATTTTTTCCCCTTAGATTTTACACGCATGTATGAACCTCACGACCAACGAAATGTTTAACTACAAACGATATCACTACTTGCGTGATAAGCGTGGCCGCTATAGCAACCGATTTTCACGCGGCATCATCATGAATCTTGTTGAGTTTTTCCTCATGCGGCCATCAGTTGATATTGACGATATGTTTCTAGACGAGCAACTATGAAAATCGCTTCAATCCCTCCATTCGCTCCGATCATCGAGATCGACAATTTGTTCCGAATAAAAATTCTAGCCGAAAAAAAACTTCGATTTTCTACTGCACAATTTTACAGCATTTATTAAATCATTTTTTTCTCGAGAAAACATTGTGATGGACGATGAGTGTTAGTTAAAGTTTTATCTTATCACTAGCTATGAAAATTTTATAAAAAAATCGTTGAATTTAGGAATAATAAAATCTATCGCTTTAAAAGCTTCAAAATATCTCTTTTAAT
Source organism: Tanytarsus gracilentus (assembly GCA_038502055.1). NCBI lineage: Eukaryota > Metazoa > Arthropoda > Insecta > Diptera > Chironomidae > Tanytarsus > Tanytarsus gracilentus. The sequence continues at coordinate 12,226,199 of JAXRKN010000044.1, read as the reverse complement.
TTTGCACTTGAAGATGCTGCAAATTTCTAACTCATTTGGACTTTTTTTAAAACTAGGAGTAAAAAAATAATTTTTTTGTCGCTATCAAGGAAAAATTTATTATTTTTTATTCATTCCGAAATCCATTTGAGGGAGTTCTTGCTTCTTCTCGTTGCGTTTCATGTGCTTCTTGATTTTCCGGTGGTTGTTGGCGATCTTCTCGAGTTTGGTCTTGTGCTCGTTGAGACTCATAATTTGATGGGTTTTCTTGATTCTGAGCTGTACTGTTGAATAACGGCTCTACATTTAAATCATCCAAATCGATATTTTCCTCAATTCCAATTACTGTCTTTTGCATTTCATCTTTGATATTATGACGTTCCTCGAAAATATCAATGAATTTCAAGAGTGACGAAATATTGGGTAAAGAAGTTCCATCTTCATTTTTAATCGTTTCCAAATAAGCTCTAGTGAGTTGATAATATTCAGCAGGCAAAACATTTTCGTTTGCCATCATAAAAGTTGTTGTAAGGGTTGTGAGCAAAAGTTGAGAGCGAGGAATTCCAGGACTTATCGATGCATTTTTATTAAGTTCGTCGATCGCTGTCAAATCATCATTATAAACCGTCGAGTCAAGAATTAAATTTTGATTAGGCATAATGTGCCAAATTTTTAAAAATTTATGAGCAAAGCGATGATTGCTTAGATGGAAAAATTATTGCACTCAGGACAAAAAAAAATTTTCCATTAGCCAATAAATTATTTTTGAATTTAAAACTTCAGCACACGCTCGAGATTTTATGAATTTGTTTTTTTTATTGACCGTTAATGAATTCGTGGAAAAGGAACGAAGTATGAAACAAAGAGAAAGCAAACACATCCTCCGCATCCCAGTATGTGGCCGTGGCGGTCCCTTTTCCTTCTATAAAGCCTATACTTAAAAACCTCAATATTGACCATAAAACAAAACAATCAACTTTTTTCCCATTATTTCTTGTTTCATGCAAACCAGGCACTGACGAGACAAAGAAGACGTTAATGCTTCTGAAATCAGTTTCTGAAATGCGAGACACAAGTGGGTCAAGCTCTTTTATTTTGTAAGCGTTTAAATATTTTAGCAATTCTGTGCGAAATTCTGTGATACTGTCACCAACTTCACCATCAGTAAGCCCTGGAAGTTTATCACTAATCCACAGTCCTTGTGTTCGATGATTCCAACCCTCTTCACAAAGATTTGCAGTCAAAACTACTACGCGCATTGATTTATCGTTGTAGAGCAAAAACATTAATTTTGTGTGATGGCATCCGGTTGGAAATGGAACTGATATTTGAATTGCATTGACATTAGAAAATCTCTTATCAATGTCTTGCCAATCTTCTTCTTCACTTCCGGATAAAAGTAAGAGAGGTAAATGATCAATTTTAGCTTCAGTGTACTCTGCCATGAGCCAATCGATATCGACACAACAACTAATTTGAACTGTTGATTCCAAATCGCCAAGAGAGGGATCAAAAAGTTCTTGAAATGAAATCGATAACGGATCGGTGTGTGTGGCTGTTGATTCAATGACTGTTATAAGAAAAAAATTATAGGGAGCGGCATTTTTTAACTTTTCAGCTACTTTTCCCTTTTGAATTGGCAATTTTATTAAACTTTCACCGGTCTCACTTTTAACATGCAATTTCGATGGTTGTGATGCGTCCATCGTTCTTAAAATACTGAACTTTAATAAGCGAATCAAATTATTATTTAATTTCGTGTAATCACTTTAAACTTCCTCTGATAAAATTTTTCAATTGCCACAAAACATTCAATACATCAACGGTACATCGCATCAGCTGTTTGTGGAAATAAATATAAAAAAATGTATGTATTTCCAACAAACACTATCATACGACACATATGAAATTCTCTCAATATTCAGTTTTTGATTTTTTCTCTCGTTTATTCTTAGTCACTTTTTAACCTTACACTTATTAAGACGTAAAATTTTCTTCTCTTTTTCTTATCTGAACAAATTTAATTTTTAATAATAATGAGTTCTGAAAGTGATCCAAATATTTTTTATGGAGGCGACTTTGAGCTTTCACTCGACTATCCAACAGCTGGAGACTTTATTATTAAATATTTAAAATTAGGAAATAAACGGGAGTGCTTGGTAATAATTTAAAACCACTCAAAAGCACTCAAATATTTATGATTCTTATCAGATTAATGGCGAGACGGGAGAAATTTGGACATTTGAACAAATTCTGGAGGAAAGTTTAAAGGCAGCAAAAGCTCTTTACGATGCCGGCATTCGGCAAAATGACATAGTGGCGATCATTTCTCAGAACCGTTTTGAATTTGTAGCTGTGTCATTAGGAATTTTATACCTAAACGCCACTATTGCGCCGCTGAATTTTTCATATACTGAACGTGAGTATACATAATGGTGCTTGAGATAAAAGTTGATTAAGAGGTTTTGAAACAAATGTCAAGTTGAGCTTGAAATAGAATTTAATTCGATTTTTTAAATTTTTAACGGTTCTGCATTTTTAAAATCAGTAAATTTTAATAACGGATATATTTTCTATTTTTCAGGTGAATTCAGACATGCACTCGATATTTCCAAACCGAAATTTGTTTTCATCTCTTCTCTCGTTGATTTCCATCTACTCGACAAATTGAGCTATGTAGAAAAACTTATTTCATTCGATGAAGTCCAAAACAGTGGCGGGAAAATTTCTTCTTATAAAAATTTCTTAGATAAACACGCGAAAGGAAATTTTGATGTTGAAAGCTTTGTGCAGAAACCAGTGAAGATTTTTGAGCAAACAGCGTTAATTTTTATGAGCTCTGGAACGACTGGACTTCCAAAAGGCTGTGAAATTTCACATGGAAATGTTATCGCAGTCATGACGATTAATCATGAGAGAACTCCCCTTGCAAAAGCAGCTTTCGGAGCTTTTACAACATTGAGGTAAAAATTCCGTTCAGTTTGAAAAGTTGAACTGAAATTTAAAAAAATAACGTTTGTAAATTTAAAAATTCCTTTTTAATTTTTAGCATCACACCATGGTTCCACACAATGGGATTCATGTCAATGTTAATGGCAACAACTTCACAAGAATTCTCGATGGCTTTTCTTTGGAAATTTGAACCAGAATTGTTTTTAAGAACGATTGAAGTAAGTTAAAAATTGACTAATTTAAAATTAAAATAAAACTTTACAAATTATTTTTAGAAATACAAATGCCTTTCGACTTCAGTTCCACCACCGATTGCAGTGTTTTTAGCCAAAACTCCTTTATTCAATAAATTTGATTTATCATCTCTAAAAATTATGTGGTGTGGTGCTGCACCTTTGTCACGCGAAACTGAAGATCAAGTCAAGGCAAGATTCAACAATGATTTGATAGTTTTACAAGGTTATGGACAATCAGAAGCAACACTTGGAGTACTTTATGGAACTTTTGGAATTTCAAAGCCTGGATCTGTTGGACAGCCAGTAAAGGGAATTTATGCGAAAGTAATTGATGAAAATGGAAAAACTTTAGGACCAAATAAAGTTGGGGAGCTTTGTTTTAAGGGTACTTTGATAATGAAAGGTTACATCAAGAATGAAAATGCTACAAAAGAAATTATTGATAAAGACGGATGGCTTCGTACTGGCGATCTTGGATATTACGACTCTGACGAACAATTTTTTATTGTTGATCGACTTAAAGAATTGATAAAGTATAATGGCTTTCAAGTTCCACCAGCTGAACTCGAAGCACTTCTTCTTTCCCATCCTAAGATTCAAGATTCAGGTGTGATTGGCATCCCTAATGAAGCAGCTGGTGAACTTCCATTCGCTTTTGTAGTCAAACAGCCTGGTAAAAATTTAACGGAAAAAGAAGTTAAAGAATTTATTGAGAAAAATGCGAGCAATGCCAAATGGCTTCGAGGTGGAGTAAAATTTGTTGATGCAATTCCAAAGAATCCAAGTGGAAAAATTTTAAGGAGAGAATTAAGAGATTTGTATAAGAGTTTGAAAGCTAAATTGTAGAATATAATTTTAAAAACTTTGTAATGGGAAATAAAATTTGTTAAAATTATTTTAATGCATTTAAGAAATCATTCAAACTATTTAGTCAAAAAATGTTCAAAAATTAATTTACAAGCAATTCCAATGTGGAGTCAAATTTATTGAGAAAATTCCAAAAATTTCTGAGACGAGATTTAAGGGAATTTTACAAAGACTAAATTGTAACTTTTTTCTTTACATCATTTAATATTAAAAAATATGGGAAGCAAAACTAAAACAGTCACACGGAATGTTCAATATTTACGCGTAAGTGAGTGCACTTAATACGGTGCACCGTCACTATTTACATTTATAAAACTGACATAACCTTAACCCTGTAAATAAATAAGTGTGATAAAAAAACTTCATTCATGTGAAACTCGATATCGGACATGAAAATGAACTTCTCGCATTTGCTTTCGCCAATTAATTCTTGACAACTGCATCAAAGTCCAAATGACTTTCACTCTTCACTCGGGCTTGTAATTCTATGCAGTTACTGCTGGCAGAAAGAATTCTCTAAAAGAACCGTTATCGAGATGCACATTATTGAATTCAATTTAAACTCAGTGAATTATGACCCGCATTTCGTGCCAGTCGATGCTATCGGCTTATGGAGGGATCAGCAAGTTCTCTCTCTCACTCTCTTTCTTAATATTCTCTTGCATTTGCTGCCATGGTGTTAGAAGCCTTTCCCAACTTTTACAATTTTCTCTCATCATTCCCTCCATAATAATAATATAAAAAGCCGAACATGCACTGAGCACAAGTTCAATGTAAAGCGAGACGTTTCGAGAGTACCGCGATGTTTATTTACTCTATTGTTATTCTCACGGTGGCGTCTTCAGTGAACGCTAAATTCGCGCGTGGATTACACAAATTTATGGACACTGAAGAGTTGCATTTTTATTTCGGCACAAACACGTCAATTTCGCTGCCCGACTATGAAATCGTTGATCTTCCCGAATCACTTTGGAGTGGCCGCGAAAGTGTTATTGTTGAGGGTGGCGAGAATGTTGAAAGTAAACGTGTTAGCTTTAAAGTGTTTAGTAAGCAAGTGGACTTGAATCTTTTTCCAAATAAAAATTTAATTTCGCCTTATACGAGAATTGTGAAAAAAAGTGGAAATAAAACGAGCAGAAAATTCTATGCCAAAAATGAACCACCTCACTTTTGTCACTACCTCCATGAGAGTGTGCAACTAACAGCTGCGATCAGCAATTGTGAACCTACTGAAGTTCATGGACTCATTTTTCTACCCGATGACTCATTCGAGATCCTTCCGCTAACCACAAGACTCAAGTTACTGTTGAGAGACGATAATGATGATGACACGCGATCATCTGTTAAGGTCTCAAAAATTCCACATTTAGTTAAACGTTCGTCATTTGATATTCAAGGCACATTCGAGAATGACTTTGTGGTAACAAATTTTCGGCTTTTACCGTCAAGAAATAAATTGATAAAGAAATCGCGTGGCATAAGCTACGATCGTCCTCATGTCGAATTAGGTCTCTTTTTTGACGAAGCATTTTATAAAATATTTGCGCCATTCTTTGAGTTCGACGATCAAAAATTGGATGATTTTATTTTGTCCTACATTAACGGCGTTCAATCGCTCTATCATCATCACAGTCTTGGCAGGAAAATTGACTTCACAATCGTTTATCTTGAGATTATGGAAGAGCAGCCGTATGACATGCCGCATGCATATGGCGAGAGAAACGAATTGATTGACAATTTTTGTGAATACCAGAAGCGAATAAATCCAAATGACGATCGAGATCCAGAACACTTTGATATGTCAGTTTACGTGTCGGGTCTCGACTTTTTTGCTTGGGATGCAAAGGGAAATAAGAATGGTGTTACGATGGGCCTTGCAACTGTCTCGGGGGTTTGTCAAGAGGATTTTAATTGCATCATTGCCGAGTTTGGAACGAGCAATCAGTTTGGAAGACCTTATCCGTCCGCTGGATTTACATCAGTATACATTTTAGCTCATGAAATTGGACACAACTTGGGAATGGTAAAAAATTGATTTTTTGAATGTGTTCACAAATTTTTTTATAAATTATGAAACGTTTTTAAATTTTTTGTAATTCTTTAAAAATATTTTTGTTAGGTTACATAATTTTCATAAAATCTTTATTGCAAAAAAAAATTTCAGAGCCACGATGCCACTGGAAATTCTTGTAGCAAAGACGGTTATATTATGTCACCATCTCGTGGAACGCAAGGCGAGACAACATGGAGCCAATGCAGCGCTTTAGTCGCTCAAAAGTTGAAGTAAATATTTTTAAAGAATTAAACTTAATTCTTAAATTTTTTTTAAAATTTTCATTATTTAGTTGGGCAAAATGTCTCTTTGACAAGCCATCGGATCCAACAAACTTTAATGCTTGGAAGCACAACGGTTATCCCGGAGTTTCATACACAGCAAAAGACCAATGTGAAATTCTTTTAAGGGACCGTGAGGCTTTTCCATTCTACAACGGACCCAAATCTTCAATTTGTGAAAATCTTCACTGTAGAACGCCAAACAAGAGTGGATTCTTTTTTGCCGGGCCCTCTCTACCTGGAACTGATTGTGGGAATGAAAAATGGTGCGATGGAGGTGCGTGTGTACTTAAAAATTCTTACGCGACAACCACTCAACCGATTAAGACTACAAGCACAACAAAAAGACCCTCGTGGAGTCCATGGACGAGTGGAAATTGTAAGTCGGAATGCATAAAGCATGGCAAAGGAACTAAAACGAATTATCGAACATGCAGTAAAGTTGGAGTTTGCGAGGGTTCATCAGTCGAGCATGACCTATGTGATGACACTGATTTATGTCCAGTTCGAAAGTCAATTACCGAGTATGGAACGCAAAAATGTCGAGATTTTAGTAGAAAATTAAATATTGTTGATAGCAAAGGTTTAGGACTTCAAGCTCGATATGAACCGTTGCGATTGTGGATGCCATGTGCGATTTTTTGCAAAAATAAAAATAGTTCCTCATATTTCACGCCTCGAGTGGAGCTAAATAACTTAGGCATTGATCCATACTTTCCCGACGGAACTTGGTGCAATCGAGAGGAAAATATCAACTATTATTGTCTTCAACATCACTGCTTGCCAGAGGTAATTTAAATGTTCAAGAGACGTTAAATTTACAAATTTTAATTTACAGAACACCAAACTCAGCAAATCTACCTTGTTGCCACTTGAAAACGATGAACTTCCCGAAGCAGCATTGAAGCTAAGATTTGACGCTACAATAGACAATGAAAACACAAAATTTGTGACGTTTCGACCGTAAACAATTTTTTATCTTATCTCGTCTTTATTTCTTAAGTAATTCGATTGTCAGTCAACCGACCTCAATAAAGATATAATTTTGTGATTAAAAATCACTCAAAATTATATCAAGCACCACTCAATTCAGCAGTCAATTGCTTTATGAGATTTTTTTGTACCAATTGCCATAAATTAACTTTCTTAATCATTTTAATAAATGTCACACATGGATATGATGCCGCAAATTTGTTGACTGACGTTCAAGAGTGTTTTGTATTGTGATAAGATGCACTCATAAAGTAATAAAGTCTTATTTTTTCTCGTAAAAAAATCATTGGTTCTTATTTCTACCTGCGTTATTGCTTGAACGTCACGTAGTCAAATAAATAAAGCTCATGTGACACACGAGATATTTTAGAGGGTTCATAAAAAGCGAACACTCGGTAGCGATATGATTATGAACTTTTTTCGAAAAGTTTGAAATGGAACTTAATTTCAACAGGAAATGAGAAGCGTTTAAAGAATAGTTTTAAAAAATTATATAAAATGTTGATGATATCAAAAAAATCGCATTTTTTCGTGAACGATGAAAATTTTAACTTTATTATTCTTAATTTTAAATCCTGTGCTTTCAACTAAAATTTATCAGTAATTTGTAACATTCAGCAGCAATTTAAAGTACGCCAATGCAACTGCATTGATAGGACGACATAGAAATAATGACACTTATTTCAACTCAACCGTTGAAACTTTTGAGGATTTGGATAAAATGATGGTAAAATCTAACATTTTCTTCACAAAATTGTTTAATTAATTTTTGTTTCAGTTAACTTTCAGACTTTCAATCCCGAAAGACGAAAAAGACAAAAACTACGAAACCAAAATTTTGGACTCATCAGTGCAATCTTGCAGAATCAACCAAGGAAATCGAGGAAATTTTTTCATAAAAATGCTTTTGGATGACAAGTTCCTTAATTTTAAATTTACTTGTCCATTTCCTAAGCAAACGTTCGGTTGCTACAACTTTAATCCTGATCCTAAATTTCTTCCCCCAATTCTTCTTCTTACTCGTTCAATTAAATTTTTGTTGGTTGTTAAATTTGATGGCAAACTAATTGACACAAAAAAATCAGTTTGGTTGTTTTCATATAAGATTTTAGGTGAAATTCACAGCTAAGATAAACAGCATCACGTGACGTCAATAAAAACACAACCAAAGTTTATAACACCGAAGCGATTTATGAGGAAATCGTCACAGTACGAAAAAAGTAAATTAACCTTTAATCACTCATATTTATACAAAAACAAGAGAAAAATGTAACGAACGCCGCTTTCGGCACGACTATGGAATTAAAGTGTTTGTGATCTATGAGCATGTATTGCCAATAAAAATGTGCGCATTATTCAGCAAGTGCGTGTGTTTGTAATGTCTTCCTCAAGATTTCTTTGGTATTGGTTAAATTTAATTTGATAAATGAGAAATTTCTGGAAGCTTAAAAGATCGTACGAGGTAAAAATAATGTGGGATTTCGAAAAAGTTTAATTTAGAATCTAAAATTTTTCAAAAAAGTTAAAACATTTTTTATTTTTATAAACTTTTAAATACTCAATTATCCTGTAAAAATTTAAAAATAGTTTCTTTTAATTTTAAAGTTCAATGGATTCCAAAAAATTATCAAAATCAATAAATTAAAACGCAAAAAAATCCATATGCAAATATTTTTGCGTATTTATTTGTATTTTAATGCATGTGTTTCCTGTTTAAAGAAAAACAAGTGCAGTTGAGTCCGAAATTTCATTCGAACAAGTTCAAGTTTAAAATTGTGTTGAATATTTTCGAGCTCTTACTTTAACTCCAGCAATCGAACACTCACATTGTGTTGCTAACGATCACACGTGTGTGTGTGTGTGTCTGTGCAAAACAAGAAAAATGCGAACAGTCACATAAATAATCATGTCCTAGGCCAACAGAAATGTAAACTCGAGCAGCACGAGAGAGAAACTTGTGCGATCGTGTGACTGTTTATGTGATTTAGCGTCTTTTTACAAAATACGCTCACATCACTATATTGAAACAAATGCGAGACATATTACATTATCACTTATATAGACATATAGTCTCGAAACACACACAAATGGAGAATGAGTGAATGGAAAAAAGAGAAAACCAGGCATAAAAAGTTTAGTTGAGTTTACTTGCTGTTTCAGTCGGTTCAAAGTCATCCGTTGGTGAACTCGTGAAGAAATTCTTGCAATTTTCTATAACAAACTATTTTCAGTGGTCAATACAAGCGTAAACAATCAATTTTCTAAGTAACAAAAAAAATATATTAAAAAATAAAATTTGTTAATTCATCACATTGCACGTGTATAAAAGGTGACTAAAAGATAATTTTGAATACAAAATGAGCGACTGGGGATACACGACCGAAAATGGTAAGTGCTATTCAACATTTCCTCTCTTCCTCTCATGGCCGATGATCTTCTGATACTAATATTGTTTGGCATTACTTTTCTGCTAGATGACGAATTTTTACTTGTTGATATTTATAGCAAAATCGATGTATTTCGAATAAAAAAACACTATTTCCGGAGAAAACAATCGAAATTGCATGCATGTATGAAGTGCACTTTTTGCACTTTTATTCGCAAGACTATTTTTTGATGATGAGTAATTTTAAAATAAAGTCTAAATGTACGGAAAATATTATTTGTCGGTTAAAATTTGATTTTTAATTTTTTTAAAATTATACCCATTTTTAAATTTGCAAATATTTGTTGAAAATTAAAAATTCTTCCAAATAATAAATCTTAAATAATTTACTTAATTTCACAAAAGTCACCAAAATTTTATTTTTACACCCCACGTTTTATTTGAGCAAGTACATGTGCCTTAATTCCATTTTGAGAAAACCATTACTCATACTCTAAAATATTTATTTATCAACAATGAAAACTCATAAAACAATCGAATTGATAAAAAAACATCGAAGATGAATCGCGCAATTTGAATCCAACAGAAGTCAATTGCACAGAAAATTACAATTCAAATGAATGAGGATTTGTTCGCGGTTTTAGTGTTAGAATTGAAAGTTTGAGATTAGATTTATATGAATGCCGACAGTTTAAGTGTCGCACGTGATATTGAAGTTATGGCGATATTTTTCTTTGATTGTGAAAATGTGCGAAGTTTAATTAGTAAATTTTTATTGCGTTTTGCACCGTGCAAGGGGTCGAAAGTTGGATGAAAAACTTAAAATTCACACTCAGAGTTTTAATAAATTTATCGGTAAAAATTAACCGCAAAAAATCAATGTGATTTTATTCATGTTGGAATTTCCTGAAAATTTATAAAATTAACCATTTTAACTTGTTTGACAAGTTGTGTAATTTTTTATTCATTGGGATTAATGAGAAATTCGTATCTTTTTTTTCTTTGTTCTTTAAAAAAATCACAAAATCAATTCCCCACCAGAAAAAAGCTCAAATATAAATTTTTTTAATTCTCCAAATTATAATTCCTTCCCTTGATTGTTTTTATATCATCGAACCTTTTCTAGCGAATTAAAGTACTTACTTGAGTAGTTGACAAGTTACTTAAAGATTGACTAGTTTTTCTCTTACACACTCTATAAAATAAACACACTCAACTGTATTGCATTCATCATAAGGCGACATAGAAAAAACAATAAAAGTTTCTATATATCACTCTGGAAGGTCTCTGTGTGATATTAAAAAATGTGACGTGAAATTTATCATCATAAAAAATACTTTTTAACTCTTATCGCCGTGATATTCGTTTAAAACAGTAATTAATAATCAACAGCAAGTAATCTAAATTAATATTTTATGCCAATTACACTCAAAAATTGTTCTTGATAAATTAGCGAGAGAAAAATCAATTTAGATACAAGAAAAACTTGAAAATTTAATAAATAAAACAATTTTGATAGGAAGTAAAAAAATTGATTGATTGACAATCATCATTACACGATGTAATCTCACACCTTTTATGTGGTAGCACTTAAGTGCAATGTTGACTGTCTAAAAATCGTTCAAAATTTATGACTCAAATTTGATGAGATAATTCTCGCGCAGCGAAACAATTGTTTTAAAATTTTCATGCATTTTTTAGCGTTTTTACTTTGATAAGGAAATAAATTATACACAAAAAGAACATCTGAAATGAAAAGCATTGCTTAGGTTTAAATTTTAATTTCAAAATTAAAATCTTTATAGCGTCTTTTAAATTTTTTATTTAATATTCGAAAAACATTTTTAAATTTTTTTTTTAATTCTCTTTTAAAATTTACACTCACACCTGATGAATTTATCACCTCTCACTCAGCACTTGATCTCACTCTCAAATCAATCGCGAATCTTAATTATTTTCTATTTATTTTAAAATTCTTTCACTTTTATTCGTTTTTGCACATTCGCTTTGACTTTAGAAGTTTTAAGATAATTATTTAAACGGCATTGAGAAAAATAAACAGTAGCGACTGGAAAGCACACGAGTTGAAGCTTGGGGCGAAAATTCATACGCAGGTGTGACTGATTTATTTAGGGGTCATTTTAGATAAACGTAACGCGATCTGTTTTTAATATAAGTTGATATCAAATTTGATCATGTGAATAATTTTATAAAAAATTTAAATACACTCCTTTACTTATCAATAAAGTTTTAACTTTCACTGTTTTAGGTTCTATGTGACGTGATATAATTGAAAATTATTATAATTTTTTTTTACTCTCTACTATGTTATTACTCTATTAGAAATGAGTTCAACGGGGAAAATACCGGATATAATTGATAGGTGCGAAGCTTATAACATGTGAGATTTAAAGAAAATAATTAGATATCGGAACTAAGTAGTTCAATTGATAGATCAAATAAATAAACTGAAATGAAAACTATTGATTTTTAAATCAAACATATAAATTGATGAAGCTTCAAAAAATTGCTAAATTTTCATTAATCAGTGAAAGTACAAAAAATATATCCAATAAATAATTTTATTGTTTTTTATTTCTTAAAGAAATTAAGTTGCCACTCAAATGGATATTGTGTAATCGTCTTTGGAGTTTTCTTTATCTCACATAAAATTTGTAGTATTAAAAAATTCATAAATACGATAAAAAGTCACATGACTTAGATTGGACTATTTTTTTATCGCTCGCTACTTGCAAATTAAAAGTTTTTCACATGTTTAATTGCTAACAATTAAGCAATTAAGATTTGATAATTTTTGACTCAAATATTTTAAATCCAGAAAACCAAAATTCATTGACATGCATGAAAAAAGATAAGTAATTTTTAGAGAAAATATTTAAATTTTAAAATAACCCCCGCGAAGACCCTTACTGAATACAATTATTGTCATCAACAATTTCTAGAACAAACAAAGGGAAAAAGTTGCAATTATTTAAAGTGCATTAGTCTGGAATGTGTGCATAAAAATTTATTTTCCAATTTTATCATTTCCTTCGCTGTGTCAATTGATTTTAATTTGTTTGCATCTGTTATGTTTACGTATGAGTAATTGTGACAAGCGAGATGAATTTGTGTTTTATTCAAATTACTTTGTTGTGTATATGAGGATTCAAAGTATTTGCATTAAAATTGCTTTAAAAAAGAATATTTACTGAATTATTTAAAAAAAATCCATTTTTAAACTTTTTAATAATTTTAATTAATTTTTTATAAATTTGTCAATTATTAAATCCATTTAATGAATTTTTTTGAATGTAAAATTGAACATTCTAAAAAATAAACATTACACTCAAAAGTTGAAAGTCATCGACCATGTAACTGATCGTAGATAATTTCACTACCTAAAAATAGATAAATTTTCTATCATAAAGCAAAAAAAAATTTCTGCTCTCATCGGCTCTCGCCTTACTCAATCACGATAAATTTCACACAAAGCGATCAATTTCAAATAAATATTTCCAGATGCTACCAGATAAATGGCTTGTCATAAATTTGAGTCTATTATGTTGTTTACTTAGTAATTAAAGTAATTATAAACTAATTTAAAAGTCATAGAGTAAAATCATATGCATTCATTTACCTAATTAATTTCAAATGTGACAAATCAAACGTTGTGATTAAATATTTTTGAGTCAAGATTGTGTGCGAGTATTTATTTCGTGCAAATGTTAATTTTTTTAATAAAGTTCAAAGACCTAGACATTTACATAACGACAGTCCATGCATTGAAATCTCTTCCGTGTTTTATGAACTTTTTAACTCCTGCAAGATCGAATGAAATTAATGTAAATTTTAAAATTATTTATTAAAAATCTATAAATTTTAAACAATACCATGTGAAGTCACTTAAAATTGAAATCTCTGAATAACTTAAACTCATAAAAATATCTATCGAACACAAAAGCCAAATAATTTTCTCTCTCGACTCTCCAAAAGCTATTTGTAAACAGCAGCGAAAGGTAATTTAGCAGAAAATTGAGAAAACCGCTCAACGTATGAGAGCCAAAAAAAATTATTAAAAACATGAATTGCAACTGCAAATGAAAAGAAGCAAAAACTTGTTTGAGAATATGTGCTTTGAGGAATTTTTAGTTGTTTTCCTTACACTTATAAAATTCAAACTAATATTCTTTCATGATAGGACGCAATTTTCAAAATCACTCAATATTCAAATTTTATTTGCATTATGGACTATAATGCACACCAGTGACCACAAAAGTTGTCTCTGTGTAAAGTAGACAAAAATGACGTTGAATTTGATCAGCAATCTTGCATTAGTCATTGTCTTTTGCTGTATTTTAATATTTGAGTCATTCACACTTCAACTTCCTATATTTCAATTGAGTGTGTAAAAGATATTTTTGTACACTTTTTTCAACTGTTTAAGTGTGAAAGTAAAAAATTGTCTTAAAATTCAAGGCTTGAGAAATTGAAATCCAGGAAATAAAAAATAAATAAAATAATTTAATTTCTTCCTTAAAAAATAAAGCAATAAAATGAATCTCGAGCGCATGTAAAAATGAACCTCAAGTGTCACGAAATGTTGGCGAATTGAAATCACGACCTTGATAATGACTTTTTAAAAACATCATTAAACTTAGGAATTTCCTTCAAGCACCCCGAAGTTCGTTTATATTTCACTTTAACATCAATTCTTTTCTCATTTTTTCTCTCGCATAATAATTAACCGGTCTACAAATACACAAACGACTTTACTGACGCACGATGCATGATGTAAGTCACGAGATGAAGGAAAGATATTGTATATTGTTATGAGTTCATAAAAACAATCAATTTAAATTTTAGAGAAAATGGGTCTTCAATTTACACTCGTTTAATAATTTTTTATGGAAAATGTGTGCAAATTAAATTTGAGTGTTTTTGTGACAAATCAATTACAGGAAATTGATGCAAATTAATAATTTGAAGTGATAAAAAATTTGGATTGCGGAATTTTTTAGTATGATTCTAATTGATAAAAGAATTTTAGAGTATTTATTTTTTTTATTTCAGAATCTTGCTTTTTAAAATTATTTATTATTTCACAGCACCAAGCAAATTTCGGATTTAAATTATTTGAATTTCCATAAAAAGTATTCAGCGAAAAAAGGTTAATGACAATCGACAAACGAGTAGTACAAAGCAACGTAAAATTAATCTAAAAGCTTCCCTTAAATAGCGTTTGACAGGCTAGAATCAAAATATAAACAATTATCAATGAATGACGAAATAAATTAGACTTTTTCCTTTAATTGATTTTGGAGACACCTGACTATGAGCTTGAATTATAATTAGGGTTTCGGGTGTTAATTAATTAAAAGTGATGCAAATTAAAATTTTTATACACAGTTGTGAAATAATTCATCACGAAAAAGTGTCTCGAATGAAGTCATAAATTACCAAAAGTTTGAAAACAAACTACTCAATATTGCTTAAATTCCCATCAACGATAGTAATATAAATCTCCGGATTCAATTCAACTCAATTGACTGTGCTCCGCTCCCACTCAGATTGCATGTGAGTGACAAATTAAAACGACCAGAAAAAAGTTATTTCGCGCTTCTGGTTTTTATTAGAAAATTGCGAGTTGAATAATTTTAGAATTTACGATCGTCAATAAAGAATGCAGAATGAACTTTTTAGGGTCATTGAGAGTTTCAAATTTATTTAAAGCTTGATTAAATCACGCAAAATGTAAAATTATGAGAAAAATTAAAAATGCTGTAAATTTTTCCAATTCAACTAATTGATAGAAATTACTTAACTGACTAATAATTGATGCAAAATTTAAACTCAGTCGTTGCTTCAAAATGTTTTAGATCAATTAAGAGAGACGCAACTTTTTTTGAATAAAATTATTTGTTGATTTCTAGATTTTACTAAAGTAAAAATTTAAAAACCAATTAAAGAACATCGAGAGATCTGCAAATAATTTACTCTTAAATGTGAGGGAGTTAAGATGAATAAATTAAGTGAAAGGAAAAAACTTGAACGTTTAATTTGCATAATACGCACACATAAAGGTTTTTTATTCGAGGTTAAAAGTTAACTGATGTTAGTTAAAGAAAGTACCGTAAAGTTTAGTTTAGTGACTTTGTCGCACAAAATTGAGAATTTAAATTTTATTAACACTGAAAATGCGTCAATAGAGGTAAAAATCAATTTCCTGGATTTAAAAATTTCTCTAAATTTAATCCATCATTAATCACTGTCACTATCAAGTGCATTCTCGATTTTTAAACTCTTTAATCGTCTAAAGAGAATTAAAAAATTATCGAATAAAAATCAATCAAAAATTCACTCATCTGACGTCAAACGAAATTAATTCGCGCCTGATTGTGGCACGTGAAATTTTTTTTCTTATCGTTACTGATTTCTTTTAATATTCTTCATATAACTAGGTCCAGAAAAATGGGCAGAAAAATTTCCACTCGCGAAAGGCAATCGTCAATCACCTGTCAATATTACCACGGCTGTCTGTCAACAGAGTACCAATCTTGAAAAGAATCCTTTGAGGTGGACTTATGTGCCCGAGAATGTCAAGTGCCTTATCAATCCAGGATATTGCTGGAGAGTAGATGTCAATGGAAAGGTCAGTTATGCGGGTTGTGTGAAGTTCCTATATCGGAAATGCTCGGTAGAATTTAAAATATATCACGGACAAACTAATTTAAAAAGGGCTTTTTAATGAGTTTTTTACTTGATTGATTTAAATTCTATCAATTGGTATCAACAGATTTTAAGATCTTGACGTTCTTTTTAGGGATCAGAATTGACAGGCGGCCCACTCGGCAATGACATTTATTTGATTGAACAATTTCATTGTCATTGGGGGTAAGTGAAAATATTTTACAATTATTTTTAGAAAAATCATGATATTTACTCTTAGATGCTCAAACGGCCGTGGAAGCGAGCACACTGTCGATGGTCTTTCTTATTCTGGAGAGTTGCACATTGTTCACTGGAATTCTTCAAAGTATAATTCGTTTGGTGAGGCAGCTGGACATCCGGACGGATTGGCTGTGTTGGGAATGTTCTTAAAAGTTGGTGAAGCACACAATGAACTCGATAAAGTTGCAAGATTAATGCCATTCATTCAACATAAGGGAGATCGGGTAATTTTTATAAATTTACTCACTTTATTTCAGACTAATTAAATTTTTAAATTTAGGTCACATTGGACAAGTGCGACCCAACCGCATTCTTCCCTGAAAATAAAGCATATTGGACTTACGAAGGAAGCTTGACTACACCGCCATTCAACGAGAGTGTCACATGGATTTTGTTCAAGGAACCGGTTCAAGTTTCAGAGGAACAGCTTAAACTTTTCCGAGACTTGCGTCGATATGACGTTAATGAGGTGGGTTTTAAAAATTTTAATTCTAAAAATGTCGTTAATTTTTTCAAATTCTAGGAATGTCCGTATGACGAACAAAATTGGCTCGTCTACGATAACATTGAAGAGCAACCAGGGCAAATTGTTAATAATTTCAGGTATAGAAATATTTGGGTGCAAAAAAATGTGTTTTAATTTTGTTAAATTTTCAGACCACCATTACCACTTGGCGGACGTGAATTGCGTGAAGTTGGTGGGCACTAATAAATAGACTTATTCAGTATAAATCAGCATTTGATGTCATTGAAAATGCTTTTTAGTCACCGCAGATCAATAATATATATTTTTTTGTTAATTTATAAGAGTAGAGACTTGGCACCGCGTAAATGAATTTCATTCATTCCGCATATTATTATTCTTGCCTTTATCGGAAGGTGCTATATAAATGAGAGAGAGATAAAGCAACGAGGCAATTTTAGTTTATAGAGGAAAAAAATAAAAATTTGTTAAATTTTAAAACTTCTATTTTTTGTTCACTAAAAATTATTGCGTTACAGCTACATCAACTTGCTTTTCCTCGCTTTGTGCTGGAAGATTTACTGTTTCAGGCTCCATGACATAGGTGATGGATCTTGGTTCTCGCTCAGGAGCCCATTCAGGCACAATTTTATCGTGGATTTTCCAAGAGCCATAAAGATTTGCTAAATGCTTCTCAAAAACGACATACTCAAGCACATCTTTAGCGATGATTTCACTGCCGTGCATCAATCGACCGAAGCGATCATAAACAGCGAGTGTTTGTTGCGTGTGAAAACGAACTGTGACTTGGCCAAAAACATTTTCTTTTGTAATCATTTCCGTGCATCGGGCATGAATGATTTTTGGTGGCTCAAGGGATTTCAAGAACTTCCATCTCACTGTTTTATCTCTTATGTTATGCATCATCTCAGGATATGCTCGCTCAGTTACTAACTCGCGGAGTGTTCTTTTGTCTCTTTTAACGAGAGCTTCGTGTGATTTGATGTAAATGTCCTGAGCCAAAATTCCGAAATCACCCTTATCGAAGTCTTCCTCGTAGTTGCGAATTTTTCTGATTGCATTCCACGACTTTCCTTTCTTCTCAACAAACTCAGCTTTTTCTTTAAGAACTCCTTTGACGGAAGAGACTTTGCCGTCGCCTTCTGGTGGAACGTAAGGTTCAAAAATTCCTCCCGTTGCACTAAAATTATTTTAGTAACTTGTTAGTTAATTAAAGCTTTTATAAAACTGTTTAAGTACCTGATGTAAAAAGGACGTTCCATGTATGGTCTTGCTGGTTCAATGCCTCGCTTTTTCATCATTGATCTTTTTTTTTCCTCCGATAATTTATCCAGTTTTAAATTTAAATCGGGAATTTCAACTTTTATGAATTTTTCGGCCCTAAGACGCTTCCATTTTGGATTCCAGTGTCTATTATTGATCTTATGACGTGCTTGAAGAATCGGAATAAATTGAGCTGAGACTTTTAGAAATTTTTTCGCACAATTTTCAACCTAAAAAATTAAAATAAATTTTTTTTCTCAAAATTAGAAAAGAACGTAAATTACCTGAAGGAATTTAATTCCAGTTGTCAGGGTGAGCGTTAAACCAGACATTTTGAACTGTTTTTAGTTCAATTAATGTCTATTTTATGCAAAAGTGAAAAAATAAATTTCAAATAATTTTTCTCCTCGCGTTTGTTTTGAAACTTTTAAGCGCGTTTTTAAACTTCAGCCGACCGTTAATTTTAAAACTCTATCAAGGATCAAGCGAAATAAATTTTTTTTCTTGTGAAAATTCATCATGTCTCTACTTTATTTATTCTTATTTTTTGCTTCATTTTCAGCTCCACGTTTTCTCTTATTAAGAGGATTTCTTGGGTCGTGTATGTCATACCAATCGTCGGCTTTTTTCGATGCATCCTTCGCTAAAACAACAGCCTCGGCACCGGCCTCAGAAAAATCAAGCTTATGACCAAGCCAATTTTCATCATCAGAATCATCTAAATCCACAGTCTTTTCGGCAGCACTTTGAAGCTTATTTTTGAATTTTGCGAGCAACTGAAGTGTAAAACTCTCACGTGAAGGTCCTTTCAGTAGGGTATTTTCTTTTTGCTTTTTGTACTTTTCCTTTTCATCGAGGTAATCTTGAATAACCTCCTTTTCGGGCTCTGATGATGTTGCCTGTTCCTCAATTTTTACTTTTTCCTTTTTATCCTTTTGATATTGCCGCTTGATGTCTTTAATTTGATCTTGAATTTCTCGTTTTTTCTTTTCAATTTCAGATTTCTTTTCCTTCTCAAGTGAAAGCTCATAATCGCTATCGGAGTCATCATCTTCGATAATTTCTCTTTGCTTTTTAGACTTTAGTTTTTCAGGAAATTTTGATGGCAGCGGTGGTGGCGTTTCCGATCGTTTCCGTTTTTCTTCTTTACGCTCTTTTTTCGTCGTCGATGATGATGATGATGACGATGATGTGCTGGGATTTAATTGCGGCGTTTCTGTCTTTTTAACGGTTTTCTCAACTTCCATCTCATCCTGTTCAGCTTCATCGCCGAAAGAAATTAATTTGAAATTTTTAACTCCTTCACGCTTTCGCTCATTCTTTTTATCATCTTTTGAACTTTTAATTCGATCGACTCTAGCCGAAATGTCAGCAAAGGGATTGTGTAGAATTTTTACTTTATTAATTTTGTGAGGATGTAAAGGACGTTCGTGGTGATCGGTTGGTGTCTCGTTAAGCTTCAATGCATTATAAATTGTATCTCCACTGATTTTACCAAAAACTGTGTGGGTATTTTGAAGTTCTGGCGTTTGATCGAGGGTGAAAAAGAATTGCATATTATTATCACTTCCCTCGTTCGTAGCCATTCCAGCTAATCCCCTTCTTGTGAATCTAAGTCGTTGATGAAATTCATTCTTAATTGGCTCAATTAGATCAGC
Organism: Tanytarsus gracilentus; assembly: GCA_038502055.1. Lineage (NCBI taxonomy): Eukaryota > Metazoa > Arthropoda > Insecta > Diptera > Chironomidae > Tanytarsus > Tanytarsus gracilentus. The sequence goes on along the minus strand of JAXRKN010000044.1, from coordinate 12,206,096 downwards.
CGGTTCCGAGTTTTCGCCTCCTTGAACAATGAAATTTTTTACTAGTCGATGAAAGATTGTTCCATTGTAGAATCCGTCGAGGCAAAGCTGAATCTGAAATTAAAATTTTAATAAAGAAAAATTGTTGCGGCATTAATTAATTCTTACAAAGTTTCTGCATGTTTTAGGCGCTTCCTTTGACCACAACTCGACTTCAATTTCACCGGCAGTTGTTTTGAGCAGTACTTTTCCATTTGTAGGAGGCTCTTGGATGTAAATATTTGACATTTTTAATTATTTTTATGATTTTAATTTTGATTTAAATGTCAACAAAACGCGTAGCTTTAAAAAAAATACGTTCAGCGATGATTATTTTTTTATAGGTTGTGCTGAAGTTTACCGAACACGAGGTGGAACTGTTTAAAAAATATTAAATAATTTTCTCGTGTTAATAGACACGCAATCAACATGGGTAAGACTAAAAAAGGCAAATCAACGCCTCACAAAAAGAATCCAACTGGATTACGATCACTGCGAGATTTAGAAATGGAAGATGAACCGAATTCCGGTGGACCAATTTCAACTATTTTGGATCAGCTCGAAAGTGCCAGCACTGATGAAAAAATGTGTGGATTACAAGCACTTTCGACTTTTTGTCAGCAAGAGAAGAACATCCAGCAAATTTTAAATAGTGAAATCATCAGAATCGCATCACCACTCCTCGTTGACACTGATCTGAATGTTAGGCAAGCTGTAAGCGGTGCTCTTCGCAATCTATCTGCCATATCCGTTGAGATTTGTGAGAAATTAGTCGATCAGGATGTCTTTACGCCACTTTTAATTCTTCTTAATCAATATGCAAATAACGAATGGGCTCCAACGATCGAGAGACGTGCTGCTACTGCACTAGATCAGAAATCGGACACCTTTCTACAAGCCGTTAACATTGTCTGGAACTTATGTGAAAGCACATCTGTGGCATTAGAATTTTTCAATCAGTCACAACTTCTGCAGAGCTTCGTGAGATGTCTCAATCACGAGGTTTATGGACTTGAGATTGGTGAGTTATGAACATTTTTTTTATTTTAAATACTAAATGAATATAATTTTAGCTATATCAGTGGGTCAATGCCTTCTCGTGATATCAGAGGACAATCCAACGGCTTGGAAAATTTTATCAGATTATGGAACAGTGTTTCAAGACCTCATGAGAATTGAGGGTGACTTTAAGGCAGTTATTTTACGGACAGTGGCAGCAGGCATCTGCAGTAACGTCCCCGTCTTAGTTATGCAAAATCTTAGTCTCATCATGGATGCTCTTACTAAAACACTAGAAATTAATCATCGAACGGTGCTGAATGAAATTTCGAGTCGACTGCCATTAAATGAAGACGACAGTCATCGAGCAGCTCCCGTAGAAATTATTGACGATGAAATGAACGCAGAAACTGAAGAAGAGGCAAGTGCAAGACGATTAAGAGAAGATATGCCAACGTCATTAGAAAAGGATGTCAAAGAAATTGGATATTTATTGTCAGCTCAAAGAATTGCCGCGGAAATTCTCACAAATATTTGCTCGAATGAAGGCAGTGAGTCAAACGAGGATATTGAAGATGATATTTCAGAACCTGAGAGTGTTCACGACTATGATACTAGTGAACAGACAAATGAAAATATTGATGGAGATAAAATTCCAGTTGAGGTTTCGGAAGCGGTTAAAGCACATAAAATTGTCGAAAAGGTGAGTGTGATTTTGCTAAGCATATATGTAAAATATTATCAAAGGCAGTAGCCAAGTGGGATGTTCGAGTGGTAAAACATTAGTATTATGATGATTGTTGATCTCCGGTTCGATTCCCACATGAAGTCAGCAAACTGATTTTCACGATAAATCACGTTAAGCGTTACACATGTGGCAGATTAATGCTTTATTGCTATTATGCTTTCTTTGATCATGAGCTGTTTTAGTTCATGGTCGCTAGGAGGTTGTGATGAGGCGAAGTTTCGCTTAGAGTAAGTTAGGAAAATATTTTCAATGCTTCTAACTTTAGTTGTGAAACAAACATTCAAATTATTCTAAAACATTTTTTGGCTGTCGGTAAACACAAAATAACCATGATATTTTAATTTTACAGCTCTGGGCACGATCTCAACCACTTCCGGAAAATGTTTCATCAATTCTGGCCATAGCTGAACGGAATCTTCTCAAACGACAAAATTCACTGCGTGTTTCATCGCTCTTATGCCTTCATAATCTATGTAATGTCATGACAACGGATGAGTTGGGCGGACCAGATGCAATTTATGCTGTGTGGCTGGATTTAGGTCAACAAATCTTTCAAATAGCTCAAGATTACGATGGAATTGAGGCTTCAACGTCACTCATGCGAGCAACTTTAGAGCATCTGAAAAAATCTCCCGAACTATTTAAACAAGTCAGTGAAAGTGACCTTCAACTTATCCTCGATGGCGTTCAAAATTGCGATAAATCAGAAGTACGAGCAAATTGGCTGAGAATGTTGGGAGGGCTGGGATGTCTGTTGCCAGAAAATTTAGTGAAAAAAATTACGGATTTTATTCTCGAGGCGACATTGAAGGAAGACGACGTCTGGACAATATCGGAAGCACTCGACAGCTTTATGGACATGTTTTCGGAAAACGATTGGAATCAAATTGTCTATGAGCTGAATGTCATAGCGAAGGCGAAAGAGCTAGAGAGAATTTTAAAGACTAAGGTGAGCTTTCGAGTATGCATACGTATGTCCAAAAATAAATTTTTTAATTTAATTTCTGTAGATGAAGCAACGAAAGCGGGAACTTGGAGACAGATATCCCGCTGTGGTGACGATAAGAACAAATTTTACTCGTTTCTGCAAGTACCTCGAGTCACAGCAAAAAAGTTATGTTCCGACGCGCACATAATTAAATTAAATCAAGTCACTGAAAGAGCAAAAAATAAAATAATTTTTTTTGTCAATAGTTTTGAGCTTTTTTATTTTCTCTCCATGTGACTAGGATAATTTTTTAGCACCTGATAATTTAATTAGCATTTAGACGGCACGTCTTGGTTTTGGTTTTGGGTTGATAGGATTTATTGTGTCAGCGCTGTGATTTAAGAAGGAATTTGAATTGTTATTGCTGTGACGTTGTGAGAGAGGAAATTTTTGAGTTGGCTTGGTTATCGAAGAATTTTCTTTCGTGTAGCCTTGCAAGTCATCTAAAAGTTCATTAATTTTTCGTTCTTGCTCCTCATGACGCATTAATTTAAGCATCACATTTTCCTTCGAAGGCACTGCTGGTTTTTCATGATATGAAAATTTTTGCTCTTCTCCATAGTAAAATTTACGCTCAAATTGCGGCGTTGACGGCTGATTGATTTTCAATTTTTGCTGCTGTCGATTTATTGACTCGATAATTTCTTTGACAGAGCGACGTCTCTGACTGGTGCTCGTTGGCTCATCGCCTTCAGTTATTAAAAGCTCATCGGTTGAGTCCTTTTGTCTTAGTTCCACACTTTCGGGATTATCAAAATTAAGAAATTCCGTTTTGGTTACTACTTTTCGAAAACCCTGACTCTGAAGACGATCTTCAACTTCCGTTCTAGCTAGTGGTATTGGAGTTCGATCACGAACACTTCTTGGCTCTATTTTAGGCGGTTGAACTTCATTTTTAACCTCCAATTCCTCCTTAAAATTGTTACTTTCAATCTCATCTTCATCGATTCGCAACACATGGAATTTTTCTCTCACAGTCATCGGTATATAATCTGGAGTTACTTCTCGCGAGGGTGTAGGCGTTGGCGTGAGATGCCGAACATCAGGAAAGCTACGTATTTCAGTAAGTAATTGATGAACTTCTGCAGTGATTATTTCAGTAGGCGGTGTGGACTCTTTAGGTTCATCAATTTTAAGAATTTTGGTTTCGGTGATGACTAACTGTGGGACGTCAGTTTGATCGTGTTGTCTCTCTGCTTTAAATGTTGAAAATTTGGCAAATTGAATTTGTTCTTCAGGTTTAATTTTCGTTTCTTTAACTTCAACAACCTGAATGTTTTCTTCATTTTCTCGGATTTGAAGTTTCACAGGTTCAATTTCCTGGATTTTTATTTCATCTTTTGATAATTTATTTGAATTTTCATCATAACAAGTTTCTTGAATTTTTGATTCATTTTGAGGTGAAAATTTAACTTCCTGGATTTTTATATTTTCATTGACTTTATTTAATATTTTAATTTCTTGGATTTCTGTAATTTCCTGGGACGTCAAAATAATTGTTTCCTGAACATCCAACTTAACTTCTTCCTTTTCACCTCGACTAACCTCAACACAACTTTTATTTTCAGCTCTCGAAGCATTTTCTATTTCAATACTTTGAATGATGTCTGGTTTCTCAACAATTCGTTTTGTTTCCAACTTTTCAACTTCATTTTGCTTCGATTGAGTTTGAACAATTTCTGCAGAAACTTTTGCGTTTTGCTTTTCAACAATTTCCTCGGAAATACTTTCATTCATTTTTTCACCATTAAGAAGTATTTGTGGTTCATTTTGTGTATTTTTAACAAAGCTCTCAAATTCTGCCGTCATTCGACTCAACTCTTCCAATCCATCTCCATTTGTCGTTCTCTCTACATTTTCCTTTTCGGAAGGCACGGCACCAAGCTGTTATGAAAAAGAAGAAGAATAAATATTTTATTTTTCACACTTGCAGTGGAAATATTAGCGCGATAAGGCGTGTGTAATGCTATTGATAAGATAAGAGACATCGACACAGAAAGCAAAAGCTTAATTACTTTTTAAATATTCCAGTTAGCTTGCGAGACTTTTAATAATGACAAAAAGGTTAATTAATTTTGCGGTTCATTGGAATTCGGCACCTAACAGCTTGTTAATAATTTGTTCGAAATATTTTTTTCGTTTGATAAAATTAAATTCTTAAAAAACTGTTGCGTGTAACCAATTAAGAATATTTTTTTACCATTTGTTGCTGCCCTGGAGGCGCTGGTGCTTTTCTTTTTTTTCTTGCTGGTTTTACAATTTTAGGTGTTTTTAAACTTCCAGCTGTAGTCACTTCCATTTGTTCTTCGATTACATCTTCATCGTCCTCAAATGGATTTGTGCTGATTGAGTTCATTGATGAACTGTAAATAATAAAATTTAATAAAAAATATCTTATCAAAATTAATTTATTACCCAGGAGTCATTCGAGGTGTTATGTCTGTCAAGTAGCGAGTCTTTGGTTGCGGTGTCATTGAACCAGAATAGACATATCGACCATTTTTTATCGACTGCGTTGACGTGCCGTTCTGCATTGTGTTCCTATAGCGATTATTTCGATTAAATGTGAGAAAATCGGCGCTCGGAGAGCCGTTCATGTTTTGCAATGAGCTCCGATAGCCGGCATTGCGATGAAATTGTCCATCGACTGTGTGACGAAAATGAGGATCATATGTGGCATAAAGATTTTCATCCTCCTTGTTGTAGCTCGCCATATCGCGACGCAAAGGCGGCGGTGATTCGGATGTCTGATTTATGCCAAGCGTCGATGAGTTCTTTTTAGAACGAAAACTTCTGAATGGACTGCATACGAGAAAGAGAGGTTAATTTAATACTTTAAAAGAAACTATTATTTTAAATCTAAATTGATTTGCGCTTCATCATCGTCAAATTGCTCGTCGCTCGCTTCTCAATTGACCTTTAATATTTTGTATTCTCACACACGGCCAAATGATGATGTAATTTAAAGCATTTGTCATTATAGTGAATGTTTATGAGAGACAGTTAATTTAATGCGAGATAAATCAGTGACTAATAACACATGGTGTTGATGCATTTTGTAAATAGATCAAGTTCAAAGCGTGAGATTTTATGGACATAATGGAATTTAAATGTGAAAGTTTACTAAAATGTGAATTTTCCGTATGAAATTATAAATTTTGGCAATTTTCAAAAATTTAAAATTACTTTTAAAAATTTCCTCAAATTATTTACCACTTTAAAAATTTAAAACTTTTATCTTTTTCACGTTTCAAAGAACCTTTTTCACATGCATTCAAATAAAAATGCATAGCCCTGGTAGAACACGAGTTCAAATTTGGGTGTTATTTGAGTTCGAATTGAATTCAATTGTTGAGTTCAAATCCAGTTCAGTTCAAATCGCGTGGTAAGCTTTTGTATGAAAACGGTTGAACTCGGCCATATACGTTTGAACTAAATTTGAACTCGATTTTCGATTTGAATTCAATTCGAACTGAAATTTGAATTCAAATTGAATTCAATTCGAACTGAAATTTGAACTCAAATTGCCCTCAAATTTTCAAATTAAAAAAAATTTAGTTCAACTTTTGAATTCAATTTGAATTCAACTTTTGAACTGTTCCACTTTCCAAGTGTTCCTTTAGTTAATTTAACTAACTTTTTTTGCTCGCACTTATTTTTTTTTGCTATGTGAAGAGAAATTGGAATTTTTATTAGTTTTGTACTTAAAAATTTTTCTTACTTTTTTGCTGCGCCGACTCGAACTCGAACTCAGGACTCCTGTTTGCTAAGCGCGCGCGTAACCACGAGACCACCGAGGAAACTTTATGTTAAAATCCATTTTGGCTAAAAGCTATATTTAAACCATTCTAATTTTTTATATCAATTTGCCAACTATTTCTAATATTTTTTGTCCTTTGATTTAAATTTTAATAAACAAAAATTTTCTTTAATTTATTTTTTAAAGAAAATATATTTTTTTCTAAAGTTTTTTGCAAGTTTAGTAGTTTACATTTTGATACATTAAAATTTTTGAAATTAAAGAAACATATATAAATCAACCATTTCTAATTAAAAGTGACAATTTAAACTATCAGCGATAGTTTTGTTTGTTTGAGCACAATATGATCCGGGAATCATCAGTGTCAAAACACATATATGTATAATAGATATAATTGCTAAATAATGTAATAATTAAACTATGGATCAGAAAAATATTCCAATATTTATTTTAACATTAAAACAAAGAACAAATCTTAATTTAGGGCTTCAATCAATTCAAATCGAGTTCAACTTTTGAAATAAATTTGAAATAAAGTTTATATTAACCACCCAAAATTTCGTCTAAGTCCTTAATTCAAATCGAGCTCAGGTTTTTTAATAAAGTTCATACTAAAAACCTAAAATTTTGTTTAAGTCTTTAATTCAAATCGAGTTGAAGTTTTTAAATAAAGTTCATATTAAAAACCCAAAATTTTTTCTAAGTCTTTAGTTCAAATCGAGTTCAACTTTTGAAATAAAGTTTATATTAAAAATCCAAAATTTTGTTTAAGTCTTTAATTCGAATCGAGTTCAAGTTTTGAAATAAATTTGAGTTCAAGTTTATTTCAAAATACCCCAATTTTAGTTCAAGTTTTGAATTCAAATTGACTTCAAGTTTTGAATTAAATTTGAAATAAATTTAATTCAAAATACTCCAATTTTAGTTCAAAACTTGAATTCAAATTGAGTTCAAGACTTGAATTAAATTTGAGTTCAAGTTTTGAACTAAAACTTTGAATTTAGTTCAAGTCTTGAATTCAAATTCTTGTTCAAATCTTGAACTCAGCCTTAGAGTTCAACATGGAAATTTAGTTCAACAATTGAGTTCAAATTGAATTCAATTCGAACTCAAATGTTGAACTAAAGTGGCTGAGTTCAACATTTGAGTTCGAATTGAATTCAATTCGAACTAATTTAGTTCATTTGAACTAAATAGTTCAATATTTGAGCTCAATTTGAACTCATTGTTCTACCAGGGAGACCTCTTAATTGCTCAGGATTTTTAAAATTAAATCGGACGTGGGTATAAAATTGAGGCAAGCGGTAGCAAATAATTCTTTTTTACACAAAATATATTTTCCACTCCATTACATCACATAATAATCATCTCAATAATTTTCGCTGTCTATCCTGATGAAAATCCCCCTCGGACTTTTCACAAGTGATTCAATTTAATTTGTTAAAAAGAGAATATTGCTGGAAAAATTTATTCAGAACAAAATTGTGAATTTTTTTTTGGTGATGAGGAAAAAAGTTTTCAAAACAGCAAAAATAATTCGTCAACTTTTAGTGCCGCTGGTGCTTCGGGAGAAAAATCATAAATGGATGAATTTCAATGAAAAAAAAAACTCATCAGCATTTTGTTCAAAAAGTTTTAAATTAAAATGCACATTTTGCGAATTTTTCTGCGAATTTTAACGTTAATTCCCATGCTGAAAATGATTATCTAATGGAATCGCAAAATTAGAATGCAAAGCACATCCTCGAAAGCATTTATAATGTGCAGCTGAAAAAATCTCGAGCAGATTTGCACAAACTAGTAGAAAAATTGTCGTTGAAAATTTTTAATAAAACGGTCGATAATGAAAACTTTAGAGTGAGTTTGAGAAACTGATATTTTAAATACTTTCAAAGTACATTTGCATAATTTTGCAAAAGTTCAACAAAGTTGAAAAATTAATAAAAGAAATTAATTTAGCAAATACATATAAAGGTAAATTTCTAATTTTTTATTTTTTTATTTTAGCCCAAAAAATCAATTTTTGTCTACTCAAAAAAGAAGAGAAAAAAAGTTGAAAACTTCATCAAAATTGCGAGCACAGAGAAAAAACGTTTCAATTAAACGATCCACTTAAGAGTCTCTAAACGATGTGGACAATGAACATTTATCTCCGTCCGTAATTCGTAATTGTTCGACTCTCTCGTTGACACACAATTAATTTTTCTCTGCTCGTCTTGCAAAAAAAATCTCCAATTGAATTCTCTTTTTTTGCTTTTCTACACTGTCGGATGAAGAAGTGACACTAGTCAGTCACAATCCGTATAAATACATTTCAAGTATTGCTTTTTAGCTCAAGGTTATCACGATCTATATAAACACTTGACTGCGAAATAAATCGATTGAATATCAATTTGATGCATTTGAAAGTCGATAGGGTGCTCACCATTAACTGATGCAATTGTGAACGTGAGGGTGTTGAACTAAGATTTTATTTATGTGACTTTCTTGACGATGTTTTAAACAAATTACTGAAAAATTATTTCACAACTTCTTAATTATCGCAGTTTCACACCCCTGCACCACAGCAAAATCCACTTCGTACAAATTTGAAAGCGAGTGTGAGAGCAGAACGATTTGGCTAATTGGTTGCTTTTAGAATTGCTAATTGCCTTTCTCGTGATTGCATTTCACAGCATTATCATGTTCTGTTCATGCCAATAATGATGCAATTTTTCCACATAGTCATTTATGCTCTGGAATAATCCTCCCATTTAAATCACTTTTCGTGGGCACTTTTTCAACCCATTCATGAAATTGATATTGCAGCTAGTGAGAGCTGAAGGCGTTTCCTTTATAAGGCAAACAAATTTACAGAAATAAACTTTCATGTTTAGATCAAAGAGAATTTATAGCATAAAATGCACATGACGACTAAATGTGAGTACATTGAACCCTGTGGGTGTTTTCAGTTGATCAACTTCGGAAAGATAATTTAGAGTTTAAGCATCGTGAAGTCCATTAAGATTGCTGATAAAAGTTTGCAGACGCCCAAAATTGGTTAATACTTAATAGTGGTAGTAATTGAAAGAAAGTTGGAGAAATAATTTTACGTTTTTAGGTAAATTATCTCGAAAAAAGTTTAAATTAAATTTTAAATTTATTTTATCGTAAATTACTCATTAAAATTTTATTGAAAATTCCCTTAAACATGCCAGTCATGGTTGAGAGCATCTCCAACACACATAAAATCAAACATGTGCATTCAAAAAAAGTTCTTCCAAAAAAACATCAAGACACTCTGTGTGCATTATCGGCAGCTCAACTTCTTCATTTCTGGTTTTGTGTTTCTATGTTTAGCTCAAGCATCAAATTAAAATGTTTATTCAACAAAAAAAGTTGAGATTCTTTGTTTTAATTTCAAATGCGGAGGCTTTATAATTATTTTGAAGATGGAAGAGATTTTTGTGGGATTGTGAAAATGTTTTAATTTTATTCAAGAAATTTTAAAAGCTCAAAATTTATTTCTTAAAAATTGCAAATTCACTTAATTTTAATTTTCGAGCACACTTTCATGAGTGTACGTGTAGGTGGATCACCATACAAGTCCCCTTTTAAGTTCATCACATTTTTTTGCGGTTGTTATAAAAATGTTTATTTCTCTGGCAATTTTTGGCTCGTATGACAAAGTGACATTGCTCGTGTGACGATAAGAGTCTCAACCAACCAACAATACATTCTCATGAGAATGCTGATGAATATTTAGGAAATTTTCTCTCACTTTTCTGTCACAATCTATTTAGCCATTTGTTTACTCAAAATGCTCTCGAGGCTTCTTCACTATATACAAAATTATGGCCGCATTATTTTTCATATCCGTCGAGCGCTGAGCATGCGAAATGATATTAGGATGCGTATTGAAGTTTATCGGACATGCACAAACAAATTTTCTCGATAAATATGTCAAAATATTATTTTTTGGTCTTTAATAAAAGTGAGAGAAAATATTTGATGGCAAGAATTTTATTACAATTCCAGGAAAGAATTTCTAAAATTTTGATATTTTTCACTTAAAAAGTAAACCATCAAAAATTTCATTCCTTTTTCAGTTAAATTAAATTCACAACCAAATTGCTCTCATGCTTCACATTCTTTTATATATCTTTATTGTTTTCATCATTCAGCTTCTTTTTCCCTCCATCGAGAAATATATTTCGAGCATAAAAAGTGAGAAAATGAAAAACCATAAACACGACATGGCGGTGGTGAGCGAGAGAGCGAGAGACAAATAGCGAACTAAAGTGCAATTTGTTTGTCTTCTGCTTTTCATTTATCACGTTATGTGAAGTCATGAAAATGAAGTAAGTTTACTTACAGCAAGTCCCGGAGACTTCCGAGATTAAAACTCCCACGACGCAGGCTACCGTCGCTTTTTTTGCTCGTCTTAATTTTCCAGAATCGTAAACGTTTGTGCTGCTCATCTTCGTAGAATGGATTTAAATGCTCTGGATAGTTATACACTGATATTTGACTTGACGCTCTCACTTTTGACATTTTTTTCTCTCTTAATTCACTGTTGGTTCATTTCACACAAAATTGCAAAGTTCAGATTCACTGACGATTCTGTTGGGGACAATTAAAGGTATGAGTAAAATTTGGAGGTGTTTAAAGCGCATTTTTAGATGAATTTTTATATTTGAATTGTTTAAAAAAATTATTGAAATTAACTTAATCTAGATTTAAAATAAATTATCGATCAGACATTTGACTTTTAATGCCTCAATTTATTTGACATCTCAAATTATTCGCTTTAAAGTCATTCTCAACATTCATTTAATTAGCAATTTTATTCTTCTTTCTCAACTCTTGGCAAAATAAAAGATTGTCTGATGAACATTTTCGCAGTAAATGGAATTAACTTAGTCTCTAATTAGCACAATGGCTTGACGAATCATACGTTTCAGCTTTAATTGAGATTCAAGAGGGTTCAAAATGAAGATTTTCTTCCCTTCTTTAAGACATCATTTTAAAACACTCATCGCATTCATTAAAATCACTCTCCATAAATCTTTCTTGCTTTTATAATTAGCGATTTTTTTGAAAAATTCACTCTCTCCTATATTTGTTTGGGATGACATGATGAGAAACAATGGCAACGACTTGAAGATGATGTCAAAGAAAAGTTTTTGCGTTAAATTCACATGAGAAGAAGATTTGTCGGGTTTAAAATTGTTTTTACAAAGTTGAAGAAAATGTTTGGAATTTTTGAGATATTTGAGAAGAAAACTTTGAGGAGGGAATTTCAAAGTTTTTCTACACTCCGATGAAAAATTTTAAATTCTTTAAAAATTAACATTAAAAATTTCCAGACACGAGCTATTTAATAGCTTTAAGGTATTTCCTACACACATGAAAAATTTCAATAAATTCAGTAATTGTCATAAATAAAAAGGCAAAATTTTCATTCACACACGCTTTTATTTTCATAAAAAAATTCCTCCGCCCTCATCAAAATATCACGTTTCTTTAAAATCTTCATGTAAACACACAATTTTGAAAAACATAAACATCGAAGCGAGCAAGATCGGAAATTACGTCAAGTGAGAAAACTAAGCTAATGAACTCAAAATAATTAACTAAAATTTTCCTATGCGAGCGTTTAAAAATTTTCACAACTTTGTTCATGAGATTTTTGAGAGCATGAGAACTGAAACTAAACACCGAAACATGAAAACTATTTTTTTTCTCGCTGTCATTCTTAAAATAGCAAAAAACTCATAACTACTTAAAGCGTAGCTGAGAGCAGAATATTAAATGAGAACTGCGCTACTAAAGGTGTACGTGAGCTTCAAACTTTTTTTTAATTCGGATAAATTTGCATCAATTATCACTTAATTATGATATCACCATCCCGCAAATTATTTATGGACATTTTGTCATGTCACGCGACTTTAAAATTAGCAAAAAAATTTTGCACACTTTTATCGTAAAAATTCTTTCACACTCTCAAATAAATCTTCATATAAATCTCAGTCAGTTTAATTGGCAATATCCAGTCAGTCTTTTACTCGATCACAATGCACTTTTTATGGATTCAATGTCTCTTTTTCTCTGTGCGAAAATGTTCTTGAAAAACTTTCTTTCTGTTTTCTTCTTGAAATAAAAAATCGGCAGCAATTGCAAACAGGCAGTCAGACGCAAGAGAATGTTCAAGGGATGGGCAAATTTTTTTAAAAATTTCTTTAAAAAAATTAATGTTTTTTGAAGTAATTTGACCTCAAAATTTTATTAAAATTAAGTATTTTTAAAATGTAAAACCAAAAATTCCAATAATCTATCCCTTGAGCCAGAAATGTAGCGCAAGAAGAGGAAAAGAATTTTTAAAATTGTAATTAAACGACGATGAGATGTGGCAATGACAATCGTTGTCATTTTATCTTTACTCTATTTTTAAATCCCGATAAGAAGAAGATAAATTTTTTATTTTCATTACATTTTAATTTTTTTGTTCTCTTAATCGATAACCGACACCCGGTGATAATTTTTTAAATAGTCAATAAATAATTTTTTAACGACCGCACCGCGATTTCTTCACTTAAACGATTTCCGATTGACTGACTTGATTCATTCAAAAAAAGTAAAAAATACTCGATCGTCTTTTTACACATTCACATCTTTAAAAATGTTCTCTGAGCTCTCGCGAGTCTCGCTTCTATGTATTGAACGCACACGGAACTATATTCTCTATTATTTATATATACGCTCGATTCCGTTGTTGTATGACTCCGTAATTAAGCACAGCTTTTTTCTCTCTCTTCATTTTTCGTGTTTTTGTCTTTTTTGTCACGAGGTGTGGGTGAATATTGTGTTCTAAGCTCTCTCATCATCTGATGACAGATGCACGTAATGTATTTACCTTTGAGACGAAAAAAATTGATCAGTTCTCAAGCGAACTTGTTATTGACGAAAATATATTAGAAAAGCTAGCTAATAGCTCATGCTCACCAATACGAGTGAAATATTTATCGCGCTGCGATGAGAGAGAAGAGCTTGTGGGTTTATGAAGTCATAATGCACTTGACTATGAGTAAAAAATTAATTAGAAGTTTGATGATGTAATTTCACACTTTTTAAGTGTTAAAATTAATTTGAATAGCCTGTTTTGTTTTTTAAAGAAAAATTTTGGTTAGGCATTTTTTTAAAAATTCCTTCCCTTGAACTACCAGTAGCTCGATTCGGTAATTAATAAACATGAGTTCGCTATTATCTCTACGTTTTACTTATTCGCATTTTTTACGCCAAAAAAAAAACAAAAAATAATTTTGAGGCATTTCAAGTTTTATGAAATAAAAATCAATACAATCACGCACGTTCGTACCTTGATGCGTATAATATGTGTAATGAATTTTTGATAGACTTCCTTCACTCGATGTTGGTTTGAGTTTGTGGCATACCTTCAACTCCTTATCAATCATGTCTTTTGTGTGACTCTCTCTCTCACACCAACTGCTTTAAAGTTCGCGTGATGTATTACATTTTAGCGGAACGATGGCAAATATAAAATAACATCACAGTGTATGTGTTAAATTGCGCGAATAATTTTGCAATAATGTGTTAATTATTCAAGCTTATCGTTCATGACATAATTCTGCTGTCTTGTTGTTCAATCGAGTTAATGATAATAAATTATTTTTAAATTTAAAGAAAAAATATTTACCTAAAAAATAAGAGATCCATTGAACATGAAAAGGTTGATTAATTTTTTAAATATAAAAAAGTTGAAGAATGAAAATTAAGCTGGAGTAAATAAATATTTAATTCCTCTTTAATACCCACGCACGTAATACCTGCATTCTATCCAATCATGTGTCAATAGCAATAATTTCTCAGAATTCTCACTATTTGGCTTTTCAAATTTCGTGACCCGTTAGAGCACAATGTATCGAGCATGCTTTTATTGATTCTTCTTATCAGCTTATTTTCTTCTCTCATTCACTCCTACATATGTAAAAGTTTATCGAATGTGAGAAAAGACAGATTAAAGTATCAAATGTGGTTTTAAAAAGGGCAAAATCACTTTCATAGTTGAATTTCAAAAATGTGTAAATGTCAAAATATTAATTAAGTTTTTTTTTAATTTCCTGTTAGCGGTGGTTTCAAAAAAGTGTCGGCGCTACAGCTGTTTACTTATTCAGTAGGTGTTTATTAATTTTGTCTTGTTAAAATTTCGAGAGAATAATTCATAACCGGTAGTTGTTCCATTTAAGTCTTTGTCAAAAATTATTGCTCTGTTGGATGTTACTCGGGTCATTGAAACTTTTATCTTCATCAATCATCGAATTCCCACGATGCAAATTAGCTTTGCAAAAAAATATTATGACCAAGCTGTCAATTTTGACAATATGCTAATTTTTTCTGACTTTGTCACATCAAGCAAAAAGAACATGTGAAATGTGAAACCCTCAATCGATGCCACACATAAATCTGCATATTTTCTAGCAACAGAAAAATTCAATTTCCTTTTTTCTGAGGGTAAAAGAATTTTTCAGTTTTTGACATGTGAATTAATGAAATCTGTGCATGTGATTGATGGAAGAAAAATAAGTTTGTGGAAAAAACTTGATGTGGTCATTTAAAGTTAAAAAATAGATGCCTAAAAATATTTAAATTGGACGCAATTATTTTGACTTTAAGTGACTTAATTAAAATGAATAAAAAATTTCTAGTTTTATATAAAACTTTTTAAAATAATTATATTTGTTTGGTGACCAACTACTTTTAGTTTGAAACTAGACAAATTAACTTTGGGTAAATTTTCAACGAGTTTCTACTTGGTACAAATTTAATATTTCCGTGAAAATATTTTTTTCTTTATCGATTGTTGAGGCAATTTGGATTTCATTGATCGATTAGAATTCTTTTGGAAAGTGATTGATAATAATTAAGGCAAATTTTATTGAATTGTTGATAATGTGAAAAATTATTGATGAAGCACCAATAAAAAGAGAAAGTCAAGGTCGAGACCAAAGAAGTAATTTAAAAGCCTTAAATCAAGGAATGCAAACTTATTTATTGTTCAATTAACTTATTTTAAAATTTTGTTTTCTTAATTAAAACTAAATCATCACTCAATTAAACTTTCATGAAATTGACCTAGCTTTAGGTCTCAATTCAACCGTTTACCTTCGAATAATGCCCTTGAGAATATCTAATGGCTCTCGATCTCTCCTAATTTCATTTTAATTAACCGGAAGTACTCTTCTGGTCCAACAAAGCGGAGCATCACAAATTACGAAAAAAATGCTTCCATTTCCATCTTCATTAAATGGAGATTAATTTTCATTAGATGTTTTCCTCTTTTCTCATTTTCGGTCATTGTGACTTTTTTCTTTAGGTCATCATTTGCACACATTTAAAGGAACAAAATTAATGTTATTCGAGGTCAATTTCGCATTTGGCTTTAAATGCGTGAAAAAGAAGCTTTAAAAATTCTTTTAACATAAAATCTTGATGAGATGTCATGGGAGTTCATGGCAAAAGAGCAGAAAACATTTTTAAATTAGGGAAATATAGTTTTTTCATTAGAATATTTTTTTTGATTTAAAAAAAATTTAAATAATGCGCTTTAATTGCCCACAAATTTTAATATATCTTTCTTTCATCTTAAATTTTCTTGGCGCGATAGAAACAGAAGGAAACATTTTGCAACATAACAAATTAATGCTCTCCCAGTGTCACAAGCAAGCAGCTTTCGAAAAAAAAGCCCAGATGATGACATTGTTACGATATTAAAAATTATGTCGTAAATTTTTATGCTTGTTCTCCCCCAATTTTTCTAGAGTTGCTGTTACTGGTTGTGCCTCGTGTTTCCATTTTTTTTGCGACTCATTGACAGAGGAAAAAGTAAAAAGAAAATCCAGCAGATTTTTTTTCAATTAAAATATTTTTTTCTCTTTTGTTTTTTCATCTTCAACGTTGATGAGGGATGGCAATGAGATAGTACGAGCATAAAATTATCTTCGCATGACCAGACGGAGCAGATGGGAGGCAAAAAAGATTAAAGGACAGAAAATTTGTGAGCGTAGGCAATGAATTTCATTTGATTATTACATCAATGCTCGTGCTATGGCTGCTATGGACAATATAAGTTAATAAATTGACATAATTAGTGGAAATATGAAATTTTTTAGAATGAAATTAATTAAATACTGAGATACAGAATATTTCTGATGCTTTCAAGGATTTTTAGAATTTTGCTGTGTGCTTTTAGGGTCGATTTTCCGCAAAAACTTCTTAACTCGCATCAGAATCATTTATATTCACATTTAAAAGAACAAAATTAATGTTACTCGAGGTCAATTTCGTATTTGGCTTTAAATGCGTGAAAAAAAGCTTTAAAAATTTCTTGTAAGATAAAATCTTGATGAGATGTCATGGGAGTTTATGGCAAAAGAGCAAAAAACATTTTTGAATTAGGGAAATATAGTTTTGTCATTAGAATATTTTACACTCTCCTAACTTTATAAATAATAAATAATAAAAAATGAATAATAAGAAAAAGGAAACATAGAATCATTTATATACACGAAGCAATTATATTTAAGCTACTGGAAACGCGCAATAATTTCCTAATTTATGACAGTCGTTTGCTGCTTCACTTTCACTATATCTCCCTTCTCCTTCAAAGAACTAAATCGCATTCCCTTGTAATTGAATTATTGCTTGAATGTGACCATCAAGAAGAAGAGAATTGATGATGTGGTCTAGAATGACAATGAGAGCAATAAAATTTTCCTCGACTCCATAAAAATATTTTTTATTGACCATAAACTCTTTGAAGCTAGACAACAAATATTTTTTTTTTGAATTTAATGTCAAACCTTACACACGAAAGCAACGCCAGCTAAGATGATTAAGATTAATAGCGATTCATCAATTTTTTCGCTGCTATTTTTCATCTTAGGTGTGGTTGTTTCGATTCTCTCGGTTGTTGAGGACCAGCTTGGTATTGACTGCGAGTCGGAACGATTTTTCATCCCTAAATTTGTTAATCCACTCTCGCTCAGCAGCCAGTCAAGATGCATCGTTACGTTCACATAAAATGCTGTCGTTCGTCGAGTGAAAAAGCATTTCTCAACATTTTTTGAACGATTTATGTCAGCTAGAATTGCCACTAATTTATTATTGCAAATGTAAGCAGTTCCACGTTCGCGAGAGTGACGAAGAGTCGAGGACGACGCCTAAAAATTGGAAGAATTTTCCCTTAAGTAATTTCAAAATGATTAATAAAAGTTCCTTCACATTGCAATTTTCCTTCGCCGCATTGAAATATTCGAGACACACATCATTTTTCCGAT
This sequence comes from Tanytarsus gracilentus, assembly GCA_038502055.1. Classification (NCBI taxonomy): domain Eukaryota; kingdom Metazoa; phylum Arthropoda; class Insecta; order Diptera; family Chironomidae; genus Tanytarsus; species Tanytarsus gracilentus. The sequence continues at coordinate 12,188,247 of JAXRKN010000044.1, read as the reverse complement.
TCACCTCGCCCTCATTTGCATCATCATCATCCTCGCATAGCCAATGTTGTAGATTCGTGGGACTTTTTGCAATTGAATAGAACTCCTGTAGCGAAATACGAGAAAGGGAAAAAATTCAATTAGTCGCGCTCATGCAGAATAAGCGGTAGCGGGGAAAAATGGAAGAAAATCAGTTAGGAGAGTGCAGTAATGAAAATTTCACCTGCGAGGAAGAATTAAAAATGGTCGAGAAACAGGACGCGTTCGTTGACACTCCGGTCGTGATATCCAGCCACTGAATTTCCGCATTGTTTGGCGAAAACGGCAAAATTCTATCGAGCTATACGATCGCATTGAAATATTAGAAGGAAAGCTGTGTATTTTTGCACATTTGTACAAACCTTTAGCACGGCAATGTCGTTATCGAAAGTTGTCTTGTTGAATTTATTGTGCGGAATTATCGAGACCACATTGCGCTCCGTAAAGGTGGTTTTATTGTGAAAGCCGGCTATGACGGTTAGTTCACTCGCGAGCAAAAGACGACTGTTTGCGTTTTTCATTCAAAAAATGTGTGTGTTTACATTTCGCGAGGAAAGGAAAACAAAAGGAAAGTTTTAATGGAAAAAATTAATCTAATTTAAGTGCATTTCTCATGAAATTCATGAGCTGTAGATGAGAATGTGTCTGCAAAATCAACAGAGGATTTTATGCATATGTGCATATGTACGGATGATGGGATTTAAGAGAGAAATTAAATATGATAAAAAAATAAAAATTTAAAATATAAAAAAACTTATTTTTAGGGTTTTCTCTAGAGAAATATTTTTTTTTTATGTTGCACGAAGAATTTTTGACTGTTTAATTTATTTTTGTGTTTTAGTTATTTTTTAATTGAACATCCCACAGCCCTCAGTTAACTTGCAACCAAAAATCCAATCCACAAAATCGCATCACTAAAAATGAGGAATTTGTCAACTATAAAATGTTTTTGCAACATGACAATGCACACACATAAGCCTCAAGCGAGCTTAACTCTTTTGCATATTTACGACTTGTTTGTCGAACGACATGAAGAGCTAACAAAACTTCTAACACATGTGAATTACTTAGATTGTTTCTTCAAGATTAGAATTTACTTGTTTTTATTGCTCTAAAATCCCCTTCTGAGAAACTCTTCGAGAAAATCTCTTTCCACTTTAATGACTGTGATTGCATCTCATGTGTGCTAAAGTTGATGGAAAATTTTAATGAAAATGAGAAAATTTTATGGGAAAATTGTTTAGTGTGGGACGTTTGTTAAGGGATTTATTTAGAGATGAGAAATTTTAAGTGAAATTGAAAATGTGCGTTGTACGGACAACGTTAATCTATTCAGAGCAGCTAAAAAAGTTTGAATATAATTTTTAACGTTTTTCATTCCCAAAACTAAATTAAGCACTCAACATTTTAAAACCCACAAAATAACACAACACGACAATGTTCACGTTAAATTGTATAAATTCAAATGAAAACCACACAATAATATTTTTGACAAATTCTAAATCCCTTGAATCACTCTAATTATATACCAGCACCACCCGGTAAATCAAATATATGTATATTTTTGCAAACAAACAAACAACTCCGAAATGTGGGTCGCAAAATAAATATTTTTCCAAGTCTATCAGACCTGAAATTTGTATTGATTAAGGTTGGTAGAAGTAAACAACTGGCTGGTGTGAGGATGTATTTTTCATGGATGATGATGCCACTGCAAATATGAAATTGAAAGGGCTCTGTTTGTGCACCGTAAAGATCTTTCCATTGAATTGAAGCCTTAAAGTTTTCAACCAAAAGGTGGCATGAGAAAATTTATTTTTACAAAATGCATGAACTCACTTGAAAAGGAGCCTGAGACGATGTCGCACGTGCTTGAAATGTTGCCAGGATTGCGAAAAGAATCGCAAATGTCTCCATCATAATAATAATTTCTAATAATGACAATCACGTAACACCTGCAAGTGAGCTATATACGAACACACTAAATGCATTGCGAATTTTAATATTTTTCCTCTCTTCTTATCTCACCTGATGGAAGTCGGGTATGAAGCTGCAAAAAATTCCATGGCGGCGATAAGAGTTATGACAATTTTCGCGTGTACTTTATTTTGTTCTTATTTTTCTGCTATCTTATCTTTATCTGTTTATTAAGCAAATTTACTCGAATGTAGTGCAAAAAACTGAGAGAAGTTGAGATTTAAATTTTATCGCTGAAAATGATGTATTGAAAAATTAAATAGTTAATATTTTGAACGTTAAAAAATTATTTAAAATGTTTAAAATTTTAAATTCGGTGATTTTTCATTTAATTACAAAATGCATAAAAAATTCCATTCAATTTAATCCTTTTAAGTCCATAAAATTTTCACCAAAAACCACTCAATTACTTCATTCAACGTTGATATGAAATTTTTAAATCTTCTTAATTTTCATAGCAGCAACCAATTTTAATCCTTTTTAGTTCGCAACGCTTTTCTGAAAAATTAGCAGGGATTTTTTTTTCACCAAAAGATTAAAATGGTGCTAAATGCGGATCTACGATTTTCATAGTAAAAAATAAATTTGCATTATTTCACCTTAAATTTACTGGTATGCAATTTAAATTCCCAATGAAAACTAGCGAAGTCACCTACAACTGAATACAAGCATTTTGATAACTGCCATTCCAAAGCCGCGCCATGCCTTCATGAAAAATTAATGTTGAAACGGAAAACCGCAGCAGTGCGAAATTAAAAATTGTATTTTTTTCAACTCGACTGCGGTCGTTGGCAAATAATTGCAGTGTCCCTGTCCCACAGTATGCTCAACTATTCTTTTTATATGTGCACTTTCAAAATTTTCCAGCCAGTGGTTGACATCACGATCAGAGGAGTGCGGTGAGGTTGGAAGTTCGCTTTTTCGTAAGTTGACTTTTTGAAACATTTTCATGGATTTTAATAATGAAAAGTTCTTGACCATAACTATGCATAAATAGGAAAAAATTTAATTCTAATTTTTTTGCTGAATTTATAAAAATGAAAAATTTTCACTTTCGAATGCAATTCACCACTCTCCGCTCACCTTTGCTCGAACTAAAAAATTAATTTCGGCAACTGGAGCGAAACGCAAAAGCTCTTTGGAGTGGAATGAAAATGCAAAGGCGAATTAGTTTGGAAAGCTCAATAGAACGGAAACTTTTGAGGGTATTGAGTGAAAAAATATTTGCACACCACTGTTTAGTGTAGGTGTGAATGCTTGCGGAAGATTTTCGGAGAACTTTGATATGAGAAAAGTTTGCAAACTTTCAACAGTTTCATTAAAACTTATTAATCAATTTTTTTATTCAGATTTCTATACACTAAAAAAGTGTAAATTGTACACTCAAGTCGGCCAAAGTAAAAATAAAAAATATTTTTATGTACACATTAGAGACAGTCGCACATATTTAGAGTACACACAGGTGTATAGTTCGCACACGCAAACGACGGCTTAGACGAAGCGAGGAAAATTTCAGTTTAATTGCAATTGACATAATTTTCATTATTTTGCGGTATATACGAATTAGTGGCTTTATTTCAGTTTCGTTGCGCCTAAATTTCCTCATCTCCTTCCTCCGGCAACACTTCGCTTTCGTCATCCTCGTCGTCGTTCTCTTCCGTTTCCATTTGACGCTGAATTTGACGTCGTTTGTTGTGCTCTTGTTGTCGCTGCCTGGCTGATGGTTTCACATCATACATATTTATGGGATTTGACTTGCTTTTTATAGAATGGCGCATTTTTTTGTGAAGCCTAGATCATTAGAATTGCATGTCATGTATTTAGTGAGAATACATTACATGGTATATTGAGGTTAATTATAAATATTCATAGAATTATGGAAATATTAAAGAGGGATAAAATTTTTATAAGAAATTTTAGGAATTCATAATTATGAATTTGACGGCGAATATTTTTGAACACTCACCATTTAGAGAAAGCCTCTTCATTAATCTTCGCCACAAATTCCTTTTGTTCGATTTTTTTCGCCGCTCGATATTGCTGCATTTCGATGTTGCGGTGGTGATTGAAGCGTCTTCTGTCAAGTTCATCCTTTGAAAGTCCATAATTTGAACTATATCCATTATATTTTGGTAATTTTTGTTTATACTCATTATTATTTTGACAGCATTGCTTGGTCCGCGCTGATGTCGCTCTCTTCTCCTTGATTGATGGTGAAGATGGCGGTGAAATGATGTTGGCTGTAGTCAAGTCGTCTACGGAGGGATTAATTTTAGATCGAAATATTTTCTTAGTACTTTTTCTCTTCTGCTGTTGTGATAGTGGCTCTTGCTGAATAAATTTTCTTTCCGTTCTCACTCGCGTTGTAGTCACAATGACGCTTTCAATTGAGTCGTCATGAAATTCCATCTCCTTTTCCAAGGTTTCGTCATCATTACTGTCGTCTTTAATCACATCCTCGATAGATGTTTCTAGTAATTCAATTTGTTCACACACTTCTTCAATTTCGATGGACTCGACGACAATTCGTTCATTCTCTTCCGGCTCATAATCAATGTAACCATCATCTGAAGATTCGTCTTCTTTAAGTTTAACAATAATGTCATTATTATTGTTGGCATTATGTAAAGTTATGGATGATCGTCTCTCCATCAATTCCACTTCAATTTCTTCGCTCTCTTCTGGCTCATAATCGACTAGCTTGTGATCTCGAAAGCGAACTTTCGGCAGTGTGGAACGCTGAAGCTTTTCACCCTTATAGAGCTCCTGATTTGCTTCCTTTATTTTATCGGTGATGTTGTACTGGTTGCTGACTGGCTGCAAAACTTTGAAAATAAAATTTAAGAGTGAACTCGACTCGCGTGCGCTCAAGTTCAATGGCAATAAGCTACTCACAATAGTAATCATCATCGCTATCGTCGTTCTCGGAATGTTGTGACATTTACTGTCTTTTATGCTATCAATCTGCTCCGACCCTGTCTTTTTTCTTTTTTAATTTAGCTATTTTTCGATATTCGTGCGGCACGGCTTTTACAACTCTTTCGTTCTACCCAACAACTCTACCACCATCCACATCATGATCCTTCGCTGCGACGAATGGCTTTGAATACTTTTTTCTGTTTTTCCTTTTCCTTTTTTTTCGGCACTGCGATTTTTTTCAAGGCAATTATTGATTCTTAGGTAAAGAGGCTCGCTCCCTATGCATAATGTGCATATCTAAGCAATCGGAACTGTTTGTTGCTGTGGACACGGGGTTTGTAGTTTTTTAAAATAAAATATTAAAATTTACATTGAGCGGAAAAAAGAAAATGAAAATTCATTGTCATTTCGAACGAGTGAAAAAAATAATGTGTATGCATTTTTAGTCAATGGTGGTTTGAGAAATTTTTTTGAGGGTAAGAATAAGTGAATGCAAGTTGAAATTTCCAGTTAAACATTAAATTTATTATTAAAAAATTGCTAAAAATTATAAAAGTTTTTCAAAAAGTTATGAACATATAAAAATTGTTACAACTTCTAAGAATTTCCATTCCATTTAAATATAAATAGAGAGTCAATAAAAAATCAGGCAATGAAGCAGTGAATAAGAAAATGAAGCGAGAAAAATTGAAAAAATAAAAAAGGTAACACGTGAATGTTGTTATTCCGTTCATATATTGATCAAGCATGTATTTATATTCCTGCAATGTTTATTATCTTTTGAGTTTTCAGTCGATAAGACATCGAACATAAACAATGAACGATGAAAATTTATCAACGTGAAGATTTTGTGAAAATTATTAAAGCGCTTTACATCAGGTGCGATGATATGGTTCAAACGTGAAGCTCTTTCAAAAAAAAGTGGGATGATTTTTGAGCAAAATTGGCAACAATTTTAAACTGGTAGAAAAATGATTAACTTCAGATTTAACTTTTAGCCAATTTTAACCACAAGTGAATCCCAATTTTTTACAAGTGTGCGGAAAATTTACTCTCAAAAGTGAGTGATGAGTTAATTTAACAACGTAGAACAATTAGAATTTTTTAATTTACACACGCCTTCGGTAAATTAACGCAGTTGTTAAAATTAATTGCGTCAACTTTTTATTTGCCAGATAAAAATATTTTACCAAGTTGAAGGGAGCTGAAAAGAGAAAGCAAAGTGATTTCGCGTATCTTTATAGGATTTTAACGATTCACATTGCGAGACTCGAAATGTTTTCCAAATACCAGCGTCGTGCATTAGGGTGGATGAGAGAGATTAGGTGTTAAATGACTTTACTTTTACCTTCTCACTCTGCCTAGACTCGCTCATTTAGAAATACGGCAATTGTATTAGCAGAAAGTTGAGGGAAAAATTATTTTCCTCCGCATTACAATCTGTGCTTTTATTACCATCATTTAAATTTTTTAAGCTGCCTCGCACAAAAAAGTTCCAAACATCACGTGGCGGAAAACGAGAAGATAAATTTTGAGCACTTGAGAACGACTAATATTGACCATTAATCTTCAATCTGGGAATACCAATTTTATTATCCATCGTTGATTGGGTCTCATGGCGGCTCGTTATCCGCATCAGGATCGAAAATCAGCGCTTAATGAATGAGTGTCTCGTGCCATTCCTTTTTTTGTTGTGCGTGGCGCTTGCAGACTGAATGGAGGCAAAATAAAAAACGTTATCGATGAAAAAAGTCTCAAGTGGGTGGAACATGGTTAGCCTTGACGATGGACTGTTTTATTGAGTTTGTGAAGAATGTTAGATGTTAAAAAAGTTTAATTTTAGACATTAAATGAATTTATCAATCAATTTATAGAAAGTTTTTTTTAAAAAAATAAAGAAATTATTTAACAAAAATAAAATTTACTTATTTTGAAGCTAAAAATTATTAATTTAATTCCAAGAAAATCGCCACGTTTTTTCATTAACTTCAATCATATTTACAACAAACTAAAGCTTCTTATCATCACACCAACAAAATGAGCTTGAAACGACAATAATTGAGAGTAATTTCCAGTTATTGTTTCAGTATCGCTTTGCACGAGCAATCGAGTGGAAATGAAGTTTTTTTCATTGTGCTTAATTGCCTTAAGCTTAAAAGTTTTATATTCAAACGCTTCTCCCGGAGGAGCGCCACAGCGAGATGATATTTGTACAGACATGCTGCCTCGACACGGAGCAGAACCTCAAACTTTACAAGCGCCCTTTGAACTAATCGTTTCAGATGTTGACATCAAAGGTGGAGAACGGTTGAGAATCACAATAAAAAATTCTGGCAGCGCCAAATTCAAAGGATTCTTGCTTCAAGCTCGAACTGACGAGAGCAACGAAATAACTGGCGAATTTTATGAAATCGCTCAAAGTGAACCTTTCAACTACAGAAATTGTGCTCTGAAAAGTCACAACTGTGTAACGCATGCCAACAACAATCTCAAAGAAAATTTAACATTCGAGTGGAAAGCGCCGTACGATTTTGAGGGAAAAATTTATTTCATGTAAATTCAATTCAATCAAATGATTCAATTTAAACTGATTTTTTCACTTCAGCGCAACAGTCGTTCAAGAGCGTGCGATTTTTTGGTCAAATATTCGATCGCAATTGATCAATGTCACTTTGAGCGATGAAAATGTTCCGGGATTTTTAAACACACAATTTTATGATGATTGTGGCGTTAAGAAGACTTGCTTTGGTGTGCCTGAAAATTGCGTAAAATCGAAAAATTGTGATTATCTTGGAAGTTTTAGATTGGAAGATGGAAAATATAACTTTGAATTAAAGTCACCAGGTGAGTTTGTTAATCAATTTTAAATTTTATACATTGTCATTAAACAATTCTTCATCAAGTCAACGCTGCATGGGTTGGTCTCGGTTTTTCTGAAGACACACTCATGGGTGACGACTCTGTTATCGAGTGCGTCAAAGAAGCAAACTTAGTTAATGCCTACACTTCATTTACGACACGAGGAGCTGGAAATTACGGTGCACACAGATCACGTGTAGTATGGAATTATTTTATGACCCTAATCATATCGATAAGAGGCAATTTAGAAATAATTTTATTTAACAGAGCCAAAACATAATTAACTTAAAAACATCGATGATCGAAAATGGAGAAATTTACTGTTTAGTCGAAAGAGACTCGACCACTTTAATCGAGGGAATTCAATTCGATTTGACGACCAAAAATTTCTATCTTCTCTTAGCGACCGGCAACGAAATTACTGAAAATTCAATTTCATATCATGGACCAACATCGAGATCAATTTCACCTAAGTCAATTGACTTTAAAGGAGACGCATATGAGATTTTGGGTGCAAATGAAGCGTCACGACTGTTGATTATTCTTCATGGTAGTTTTATGGCTGTTGCGTGGATTGGATTGACATCGATTGGAATTATCACCGCGCGATATTTTAAAACGCTCTTGGGCGATGTGAAAATAGCGAAAAAGGACATTTGGTTTAGAGTCCATCAAGTGTGCATGTCATTGACATTGCTCTTGACTATCGCGGCAATTACAATAATTTGGATCGATGTCGGTGTTTTTAGGTCCTCATGGCATTCAATTGTTGGAATTATCACCGCTTCACTTTGTTTTTTGCAAGGATTTTTATCAATTTTTCGACCATCACCCGTCGATCCCGCTCGACCGATTTTCAATTTCATGCATGGTTCGGTGGGAAAATTGACTCATTTTTTAAGCGGTGAGTAATGAGATGAAAGTTTTCATAAAAGGCTATCTCAACCTGCTCTCGTGATATTTTTAACCCAATTATCGCAATCGATTTTTATTCCGACAGTGATAACAATTTTTCTCGCCACCTCACTTGAGTCTGCCAATCTACCGTCATGGACAAAATTTGTCGTCGCCGCTTACATCATTTCTTATCTAGTTTTCTATGTAATATTTATGGTGAGTTAAAAACGTGTTATCAGTGACAATGAGGAAGATAAAAAATGTTGTTTGCAGAATTTATCATTGATCGGCGAAGTTTTGCGTCAGCGTGAAGACACAGTAGAGCTAAAGGTGAACTTGAAAGAAGTTTTTTATTCCATTTCTATAAATATTTTATTGCAGTTTTTGGGAGTCAGAAAATTTTTGTTCGGTGTATTTTTGATGCTGATGATTGGATTTTCTGTAACAGTAGTCATTGCCATAGCTGCTTGAAATATATTTTAATTTATTTATATACTAATTAGAAAATCGATGCCAAATTTCTTTTAAATCAAAAAAAAATAGATTGAAAACACAAAAATATCCTGAGGTTTTTAATCCAATTTTCAATAAAAGCTTTAAAACTCTCTAAATTTGTCATGTCGATTTTAAAAGCTCCGCAGTCACAGACATTCACCGAATTGCTCGCATGCACACAAATGAAAGAGATAACAAAATTACATTTCACCCAAAATGAGAAAATTCTCCGCATTCAGCAGTTTCATGTTTGATAATCTTTCCTCATTGGATTAAGTCTCTGTGACAGAATTTTTTCTCCTTTTGCACTGCAATCAACTAAGAGCATGAAAATCTCCCTTTTTCTTTTTCTATCAGCCACAATCAAATGCAATAAAGATTTTAATCGATGACGATAAAGAGGAGCAAGAGAAAAGAAGAAGTTTCTTTATTGCTTTATGCATCAACGCTTTGTTGGTGAGCAAAAGTTTTCTTCCTCTTTTCTCATTTCGTTTCAAAGATATTTTTGCGGAATGCCAAAGAGAATTTCTTTAATGCCTCAATGCCATTTTATCTAATTTTTCATTAAAATAATTTTCTACATTGCAAAACTTCCGAGTGTGTTAATAATTTTCAGCCAACTTCACCTTAGAAATCTTAAGTACTTGAGAGTATGTTTAAGAATTTCATTGACATGGCGACAGATTTATAAATGAAAATATTCATAATACCTGAAATGCTTCAATGTTTTATTGCAGGACTTTTTATTAGCATCTGCATTCCTATAAATCTTTCTTTAGTATGCACGAACGTGTTTCATGTAATTCAACAGAGAGCGAAGCTTGAAAAAATATGCAAATGAAAGGAGATGCGAACTTCCTCGTCGCTGCACTATTGCATGGTGCTTATGGATAAATGAGATGGGAAGACGTAAACAAACCTGTCTACTGAGAGTCCATACTTCATGCCATCTCCATCATCCGCCACCTCCTCTTTCAATCCACTGGCGCTTAATTACATAACAAAATATTCATTGCACTATGAGAGCATTCTCATTGTATGCGAAAAAACGAAGAGGAGATGGAAAAAGTACAAAGCTCCGAAAAAAAACCAAGGTGAATGCTCGAGCATCATGGGATGAAAAACAACTGCTCTCGACCCAGAAAAAAATTATCTCAGTTTTTTTTTCGAAGTAATTTTATGTTCATCGTGGGACCAATCCGTCATAATTTAATGAGAAAAAAGTTTATGGAGCGAACTTGAGAATTAGAGGATTGAAATTATTTTTCATAATTTTGTTTTGCTGTAATTAATATTTATAAATATATAGAAAGTTACTTAGAGTAATTTGCACAAATTTTCTCGATTTGGTCCAAAAAGCTCGTTCATTTTTATTTCATCTTCATTTCTCAAATTAAAGTGCATCAAATGAACTTTTCCTCATCTCAAAAACACATCATGATATCTCCTCAAAATATTTTTTTCATTTCACACCCTCTCCTTCCTCCGCTTTCACCATCATGAGATGAAATTTTAATGCATGAGGAAAAAAAGTTTTGCATTTTGAGCTCATAAATTATTTATGGTCTGACACATTTTTTCATAGTGCTGACTTGGTGCAATTGCATTGTGTGTGTGTGGTTGAAAAAGGAAAAATGCCTCAGATTTTTGTGTGCGGACATAAACAAAATTTATAGAAATTAGCTTTAATTAAAATTTACCCATAAGAGCGTTGAGCATGAAAAAACCTTATTTCGTCAGTGACCCGTAAAAAGGAGCTTCCACTACATTCTGCATTCAAACTCGCATAATGAATGAGCGGAACAACTACATTAAACTTCCACAATTAATTTCGACGGTAAATTAATTTCATTTATTCCATCGCACGCTGCTTTGTTATATTGCTGCTCATTTACTCGTGCAATAGCGGCGGATGCGATACAATAAGAAGAAATTCTTGTGAAATTTTTATAAAAATCTTTCAAGATAAATTTCAATTTTATAGATGTTTATGCGATAATTACGTGATGTTAGAAGTCGAGTTTTTGGAAAAGTTTCTTGTAATAATTTTTGTGGAAGTTTTAACATGAAATAAGAAAAGTTGTAAATCGTGATTTTGGGTGAAAACATTACACTCATTTAATTATTTATAATTTGATGATTCGAAATGTTTAGAAATCTCAATAAATGGATAAGAAAACTTGTGAAGCAAAATCTATGATCTTAATTTATTTTCCTAATTGAAGTTTTAATTTTTCTACAAATTAAATTTCCCCCATTTAATCGAATTATTTCTAAAACAATATTTTCATTTCCTCCTTTCATCGCAGCGAATTCAGGAAGTGCTAAAAAATTTTTCACTCGAGACTCAATAGACATGCAAATTGTTTTTCTTTCTTCTTAAAAGCGCAATCAATTGTGCCTGTGTGTGTTCCCTGAAAAAGACAATTTTCCTCGCCTTTGTTGCGCCTCACAATTTTCGCTCGCTCTTCGACAGCCAGCAAAATGTTCTCATCGTTCTCTCAAAGGCATTATAATGCATTGTTTGTTTTTATTATTTGCTTCATTCTTCATGTTTTCACTCGATGGAAGTGTGAGAGAGTAAAAGCTCATGAAAGCTTATTTTCCAAGAGAAAATTTTACGCGCATGTGCCTTTGAGAATTTCCACAATAAAATTTTCTTCACTCTTCACACTCTCCTTCGGTATCATTAACAATAAAATAATTTTGCATAAGAATGAGGATGGAATTAGAGAGAGCGTGCAAGACGGAAGGTTATGATAACTTTAGCATCGTAAACACATTCAAGGAACTGGATTAAAATGTACATAAGACAATGAAGGAATATTTAACTTAAAAATTCCCCACTGGCACTTTTCGCAATCACTAGCAGACACTCTCGATGTATTTATAAAAAATATTCTCGTTCACTGCTCACACACAGTCTGTTTGTTAAACGTGCGTAAATGATGGTTTTCAAGTGAGATTTTAAGAGATGAGAAATATTTTAAAGTGCTTCTTTGAAAACTTAATAAGGTCGATGATGGAGGAGTAAAAGTTGTTTACGTAGAAGAAAATTCTCAACGTCGTCAGTGATGTTTTATTTGAGTTTGGATTGAAAGAAAATTGACGCAATTGAATTTTAATAGATTTTTTTTTATAAAATTCTCATCGCTAAATTTTAATAAATTTAAATCTGAAATAATTTTGAATTGAAACAAAATTTATGTGGAAATAATAATTTAGGGTAATTTCAAATTGTATTCTATTTATGAACTAATTTTTAATAGACAGCAAAAGACACAAGCTCCTCCTTCTAATTATCAACTCCATTTAATTTCCCCAAACTCCTGTCTTAAGAAAATTTCAGCTAAGTGAAACGGAAGTGAGAACAAAAAATGCTTTTACCGGCAGTGCTTAGAGCTTGCAGGAAATGAAAAGATTTTTCTCTTCCAATTTATTTTATCAGCACTTTTGCTTGTTGAATAGCGATAGAGAGGGAAATGCCAGCAATGTAATTTATAACAATGGTTGATGATGATGTTTTGTTCAAATATCAACGGAGGCTCGAACGTTTATGTATAGAAAATCAGTGAGGAATGAAAAGCGATGTGATTACAAACAAGCACTCTCGTTCAATGAGTAAACAATAATTTTTGACGATTATGCGAGAGATTTTCCTCTCCTTATATATTCGCTTAAGCATTAAGACGTGTGTGCGAAGGAATACAATCAAATTATAATGTGCTCATAACACTGTAAAAAAGAATGTCATGCAGAGTGTGGGTGGAATAGCAGAAGACGCCATTAGCACTAACTGTGTCGTATTTAAAAAACACGTAGCAATGAAGATGACATGCAAAATTGTGGGAGAGGGAATTATAAGAAAATGAAAAGGATGAAGAGATTTTTTTCTCCTCATTTTGCATTATGATGATTTGTTGTATGATTAATTTCGCTAAATTAAAAAAGGAAAATTTTCTTCCTTTATTAGCTCTTTTAGATTGAAAAAAAGTAGAAAATTTTAAAAAGTTCTCCTTTCTATTCTTTCAATTTTTTAATCAATTTAATAATTTATAATGTATAGAAAACAGTAAATATTTCAATAGTTCAGAAAATTATTTGAAAGGGTAAATAAAGTGTTGAAAAATGCTTAAATGGATGTGCATAGAGATGAGTTAAAAATAAATCCTTCAAAAGGATCAAAACATGAAATCAGTGAGAGACAAATTCATTATATTCATAAATTGAAGAAGATATGAAATTTTTCTTTTTAAAAGAAAATTACGTTGCTTTTGCTTAGTCATATAAATATTTTTATTAAAATTTTTTTTGCAAAAATATGAAATTTAAATTAATTTTATTTTAAGAATTTTCTGACGAAATTTTATTCTAGAAATCCTGTGCAAATATTGATCTAATCTAAAATCCATCAAAATGAATTGCTTTCAACCCGATCCCTCAAGGATTTCTTTTTTATTTGATCATTTTTATGTAAAGCTTCGACATTGTGATGCGCATCACAAACTGCAGAATTTTGCACACTCTTCTCGTGAGAATTGCATAAATCAAATATTTCAATATGACATGAACACGTCGCATCCTGCGGGAAAGAGAGGAAGAAAAATTTTGATACAATTTCCTGTTTTGCACCTGCGATATTTACCATTGATATTGTTCATTGATTCGATTCGAGTTGTTCATGCTTTCTTTAAAAAAATATCGCTTGATTCCCGGAATGAATGTGCCGAAATATTCCCGCCAATTGACATTCCGCATGTCAAAGTCCAAATGATTTCTAAAACTTTTCGTTTTCTCAGCCATCGCACGAACATTTTTGCTGTCGACTTTCCACTCGCGTAAACCAAAATATGACATGATAATCAAAATTTTTTCCGTCTTTTCATATGCACGACGATAAATCATTTTTTTGCCGAAAGCGAGAGCGACAAGATCCATAATGCATCCAGGAATCGTGTGATAAATGAAATTTAAGATTTTAAAGGCAACTTTTGACCGAACGATGAAATATGAGTAGTACCTAAAAGCAAATTTTTCCTTTGATGTGTAAAATTTTTAATCTCATTATTTTGTCTGCTTTCATGTGAGCACTTGTCAAAGTCGGAGAGTACATTTCACATGCATACACACACTCACTTACCACATGCACTTCTCGAGTGGTTCATGAAAGCCGAGAGGCACGAGCTCCATTAGTTCACCCCATTTTAGGTTATTCTCCTGAAAAATGTAGTTGTAGATGGGAATTTTACCACATTTTTGCATTCTCTCACGAAAACTATGAAAGAAAATGTTAGTAAAGGGTTGAAAGCTTATGTAAAGTAAAAAGATTTTGAATCTTGAGTCAAGTAAAATATGCTATGAATTTACCTCAGTTTCACACCCTTTGAATCAAAATAAAATGAGGAAATTTAACTCACTTTTCATGAATATCCCAAGCACTTGTAATGAGGGCATTAATACAGTAATCGACAGGAACTAGAAACGCTTGCTTTGAAGAGTCACCAAAGATCGTGTGCACTAGACCACGATGTGCCCAAACGATTATTCCTGTCGGTCCGCTTATGTTGTCTGTATATCCTGGAAAATCCTTGTAGCTCGGAATTACTACAAGCAAAAATGGTCATTGAGATTTTCTGTTAATCCTTTGAAAACTCACCAACTGGTGGACGAAAAATACCACATGGCATATAAAAAGCCTCATGATAAACAAGCTTTTCGGCGAAATGCTTCGTTAGTGTGTATGTGTTTGGCAAGTTTTGGAAAACTACATCTCTCACAACTTGTTTGTCATCCCTCACATGCCTGAAGACCTTGGCAATGGGAATCAATTGATGATAGTTCAGAATATGATCATAGATTCTCTCGTCAATATCCTCCCGATTACAGTTTGAATATAGAGTCGATACATGAACCAAAGCTTTTAGTCTCTCGATTTCTTGTGCCAACTTGACAACCTTTTTCGTGCCGAGAAAGTTGATTTGAATGGCGTCATCAAGGGGCTCATTGAAACGTACTGAGGCGACAACATTGAACACAATCTGTTTGAAATTGATGAAGGTAGTTTTTGATTATGGAACTTCCAGACCACAAATTTTTAAAAGAGTCAGACACGAGACTCATCAAAATATTACCTCAACCTCGGTTTGAATTCGACTCAAGTTCTTCCTCTCCAATCCCAAGTTGTGAGCATCATAATCAACTTCCATAGGAACAATTTTCTGAAGCACAGTTGGGTTAGTTTGCCTCAAATGATCAAAAATCTGAAGTAAGGAAAAATGCAAATTGCAAATCATGTCGGAAATTATCATCATCACTTACAGTCTCATTGAGAAAGTTTTTCATCCTCCTCTCGACATTTTCGCCATTTTTTGCACGCATGAGAAGATAAATTTTCGCAATGTCAAAGCAACGGAGCAGTTTCTCGATGAGCACAGATCCAAGAAAACCATTTCCGCCACTAATTAATACCGTCGAGTTGCCATAGAACATTTCGAGTGGACTCTCGTCACTTGATGCTGCAGATGACATTCATAACTTATTATTTCGATGTTAATTAGTGAATCAAGTGCCACTCACCATCCACTGATACCATCTTCCTCACTTATTATATCCTTGATGTTGAATGCACGAGAGTTGAATATAAACTAATGAGGTGAGGGTTGGATGGATTGTAAAATACACGATGGGAATTTTGTCACACTGACATTAAGTATTAAAAAATATCGATTTAAACTTTTTTCAATCGTTGAAAATTTATTAAAAATTAATTAATTGAATTGGTTATTAATGGTGATTGAAAATTAAACAAGGGTAAGACTCTTTAAAATTTTCTCATGTGTTTAAAGTTCATCTGAGAATCATTATAGACTTTATAAACCTTCCGAAGATTCAAATCATATTATCTTGTTATGCTATTAAACTTTGATCTACAATCTGAGATAATTCAATCAAACCTCTTAACCTCAATAACCTAATCATTTGCCTTCTTGCCTAAAATTTCATCTCAAAGATTTTCAACAAATTTTCTCACATATGCTGAAGAATTTTTAAACAAAGAATTTTATGAAGCTTGAACTTGTCTTCTTCCTCGATTTTTGTTTCAAAAGTTTCATACTTTTCATTTTTTCTCTTGTTCTCATTATTATTTTTCTTCTCTATGTATGATGCACATTTTTTATGAGAAAATTTTATTATTCTTTCTTTCGCATAGTTAGTTAGGTTATAATGCACGTATGACGGAAAGAGTTTTTTTATTCCATTTGAGTGAACCTCATTCATGTGAAGGTTGAAATATTGAGTTCATTAAGGGTAAAGAGAGATTTTTCTCGAGTGAAAAAAAATCAGCGTTTTTAATTTAAATTCATATTTTATAGCTTTTAAAAATACACAATTTGTTTCATAAATTTTTTTTAGAATTTTAAATTATTTTGAATTTTAAAAATATTTATGGATGTTTTGAACTTTAAATAACCTTAAAAATCAAAACTCATTTCAAGTCACAACCGTAAACATTTTCACATGATAAAGTTTTTCCTGCTGAAATTTTTCTTGTCTGATGTCAATTTTAATTTTCATACAAATCTTAATCACATTTGCAGCAGAGCTCAACAAAATTTTCCATTCCCAAAAATTCAATGCTAATTTTACTTCAAGCACTTTATTTAAATAAATGCAAATGCTAAGTGAATCAGCACTAATTAAAAATAAACTCAAAGTGCAAGAAGCAAGTTTATTTCTATCAAAAATGATAAGCAGTTGAAGTGTGATTGAAAATTTAATCAAAAGTTGATGATTTTCTTATTCACACATGCTGACGTTCCTATCTTATATTAACAAATGGCATTAAATTACATCCGAGAGAGAGAGAGAGAGAGAGAGAGAGAGAGAGAGAGTTCAATGGAAATAGAAAATGCAAATTTTATTTCAAGTTGAGATGAAATCTTTTTTAAATTTGTTTAGTTAAGCTTTATTAGTTACTTGTGCGAATTAAAATTTAAAATATATTCAAATCCAGGTTTTAAAAAAATTGTTTACACTTCAGTGAGTTGAAATTTGAAAAAAGTCGTTATTTTTAGAAAATTTAGTGAATGCAGCATGATTTAAAAAAAATATAGAATTTATTTCCAATAAATTAATCAACAAATACAATTTAATTAACAATTTAAATTCAAAGAGATCTTCTCGATTTCAATTTATGATTTTCCTCCAGCAATTCTTTCACTTTCTTGTCAATTATTTTAGTCATATCTAGAATGGCATCTTTCCATTTCTCTTTCGTCCTTTTTTGAGTTTCAATTATCAATTTAAGATTATCAACTTCACTTTGGCACAGCTTATTTGAGTGTTTCTCCTCGCTAATGGCACTCTTCATCGTTGCAAGTTTCTCCTCCGTATCCGACTTAATAAAATAAATTTTCGTGAGTGAAATTGAGATTAACAATTAACAATGATAGTTACCAGAATTTTCAATGCGAGCTCCAAGTCCTTGCTGAGGAATGAGTGTTGTGTGTCTTGAGAGTTCAATTTCTCTTCGAGCGCTTTGTATTGCTGCATTGCAGATTTCGTCTTTTCTCTCTCATACACGACGGTCTGGTTGAGATGTTCAATTTCAATTTTGGCAGATGCCATTTCATGCTGATGCTTCATTTTCAATTCCTCTATGTCTTTGTCGACTCTTTCGGCTGCCTCCTCAATTACACCGCCAATAGTACGCGCCAAGTTATCGTACTCATCCTGAATGAGCTTTTTTTCGTGCAAGAGCTGCTGAACTTCTTCCATAGCTTCGTCGGCAACTTTAATCGAGTCTTGCATTCGCTGAAATGACTCAGTCGACTTTTTCATTTGCTCTTTATTAAGCTCATTCGATTCCTCGAGAAGTTGCTCAATTTCACTCTTTTCCGTCTCGAGTTGTTTAATCTTTTCATTGAGCTCATTGTTGGCATCGCTTAATGCTTTATTGCTCGCTTGGACAGATTCCAACTTCTCGAGCATTTTTCTCATGTTTATCTGCATGAGTTTGTTCATTTTTGTTTGCTTCTCACACTCCAGTTGACTACTGAGAAGTTCCTCCTTTAAACGTTTCACTTCAAGACTATGATCAGTTCGCAACTGTGGAAAGGAATTTTATTAAAAATATCTCAAGGAAATATTTGCAAAATTTTACTTTAACAATCGAGTTCATTGGAACTTCCTTCTCGAGCACTTTTGCTGTTCTATTATATAAAGCTTCAAACATTTCCTTCTCCTGATGGTTTTACATATAAGAAAAGAAAAAATGTAGCATTAAGTTTATTGCATGTGATAATGTACGTTATTTGAGATGCTCCGAGGCACAAATTGCTTCCGAGTGATGTGCATCAAAAAATGTTATAAATTGGATTCGACTAGGATGAAAGTGGCGGAAATTTTTAACAATTAGAAATTTTACTTTAAAATTTCCTCACACATACAATCAAAATTTTATAGCTTAATAAATATTGCTCATCATTTTCAGCCATCTTCATCAAAATGTCTTTCATAAAAAGCTCCAGTACAATATTTATCGCCCTCTGAAAATTTGCTCAACTTACTCTCTGACAAAGAATAAATTGTTCTCGCAGATTGCGAAATATTTTTTCTGCCATGTCGATGTAATCACGCCGAAAATTGCCAACCAAATCCTCCATCATATTTCCATTCCTATTTCGAAGTCGATTATTTTCTTCAATTATTGATGCAAGATTTTTGCGCAATTGACGATTTTCCTCTTGAAAGTTTTTCGCTTCGAGTTGAATATCAGCCACTAATTGCTCGTAACTGTTCATCAAGCTGAAAATTTCCCTGCAACGTTAAATTAATTCAACATTGAAGGAGTTCAAGAGATCTTCATAAAAAATACTCACTGCATACTTGTATTAAGATTCTCATCGTGCGATCGATTTCCTCGATTCTCATCCATCGAAAACTTTTTTATGCTCAAATGATTTACAATTAATTGCACCACAACAGTCTGCCAGCATTAAAATTTTCCTCTTACTGCGTTTTTATGAATTTCGAATAATTAAAAATTATTCGATAAATTTTTGTTTTCGTTCACCACCACGATGCCAATGGTTGCTATGGCAATTCTTTGTTTGGGCCACCTGAGGGGTAAAAAAATAAAAATTGTGAATTTGTAATCAAGTTTAATTTAAAATGCCAATTTTTCCACATCGGAAAAGTAAATTCACCTTAAAGCCATCGAAGCCGAGAGAAGGCAGATTGGATGCTGTGGAAAAACTCAATGTTGATGAAGAAATTAATGACTTTAAAAATATCAAGTTGAAACTCAATGTCGATAATGAGCTTCACTTCATCGACGGATGTTGGATTAATTTGAACAAAAAACAAACATCAAACATCGACGAGGTCGCGAAAGTGTTGAAGGAAAATCACAAATTGGAACATGAGAAGCGAGTCCTCGAATTGAAAATGAAAATCATGCTGAATTTGCTCACGAGTGAACGGAGTGAAGGCGAGAAAGAAGAAGAACGAGAAGAAAATTTATAGACGCCTCTCATGTGAATGTGCAGAAGTAGATGAGGGATTCAACGTGTACATGCAAAAAATATCATGGAACTTCATATTTCTTCATACTTAACATGTTTGTGTATGTTACGGTAACTAACGAGAGTTGTCAAGAGATTTTCTATGTGTAAACGTTAATAAAGTTTGTGTTGTAGCGAAAGAAATATTTATTTTGGAAATTTTACTTAAGCGCTTTTAATTTTTAAGGGTAAATTATAAATCTAAATTATAACTTAAAAATAATTAAAATAATTTTTGTCAATCATCAATTTAATTAAAACAAACAACGTCAACTTAATCTTACAAATCCCTCAACAGTGAAATGTTCATTTTGATAATGGTCTCGAGTCATCCAACAAATTTCATTAGCCTTTCATGACCGAGTAGCTGTGAAATTTCAACATTTTCTAGGATATTAATATCAATTACTTACTTACAATGTGTAAATATATAGGAGCACTCTCTTCATGCACATCATTTAAACATCTCTCGTGTGCATCATACATTCTGCAAATTATGATTTATACACGAGCGGCAATCTCATATTTCATAGACTTCTCATTTTCCATCCTCTCATATTTTCACTTTAATTCATCCTTGTTAGCGAATGAGAGAGTAACATATGGAGCGCACGCTGTGTGCAAGCAAGTGATTCTTCATCAGTGAAATGAAAGTGAACTTTATCAAAAGTCATATGCGAGCATTTTAAAACGAGATGTAAAGCATGACGGTGGATGTCACTTGAAAAGAGTCACTCAGGTAATTGAGTGGAAAATTTTAAGCGTCGAATGATGAAATTACCTCGAAATCAACATTGAAATGTCTGAGAGAGCTTTAACCCGTTAAATCGTCTTAAAAAATCAGTAAATCACTCGAGAACAATTTATAAAATTCTCTTAATCGGATTTAAAACTCAAATACCTAACTCTCTCATTATTCAAATCCAATTTGTATCTGTGGATGTAGAAAAATTTATTCTTGCGAATAAGATTTTTTTGCTGTGTGGAACATGAGATGGAAAATTTGTTTGAATTGCAAATTTTATTTTGCTTTTACAGCGAGTGAAGTTTGTTTGCTATAAAAATAAGGAAATTAAAAGAGTTTGATCGATGAAGAAGATGAAAATTTATTTTTCAGATAAATTTGAAACTTTTAAAAAATTCATGAGATTTAAAATTTATATTTTTAGAGTAAAAAAAATCTGGTCGACAAGACGTTTAATTTAATTTTAGCGAAACATAAAATCTTAACAAATTTTTAATTCATCAAAGTTAACATAAAAAAATAATTTTTAATCGCGCACATTACAAGTGAAAACGCACTCAAAGTATTAGATTGTTTACGTTTTTCCGAATGACCTTTAAAGCATTTTCCATTTTCCAGATTTCCACGCGTTTTCTCGCTGGAAAAATGCTATGGACCACTGGAAGCAACATCCACATCATAACAGAGAGAATGAAAATGTGAAAGCTCAGTTGCGGAGAAGATTTTCAATCGATAAGACGTGAAAGAAGGAGAAAGGCATTGCGCGTGTACTTTCAGTGGTAAAAATTGAAATTCTTTACTCAAACTATTCTCACACCATAAATAATTGTGATTTCGTGTCATTCAGACGCATTGCAAAGTGTGTCCATAAAGAGGATTAGCATTTCGGTGTGGATTAAAAGTGATTTGTTGAAGCGAAAGCAAAAAAGTTTTTAAAGATTTTTTTTGCCAAAAAAGAGAGAAAAGTTTTTTCTATTTCTTTTGATCACAAACAGGAAGTGCCAAGTTGAGTCAAGAATTAAAAACTTTCTCTCACTTTTATTAGGGTGTGAAAAAATTGTTTAAAAACACGCGGAAAGAAATTTTAAGTGAACGTTTGTGACTAAAATTGGATTTAAGAAATTTTCCAGGCTAAATTTGATTGAAATATGCTCGAGTAGATTAATTCGGAAGTGAAAAGGGTAAGTTTTGTGACATTACCAACTGCCTTTATCCTGAAGAAAAACTTTCGAGTGTGACAAATTAGCTTTAAATTAATCACCATCATCTGGTGAGGATTCAGAGAGAGACTTATGAGGGATTAGCTTCAAAAGTGGCCAGTCTATAGTAAAAAATGTTCTGGATTTTTTATTGGTGACCTTCATGTAAAATAGATTGTCAAATTGAGATACGACAAAAAATTTATCCATGACCTTTTTTCCTCACTCTCCATTGTCCTCATTTTAATCTTTAAAAGCATTTTTAAATTGAGCTTTAAAAGTCTTTCCATGAGGTTCCATTGAGACTTATCTCGATGGTATCGTAAATTAATACAATATTTATTGTTTTGGCTATAAAATGGATTTACTACATAAAATAAATCATCCGATTAAAGTTAGGTCATGTTGTAAATAAACAACTTACTTGCTTTTATTTGAACTTAACATGTGAGCGCAATTTTTTAATCCAGTAATTTCAAAAATTAATTATTTACGTCCCTAAAAAACATTAAAACATAAAAAAATTAATGAAAATGATATAAATCAAGGTATTTAATATCGATTACAAAAACTTAGGAGAGAAACTAAATGTACAGAGAAAAGTTTAGGGAGAGAAAGAGACAATGGCTTGAATCTTTTGTGCAAACAATAACAAAATTATTACCGCCTGTCTCTGAACAAAGATGGTGAGAGTGTCGAGCATTAAACACATATCAATAAATTAAGGACAATGTGATTATTTCATTGTGTGTTGTTTATTTTAACAGCAGCCCTCAAATAATTGGTTCTGATGATTTATTTGCACTTTCCTTTAATTGATTATTGTCGTTGAACTTACTGTCGAAAATAATCGACTTTATTTAAAACTGTTTCATCTGCTTTATCCGTGAATGGCATCTGCAGAATGTAAAATTTTTATAAAGTGATAAGAATTCCATAAAAATTTCATGCACACAAATTTTACGATGTAATCGGAAGAATTTAAGAGAAAAGTAACCGTAACACTAAACATAAAAGGTGAACGAATGTTTTTTAAGTGTTTACCAAAAATATTTCCGTTCATCTCTCGAGATACTGTGTCTATTTTCGGAAAGGAGGGAAAATTTACCAAAATCGATAAAATCGGCGTTGTTTGAAAATAAAATTAGGTATAGAAATTTTTTCACGCTTCAGTTATTTTTAGATTCATGATGCAAAAATTTATGCTCAAAACAATTTTTTAATTTTTCAATTTTTTTTTCTTCATAAATTTAAACATGACAACCCTTAACTAACAAATTTGCGAACCCCATCCACTTTTTCTTCCCCTCAAAAAGTTTATCTCAAGTTTCAGAGATGACAAAGCCTTAAAATTCGCTTACAAAAATTCAAGGTTAAATTCAGCAGAACTTTTTCTCAACTCAACAGAATTTAAAAGTATTTTTCGCGTCATTACTTTAAAAGCATCGCTCATAAAGCAACTTTTATTGTCAAATTGACCTAAAATCTCTTTCAGTTTTTTTGCCTTCATCCAGATATCAATTATCGGATTCGGAGAGAGGAAAATAATATTTTTTTTGTGATGCAATCAACTGTATCATCGAAACGAACGAAGTGAAGGCGAAATAGATTGAGTTTTGCTCAAAAGTTTGATGGCAACTTTTTTTTCACAAGCGAAAAACTTTTTTAATTTGCTTCTGCTTTTGTGCTCGTTGAGGATAAAAAACTTTTCACTTGATTGTATTGTGAAATTAACTGGGCATTTTCTTCTTTCTCGCATCGATGAGAATTTTTTTACGAAAACTCAAATTCTGGAAAATTGGATGGATTAAAAAAGTTTAAAAATTGCGTAGAGTTGTAAGCACGCCTTCGGGGAATTTGTATGAAATTTCAAATTTCTGCCAACTCGAATATTGTCTGAGGCTTTGTCAAAATATGAAAAGTTTTGATGAAAAGCTTTTTAATCATAATTATTAGCTTTTCTCTCGTTTGTCTTTAGTTTCTGTAATTGGATAGGGTGCGCATGGAGATTAATTAGGTTAAATTATGATTAATAAGTTTGCTGTAAGAGAAAGAAAATTTTTATGGTTTTTGAAGAAGAAAAACAGTAAGACTAAAATTTGAACTTTTAAGGAATTTGTGATGTTAAAATTTGATTTAATTAAATTACCCAAAAAAACATAACTTTTTTAGTTTGTTATATTTTTGGTCATGACTAAAATTTTCAACTCTTTTCTCCAAGCTATTTCTCTAATAAAATATCAAACTTTTTCATTTTACGTAAAAATGAAACAAAATTTCTCTGTTTTTCGCATGGCAGTGTGTAATGGTTTTCAGATGACTAAAGCAAAAAAAAATGTCGATGAACGAGAAAGTTTTTTTACATTCTGAAAAAAGTTTCGTTTTATTTCCCTGCTAACGCTCACATTCCTTTTATGTCTTTTCAGAGAAGCTACGAAAAAAAGTTTTATTGATTTTAATGATCTACAAATAGGATTGTGTCTTCCATCCCGACATTGATTCGATTCGATTAACGCCTAAAAGGATAAAATAAAAATTAAATAGCCAAAAAACCGTAAGATGGATAAGATTAATTTAATCCTACTGCTTTTAACATCCGCAATGATGTTTGCCAAATCCGATGAGATCGCAGCATCGTCAACAACAACAGAAGTGCCAACAATCAATAATCAAAATATGAAAAACTATACATCCATTCCATCGTCATTGACAGCAGCCGAAGAGGAGACATCAACTTTGTCATCTGCGAGCACCACCAGTGAAAATCAATTAAAAGTTTCGAACTTAATTACAATGACAACAGAAGAGACATCACAAGAGATGGAAGTGACATCGGAAACCGCATCATCATCTCATGTCGACCCGATTACAATGCATAGCGATCAGGATGAGAGTACGGTCGTGAGTTTCGGGATTCGCTCATTCACAGTTGAAGTTTCGAAGGGCGACGAGGCAACAATGCCGAGCACTGTGGGAATCCCGCAAAGTGTCAGCGAGAAGAGTTTAGACTCGACATCAGCGCCAACCACCACCGGCACAACGGGATCAGCACACCATCCATCTTCATCGTTGAAATCTAATTTAAATATTTTATTTAGCAACGAAGAAAACAGCGACAATAGCAATGACGACACCGAGACCACCGTGTTGCTGAGCAGTCACGAAAATGAGATTGCAAATGAGATACAAATTGATAAGAAGCTGAATAATGGACTTTATCGAATAAAAATTGGAGAGATAACGACGGACGAGTTCGACAATGGGTTGAATTTTAATGAGCCGCTCGGTGATAAATTGCATCATGGCCAGCAGTCGAAGGTGAATATCGATGATTTTTTCCCATCTAAAATTGAGGACTTTCGACCCATCATTGAAATTTCAAATGAGAAAATGTTGAGGGAAAAGGACGTCTTGCATAATGAGCAGGTGATGTTGCGCGAAGAAATTGTGTTGAATGAGGAGCCGGAGGTTAAAAGTGGCACACGAATAAACACGTCAAATGTCGGCACGACAAACATCGAGATTGAGTTGATCGATGACACGACTGATGGGTCGTTGAGCCACGATGAAATCACAACTCGAGTGAAAGACATTGCAACAGAGGTGCCAAAGCAAGAATTTATTCCGGTACGTAGTAAGAAATTCGATCCAAAGTCAAATACCCAGGGACCATCGCGCACTCACGATTTCGGCATGACAAAGTTCAATCAGAAAAAAATCAATTTAACTCAGAATCAGGGTGTGATTGGAAAACCCGAATATTCGACAACTAAATTCTACAATAGCAAAGAGCTTTACAATGAAATTCTCCATAAAACGTCCAAAGAAGCATCGACTGTCGCACCAAAGACAACCATTAAGCCAAATTTGGTTCGTGAAAAGCTCTTGAGTACGAACAAGATTCCAATTGAAGCTTCACGTGTCGCACTTACAACTGCTGAACCTCTGACAACGACTGTCACCTCAACAACCCCTCAACAACGACCCTTCACAACACATCCGCGCGTCATTTCGCGTCTCGAAGAGAAATTAAATCAACTCGACTGCGACATCCAAAATTTGTCAGCTGATTCGCAAGTCTGGCGTGGAAATGAGACTCATGAGCTCAATCTTCCCATTAAGGTGAGTTTTTCAATTATATTTGTTGCAAATTTATTGATTTTTATTCTATTCATGGCCATAATTGAAATTCAATATTCGAAGGTTGTCGGCGTGTTGAGAGGAAACAAAATTTAATCTTGAATGTTGCGAAATTTCCTCTTTTTTGCTGTTTATTTTTCTCCTTCGTCATTCGCTTATCGAGCATATAGAAAATCACGCACATCACTATGACAACGCGTACTTGAATTTCTCACTGATGTGAGGAAAATTCCATTATCTTGGCAACGACAGATATTTCTCAATGAAGCCTTTTTTCTATTAACATATTTTTTTCTTTACCGTGAAAAAGTTTTTTCGGTATTTTCTTATCATTCTCATTGACGTGAAAGAAATGAAGTTTATAAGAACTTTTTTCACTCTTATTTGTCAGCGTGTCGTTACTTGAAGAAGATTGAAAGCTTTAACTACTTATATCGATGTGTGTGAAAAAGGAGTTGAAATCGTTATTAATGTGAAGTTAAAAAAATTTGAATTTCTCAGAATTTTAAATAAATTTTGACATTTAACAGATTTAAAATTCTTGAATAAAAAACTAACTTCATATTAATTCAAATTAATAATATCCAGCATGGAAAAATGGTTTGACATAAAATGCGAAACTTTCTCTCGCTGATAAGGCAAAAAGCTTTCTAAAACTCCGAGAAATGTATTGCACTACAATGTACATGCTCGATAAAATCGAAAATGTTCTTTCTCTGTACTCTCCCATTGAAATTGATGACATAATGCTGATGCATTCATTCATTCATACCTTCGAGAGGGGAAAAATGCATTAAACTGATCTCGATGCGAAACTGCACTTTCAAAGCTGTTGCTTTTGAGCGCTCAAGAGCCAAATCAATTCCATTTTTCTCTCTTTCATGTACGATGATGTTTTATGAGCGTTGTTGGAGTGCTTGTGCTTTTATACAAAGTACTTTTTTCGGGGACAAAGGTATTAAAAGTGATTGGAAATGAAAGTTGATGCTTTCATCATGAAAAATTAGAAAAATTCAGAAGAGTAAGAGTATTGTAGTAATTTTATAGTAATATAATATTAAATTACAAAAATTAATTTAAGTTTCCATGCTAACAAAATGACCTGTCATGCAGGTTAAAAACCACAAAATTTTCATCCAACCCTCATAAATACCATTTCAAAATTAATAAATGACTCCCTAATGAATGTCCTTTATGAGACAAAATACAATCCAAGAAATTTCCCATCATGGTTGTTAAATGATAAGAACACTGTTTTGCATTAGCTATTGTGGCAAGGGATAAAGGGGTAAAAAATTCAACCACCGAGCGAGCACAAAGAAGCCATTTTTTAACATCGCCAAAAGAGTAAAATTTAAATTTCTACAAATTATGAAAAGCGTTTCACACAATAAACCACAACACACCAGAAAGAGCATAAGAAGCCACTGTAAAACTTTTTTTGTCATTCCGTGAAGCTTTTCTCATCGTTGTTGCTGCTGGTTGTGTGTGGTGAAATTTTACATTATTATTGTAATGAATTTTTCATGTTCAAACAGACACAATGTCAACGCGTGCAAATTTTGTTCATTCTCCTTTTGATATTTACATAAATTTTTCACGGAGAAAAGAAAAAGTTTTTTTTTCGCTCGCCACAAACAATGAAAATATTTCGCAATAGCTGAAGATTTATGGGCGTGAATTTATTTTTTCTTCTTGGTGTTTTTTGATTAAATTAAATGGATTTCGGTGAATTTTTCGGTGGAAAAATTTCATCACTGTTTTGTTCGCAACCACATTTTAAAGGTATAGATAGTAAGAAAGGTTTTAAATATCTTTAATTTCCAAGAAATTGTTCCATCGAATGGCTCGTGTCTTTTCAATTTTACACAAGTCATTTTTGTTTAAAATGACTCAATGTTAAATTTATCCTCTCCTGAGGGCGTTGAAAATATCTAAAGAAATCCACGTGCTTGTAAAATAAAAGAAGAAGATTTTGGGACTTGCTACTGATGGTGACGGTTTTGAAATTGTGCGACGAAATCCTAATATTGATTTTCCTCGCAGTTTAAATTAACTTTAGGGCGCCTTCTCAGAAATTTCGCTCAATAGTGAATAGAATTAATTTAAAACTTTCTAACGAACCCTTACTCAATATTTTCATCTCCATAGCTTTCAAGTAGATCTCCTTTTCATAGAATCTAATGAAACCCACAACAAAACGGAGTTTTTGGTTAACAACAATGAGCAGATAAAACTTTAAAAGATTCCTTCAATAACCAACCGCATGAATTTTAGAATCCCAATTTTTTCTAGGATTACTTTTGTGAGCTTCAAACTCAATTCCGAATTTTATGGTGAACCCTTTTCGCTTTGGCTCTTTTTTTTGTAAAACAATTCTTCTCGCAGCTTTGTTTGTTCATAATTCATACAACAAAAAAATTCCGCAAAGTAAAATCGTAAAGGTTCATTGTTTCTACGCTTTGAGAGAGGGACGAAAAAATTACAAGCAACAAAAAAATGGACAAAAAATAAAATATTTAAATTTAAAAGCTCTTTATGCAAAAAACTTAAAACTTTTAAAATCAATCTTCCAAAATTTTCAAAAAGCTAATTTATTTTTCCATTATTCCTAACTCAAACCAAGAATAGCTTGTAACAAAAATCAAAGTGAAAGATCTTCAAAAACATTTTCCCCTAAAGACAAATCTTATTATTTTTGTTAATTGAGTCTTTCAACGAAATTGCAAAGCCTCGACGTCAAACAGATCATTTATCACAGAGGAGAGAAAAGTTTTATGTAGTGTACTACAAAATTTCTAATTTGAGCTCGCACAACAAATTAATTTAATTTTTCTCCTACAATAACAATTTCCATGTGTACTTTTTCTTATTCTCCTTTTTCAACTATAATAATCATAAAAATTAATGATGGAAATTTTCCTCCGTGAAAATTGAGCTCATAAAGATTTTTTGCTACGAATGTCTTTCTCTTTTTCTCGCGAAGTCGTTTTGGGAGGAGAAAAAAATATGCATCAGGACTTTACTGAGGGGTAATGGATGAGGGGTGGATTAAATTCTGCCTTGTATGTCTGCTTTTTTTATCGTAATGAGCTCTGTGAGAAAAGATAAAAGAACCCAAGTTTGTTTAGGCTTTTTTTGGGACAGAAAATTTGAGACATATTTTTGACGGAAACTTAGAAATTTTAACGGTTTTTAAAAATTTAAAATTTTTTCCGTACTTTTAAATTGTCAAATTTTAAATATTTTTTTTCAAAAGAAAATTTTTTTTGAAGCTAAATTCAAATAAAACCGTTAGGTTTTGACTATTTTTTATACCAAAATCGCGCTCAAATCAGAGTATAAAAAATTACATAAAATTTTAATATTAAAAGGCGAAGGAAAAAAGGATTACAGAGAGAAATGCAAATTAGGGATTAAGAGCGACTTGAAAACATCATTGTCACAATGAGTAAGGACACAATAACCCAAACTAATCCTCTCCCAAAACATTAGTCACATTCTCATATATTTTATTCTTAGCTCTTCGTTTTTATTTTACTTTCACATTTTTTCAATTAAATCTTTTTATAGAAGCAGGGTTTAATTAACTTGCATGAATGGAATAACTGCATACTATAAAGTTACATGAGTGTGGGTGAAAATAACTTTATTTAATGATTTATGAAAATACTCGATCCGAAAAGGAAATGGGGTGCTTTTATGAGTTCATAAAAATTTATTGAATGCGAGCCATGAATATTTTACAATGAAACAAAAATATGCTGGAATAAAAAATTTTAAGGTCACCTCCAATAAAAGCATGTTACAATTTTTGAAATATCTTGAGGTGGGCTCAATTTTAGTAATTTACGAAAAGGTTAAAAATTTTAATAATTTATGAAAAGGGATAGAAAAAATGAAGGTTATTATGGGGTGAATTTTAACAGGAAGGTTAGAGATTTCATTTAAGGGATACTTTTCATCCTAGAGTTTAATTAATAAAGAGTTGATAAAATAATTTTGAAGGTTAGTTAATTTGTAAAAAAATTTGATCACAATTTTTTCAAAAAGTGAATAACTTTATTCTTTATTTTACTTCGTATAATTATTCATACCTTCAACAAACTTCATTACTCAACCTCAATTACAGTAAAATACAGCAATTTATGATAAAGTGTAAATTTGCATAAATGAATGTCGCAATATTCTGTGTTTATGTTGACATTCGATGCATTATTTATCATTCTTCCGCAACAATTTTTTCTCTCTTCATTCGATGGGAATTTTATGCACGGTTGCATATTGCAATGAATGCAATTAAAATTTTAAATTAATTTCCTCTCGTTCCACCCAACTGTACACCCAAAAAGCTATCAATGCTCGACTGTTGTTGATGACGCTCGTGGTTGGTTGAAATAAGCAAATTAAAGCCTTTAAATAAATTATGAAGCTGTGCATTTGATGCGGTTGAATTAATGAATAAAATTTGATGAAAATTAACTGCACACATGATCACATGTTGAGCATCAGGTTCATAAAGTTGAAAGCTTTGAGTATAATTTTTATCGTATGTGTTTATAACAAGTGGGGTGAGTGTAAAGAGGGTGAAAATAATGCAATGGTGACTCGCTATAACTCAACCAAACACATGCTGCAAATTGCACTTGTAATAAAATATTTAATTAAGGCTCTTAATGGATTTCATAAGTACCACAACGTGTGTGTATGTGTTTGTATGTGTTTTGCACATTAAGTGCTGATTATGGGTGGAAAATTTACAAGAATTATCGTATGGGATTTTAATAATTTAATAACTCTAGATATAAAATTTATCACCAGGTGCAAGTTTAAAAATGTTGTAAAAGCTTAAATTTATTAATGTTCACATTGAGTTAAAAAATTTCTTACCTAAACCTTCCTCAATCTATTTTCTCTTCATACTAACTGAGTTAAGCTAATCTTGATTAATGATGAACTTTTTTTCGTTCAATATATCCCAAAGCGAACCGATTTGACATCATTAAAACTAAGCTTGCCTCTGAACAATTTCCCATTATAACTCAATCGAGAGGTGGAAGAGAGGGCAGAAATTAACAAAATGAAGAAGTGGAAAAGGAACGGATAAATCTTGATAAGAGCAAAGTGCTGCAAGGCGTTTTCCTCTCTTTTCTCCAATTCAACATTCGAGCCCATTATGTGTGGAGCGATTGAACTTGCCATCGCATGCCTCCTTAATCGATTGCTCCGAGGAAGAATTGAAGAGGAGAAAGAGATAACAAAAAAGGCACATAGCAAATATTAAAAAGCTCCATATCCATTTTCTATTGATTATAGCGCAAGCAGGCAAAACGAAGAAAAATGTGGCGTATAACAATGCGAAGCGAAGAAAGAGAATTCCGTGTTTCGCATTCAGATCATGTATTTATTGTCAAATTTTTCATTGTGAATGTGTAAGAGGGTATGAAGCAAGGGAGTTGTAATGGAAAGTAGGTGGGACCTCATAAAGCTTCATTTCCACACACTCGCTACGGGTGGGATCTCACTTATGATGCCAACTGAGCTCCTCAAACTCTATGACACTTTATGTATATTCTTTTTTCTGTTGTGGTATTCAAATTACGAAGATCCTGATGCGGAGGAGAATTTGTTTTGCATTTTTCTCAAAGGCGATGAAACCACGTATAGTGATCATTAAATTTAAATATTCAAATGAGGCTAGTGGATGGAGAGTTAGGGAGATAGTTATTTGATGTCTTTTATGAAGGGAATTTAGACATTTTGATGAAAGTATTTTGGGTGAGCGAAAATTCTCTCATTGATATTTAAAATTATTTCCTTCAACTAAAGAAAATAAAAAATTTAATCTCAAGCTGTTTCAAAGTTTATCTTAAATGTCTTTACCTTTTTCTCACACCTTTAATCTTAAATTTCCCAACTCAAAGTGAATTAAACCTAAAAGAATTGCGAGTGTTTCTAGCCTTGTCACTTTTAATATCACACACACATATCAAGAACAAGACGAGGTACACAGATGTTGAATGTTTGTAAGACTCGAAAAAAATTTGCCCTTTTTGCCTACAAAATGCCATATCTCGAAAAAAAAGGGGCATAAAAACTTTTATTTTTACAATGCCCCAAAAAATTTTCTCTCTTTCCGGCGATAAAAAAGATTTTTACAACACACAATGCGAACATTCGGTCCTTTTTAAGGGAAAAATTCTTTTCATTTGAATCCACTTTCCTTGCAAGGATTATTTTTTCATTCAGGCCTCATACAACGATATATGTTGTGTTCTTATCAGACGCAAGAACGTGAGAAGGCGATGGAATGTGCTTGTAGAGAATGCAATGATTTCTCGTTGACTGTTTTTGAATGAAATGAAAGATATTTCGGATAGACCTCGATGATATGCTCGTTCCAAGCTTTTTTCTCTCACAACTAAATAAATATTGGCGGATGGAGAAAGGTGAACTAACCGTGTTATCGAGTTTTCTGTTCACTAAGTACATTTGAGGATTCCCAGTGAGAAACTTTTCTAAATTGTATTTTAGTTGCAATACTTTCAAGGGAAGATTTTAAATAATATAAAATTTCTCACTGGTCGAAAACTCACTTTCAATTTTGCTTTTTTTCTTCCCAGTTTTTCTATTATAGCTCCGCTATATATTAATTTTGGATTTTTCCAAAACCTGTTTTCGGCCTCTAGTGCCAAGACATTACATTTTGCAATATCAAAACTTATACTCAAATGATAGGCCTAGCAAACCCTACAAACGGCGAAAACAGATTGAAATCGGTGATCCTACGAGGAGTAGAGCCATTTAAATCTTACTTCTCACTTTCTCACTTTCTTACTTCTCACTCTTCTCTCACTCATACCCATACCAAACGTAGCGGATGTTGGGTTAGGCCCCCCACATATCAGCCAGAAACATGATGGGTCAGCCCGGCCCCGCCCGCGCACGGCCGCAAGGGGCCACCTTTTTGAGGAATGTCCATCATGGTCGGCCAGGAGTGCCACTAATGTCCATTTTTCAGAACTATGGGGTACTAATCTAAGACAGCGGAGCTATTGGAAATGGCAACGCCGTTTGCAGACCCATCTTGTTTCAATAATAATATTATAGCTCCGCTATATATTAATTTTGGATTTCTCCAAAACCAGTTTTTGGCCCCTAGTGCCAAGACATTACATTGTGCAATATCAAAACTTATACTCAAATGATAGGCCTAGCCAAACCCTACAAACTGGCGAAAACAGATTTGAAATCGGTTGCTCCTACGAGGAGTTAGAGCCATTTAAGTCATCTTACTTTCTCACTTTCTTACTTTCTTACTTTCTTACGATCTTAGTGGGCGGCATATCTCAAGAACGGCTTGTTGGATTTGATTCGGGTTTGTGGCTAAAGATCGGGTTTTGGTTCTAGTTGTGCAAGAAGTATTTAGTTTTGAGGTATGACCCTTCAAGGACCGTCCCTGAGTGAAAAAATGTCCTTTTTCATACAAATTTTCTCTTATATGGCTTCATGGGTATCGTTGAACTCGTAATTGGACCAGGAATCGATTGGCATTGACGATTTTTGAGGAGTGTCCATCATGGCCGGCCTGGAGTGCCACTAATGTCCATTTTTCAGAAGTATGGCTTCATGTATGTCGTTGAACTCGTCATTGCATCAGGAATCGATTGACGTTGATAATTTTTGAGGAGTGTCCATCATGGACGGCCAGGAGTGCCACTAATGTCCATTTTTCAGAACTATGGCTTCATGGGTATCGTTGAACTCGTAATTTGACCAGGAATCGATTGGCATTGATGA
Source organism: Tanytarsus gracilentus (assembly GCA_038502055.1). Classification (NCBI taxonomy): domain Eukaryota; kingdom Metazoa; phylum Arthropoda; class Insecta; order Diptera; family Chironomidae; genus Tanytarsus; species Tanytarsus gracilentus. Next base: position 12,154,633 of record JAXRKN010000044.1, on the reverse strand, counting down.
TTTTTGAGGAGTGTCCATCATGGCCGGCCTGCAGTGCCACTAATGTCCATTTTTTCAGAACTATGACTTCATGTATGTCGTTCAACTCGTCATTGCATCAGAAATCGATTGACATTAACGATTTTTGAAGAATGTCCATCATGGCCGACCAGGAGTGCCACTAATGTCCATTTTTCAGAACTATGGCTTCATGTATGTCGTTGAACTCGTCATTGCATCAGGAATCGATTGACATTGACGATTTTTGAGGAATGTCCATCATGGTCTGCCAGGAGTGCCACCTATGTCCATTTTTCAGAACTATGGGGTACTAATCTAAGACAGCGGAGCTATTGGAAATGGCAACGCCGTTTGCAGACCCATCTTGTTTGAATAGGTTTTGAGTACCTTTTCTCCATATCTCACAAAACTCTTGAGAATCGGTAAATGGATTAGTTTTTTCCTCATCAGCGGATCGACGAAAGATAAACTCTATTAGCTTGAGTTCAATTTCAATATTTAGACTGTACCAAAATTGGTATCATGACGCTGCAAAACAATTATAGCATTCAGGATGCTATGTTAGCACAAGCTAAATACGCGCGTATGCTTACGCATAATCTAAATATATTCGCTTGGATGATGGGACGATTTAAACCCCAAAATTTGGCATTTGACCGCTGTAGCATGATAATCATATCAATATTCATGGACGCTCATGACGATGTTGCAAGGACATCATAGATTGAAAATATAATTAATTTTTGCTGTCCATAAAGTTGAATGCTGATCGCTCCAAACATGCGATGCGATAAATTTATTGATGAGCTTATACACATGTTAAAACTCACGAGTATGCAATAAATTAAATTTCAAGCCATGCAGAAAATTTTCATCATTTAAAATCGCTTTTGAGATGAAGTGAAGATATTATGAAATTATGTGGAGCGGCACATCCAACACATTCCTCACTTCCGTCCCTCCTCCTCAGGACGTGTCGTAACCATTAAAAGCAAATAGAGCGCAAATGTAATGTTTGCTTTAAAAAATTGAATGCAAAAAGTTTAAAAGTTTTCTCTTCTATTTTTTAAATTTTCTTTTCTTGGTTTCTGCTTAAAAAGACATAAAAGTTTTTGAATTCTTTACAAAAAAATTTCGAATAACGTTGACGATTACGTTGACTATTAGAATCACGAAAACATTTTGTGAGTATAAAAGAAGTGAGGAAAAGAGTTATCAGAGCATCCTCAAGAACATGCATGCAATCACTCTTCTAATTTCTCCCGAGAATATTTCACACTTCGAAAGCTCCTTTTCGTGATGGCGTGAAAAATTAAATGGCGTTGTAATGGAAAGTTTTATTGGCGTAAATTTTGTATTCCGCTGGTGCTGTAATCTTTTAATCTCTCTTCCTTTTTTTGGAGAAAATATATCTAACCATAGCACCTAAGGTGTGTCTTGACACGTATAAAGATTGCCGAAGCAATAAAAGTCAGACCAATAAAATACGAAAAGAAACTAATTTATGGATGAAAATTAAGGAGCTCATGCTGAGGTGCGTTTTACCGATAATACATGAGGGCGATTCTGTTGATGAATGTATTAAAATTAATGTTTAAAAAATTATTTTAATCACAAAAATATTCAGACAAATATCATTCAATCCTAAAAATTCAAAAACTATTTAATTTTTTTTTAAAACATCAAAAGAATTTCCCATATCAGCATAGACACATCCTATATAACTTGAATAAACACACGAGTGTATGCCAGCAAGGAAAGCATAATTTAGACTTTCGATTTGACACTAATGGCTTTGCTTTTCTTCGAACACATTGAGTGAAAGAGGAAATTTACTTAAGATGCGGTCAAATTTCCCTTCTATCGACACATTATAGTAAAATAGTCGTAAGCGAGGGTAAAGAAAGTTTTTATTTTTATTGCATGAAATTAATTTAATGGATTTTATGGCATTTCTTTAGGTTTTCGGCATGTGTGTGTTTTGACGAAAATCTTTTTAATGTTTTTCTTCATCTTCTTATATTTCTAGACACCTGAAGACTGCTCATCCGGTACCGACTGCTTACCAATGATCATCTCGTGGGAAGGCTCCGTTGACATACAGTCTGGCGACGTTCTCATTGTGGGAATTGATGATAAACTTTTAATATCTAGCCAGAAGAGGAATAAGAGCGAAGATGAATTGTGAGTGTGGGAGGGTTTTATGCAACTTGAGGGTTTAATATAATTTATGAGGGTTGAAGACGTGTGCGTGTGTTCGTGAATCGAGTATTCGAGGAGAATGTGTTTATGTTTAACAACAAAATTTTCTTTAAATTTAGTAAAATAAGTTTTGAATTTATTAAAATTTTTATAATATTCAAGGAGTGGAAATCTTTAAAGAGTTGAAGATAAATTTTTCACCTTGTGAAATCACCTTCATTAAAGTTTAAATTAGTCATTTAAATTTTTCATTCGTCAACTTTTTACACAACTAGTTGCAAATTTAACTCTAATTGTTACCCATAAATTTTCTTATTCGTTGAGATCAAAATTTTACAAAGAAAAAAGTTTTAACTTAATCAATTTTTCCCTCATTAACTTAAATGCTTTAAGTTCTTTATGAAAAAAGATGAGTGATGATTTTCTTAATTTCTATTCAATTTTCCCCTCAGGAGAAAATCTCGCTTTATGCACAAATCGATATAATCAATTAATGTTTATGTTTATGGTTCAACTGAGAGGCGATGTTTAAATTAATTGGCCCTAATTAATTGGAAAGTATGGAGAGGGCGAAGAAGGCACAAACCAACAAAAGAAGAAAAATTCATCTTCGCTGCTTTCATCAGCAATTAGCTGACTCTCATTATTTTTCTCTCCTCTGCTCACTTTTAATATTAAAAAATTAATCAAAAGCACGGTGTGGGAGAAAATGGACACTCACGTTGTGCAGAGATTGAAAATATGCCGAAGGAAAAAGCGTGAATTATTTCCTCGCATAAAAATTCACCACATGAATCATCGTTTCGGTGGAGTATAAAGAAAGTAACGATAATGATTATGGTTGTCGGTGAATTTAATTCTGTAAATAAAGTTTTTTGAAAAAAGAATCGTTAAATTTCCTAAATATTTCTTTCTTAAGAAAAAACAAAAATTTTTAAGTACACACATTTTTTTTCCAAGTTATGCGTACATTATTCACTGGCACGTCACGCGAAGCCATCAGTAAATAAATTTACACCATATTTATTGCCGAAAATTTCAATTTGACAAGCTTTGCTCTTTTTTTTGTCAGAAAATATTGCGAAAAAATGAAAATCTTATTGAGATTTTATGATAATTTTTCCCTTCGCTGAATAAATGCTAAGTGCAGGGTGGAGTTCGAAGGTTACAGACATTTAATAGTTAAGTCAAGAGAAAGAGACAAATCTTCTTCTTTTCATTTTTCTACCCCGCACTCAAAAGGCAATTTTTCATTTCAACGATTTCTCTTTTCCCTTCTCACTCGAAGCATCCAACATTAAATTCCACTCTCGTGTTTTTGTTTACATTTAACTCCGAGGCGAGAAAAGGAAATTGAAGATTTCTCATTTTACCCCTCACAGCTTTAATTCAATATTCAAACGGAATGCGATAAAAATTAGATTTGCATGTAAAAAGTGTTTTATAAAATTTTGTCGGTTTGTTTTTAGAGTGTGATATTTATGATATGTTGGGATTGTAAAATATATAATGGGACATTCATGATGAATTTTAAATTATGTTAGGAAAATTTTTGTTAAATCGTTGTAAATTTTTTCACCGAAATCCAAATTTAACTCTTTTATTTAACTAGCGAATGAATAATTCATTACCCATTTTTTAAATTATAAAAAATTCCATTTAAAAATTGATTTGAGAATGAATCAACAAAAATATCGATTTCACCTGTCAATTCTCATTAAGAATTTCTTCAAAATTGATATGAACCTTCGGTAAAAAAAATCACGAAACGAAATAAATAACGATGACGTTGGGATAAAAAGAAGGTTTGATAAACCATCATGAACAAATGAATCAATTTATTGCTTTCTTTTCTCTCTCCCACTCTCGTTATAAAACATTGATGGGCTTATGCTTCAATGATGCAAAAAGAAAGCGATTCCCTTTGCGCCTTGTAATTTCTTTTTGATCAGCAATAAATGCGTAATCTCACGAGAGTTTTGCACCAATCAATTTTTATTTGAGAAAGAGAAAAGAAAATTTTTGTGATGATGGAAGTGAAAACTTTTACGAATGACAATCATTAATCATTCAATTTCCGTCCGTCCTTCTTTTTGTTCCTTTTAATTTATCCTCTTCCCATTCTCGTCACATTTAGTTTTTCGTCTACTCAGAATAAAGTGGATTTTGACCTGAAAGAAATTAGCAACAAAAAAGTCTATTAAAAACATTTAATGGCTACATGAATTTTTATTTTCACAAAAAACTTTAATTTTTATTTTTTCTTTCCTCGAAATAATTTTTTATCTAACTTCATACAAATCTAAAACATTAATCGGAAACTGCACAGCATTTCATCATACTCTCTCAAGTGGAACTTGGTCTTCAATTTTCCGCCCTTATTTTGTATCGCATTTCATTTCCTGTGTGGGCATTATTCGAAATTACTTTCGTAGTCATTCTCGGATCACAAAGCACGCACAAAATGATTTTCTCTAATTTTTCAACTTACTGAAATTCGATCGATTCGTTTGCAGGATTCATCGTAATACAGCGTCAGTTTATCAAGTAACACGTCTCGGACATGAACATTGTGATATCACGGAAGGTGAATTACTCGACATTACACCATTGGTCGTTGATGGAAGGAAATTAATAACTTTGTACGATAAGGATTTGACTGAGGGAATAAATCTCTTAATTGGTGAGCTAATTACAGCTGAATGCATTAAAGTTTAATATTTTTATATCTTAATTAATTTTTAAATTTTTTAAATGAATTTTTTATTAATTTAAATTAATTAGTTTGATATTTAACATCAAAAGTCAAAACATACCTTGCAAGCATTAAATTCAATCAAACTTTTCTTGGAAGTAACACAAACATCTTTGTACCTTGCTTTCGTTTGACATTTTACCTCATTTCATAATTAGCTAATTTATTGCCATGACATTCAACTTTCAATTAGAAGTTGTCATGACAAAACTTGTAAGCGTTCCCATGTCACAAATTCTCATGCATTTATGAGCTTTAGACATGAGAAGTTATTCAATAATCATCAAATTCATTAACGTTCGATAGATTCAATTAAATATAAGCAAGTCATCAATAACCTCAATGGGGAAGCAACTTTTTTCTTTTCTCGGCAAACATTAATCCCCTTCATCTCGCTTCGCTCTAATTTATTTTGATTAATTACCAAAGTGAGAACATTTCGACCCTTTAATTGCCTTACACGATCATCTATCAGCGCTCATTTGCCGGCTTCTTATAGAAACAAATAAAAATGATTGAGCTCAAAGTTTATTAATTTATTTTTCTTTTCTTTAATTATCTGCGAGTAAAATAATCAATCATTTTTTCCCTAAAACGTGCTCACAACAACACTTTTTGCCTACTTTCAGTCGTTTCCGATATGTGGGATCAACAATGTGTTCGCTTACGTGTCAATGTGAAGTCGGATAATTGCGGTGAAAACGCTGACTGCTCTGGAAAGGGAATTTGCTTCTCAAATGCCTCAATGGTGAGTAATCAAAAGCTTCGAAATTACTTTTTGATAAGTTAAAGCAAAAATTTCTTGCGATAACTTTCGCACTTAATTCATAGAGAGAAATTTAATGGAGAGAAAACTCCCATAAATTACCATAAGGAGATAAGAAATTGCAGGATGAAGTTTTCTTGTTCGAAAAAGAAGGAAAAAGTAATCGCACCGGATAATAAGTTTGTTTTTGGGTTTGGCGCAAAACTTACAATCAACTGCTGTGTGTGTATGTGTCGGAAGAAATTTTCCTCATCGTCGGGTTTACTTTCTTTATATATAAGATAAGGATTATAACTATTTTCTGTGAGAAAAGATGTACTATCTGAGAGCGACAGACATGTTCTGTGGTTAGCCCAAAGATCAATCTTTTCTACTCACTCCAATGTGTGAGAAGAAGTTTCGTAAGTTTTTTTTGAGATTGAGGAAATAAGTTTTACTAGAATTGTTTTATTTGAAAAGAAGTTTCATGAATTCTTAATGGAGTCATTTTTAAAGTTGCTATAAATTTAATTTAGTGAATTTTTTAAATTTTTATAGGAAAACTAATAAAAAGAGTTTAATGGCAAATATTTGAACGAAGCTTTAAAGAAAATCTTCTCTTTGAACTCAACACGCATAATAAAACATACGTGCCACATGATACTCATGATTTCTTTTTTTTATCACCCAACCATTGCAGGAGTCCTTTTTCTGTGAATGCTGTTCGGGTTTTGCTGGTCAACATTGTGAGGAAATTGATGCTTGTACACCATCACCATGCACCAACAACGGCATTTGTGTCGATTTATCGCAAGGACATGAGGGAAATAGTTATCAATGCTTATGTCCATACGGTGAGCATTTCCTTAACGAATTATGATACTTTCCGACATTTTCATGTTTTTCATTTTACCGCACATTCTGATGGTATGCTTGCAACTCTGGTCAACAAATTGGAATTTATAAAGCTTTTGCAATGTTGTTGGGCTCATGTCGATGTCGATGCTATTAATGGCAACTATGTCGCAATGATGCAAAATCGTATTAAAGTTAACACACACATGCTTGAGGAAGTCTCAATTTCATATTGCATTAAGTTGCTAAATTTTAAAAGAAGAGAAAATTCATAAATATTTAAACTTGATTAAAAACTTTTGCTCTCATAAACCTGCAAGTTGTTCCTCTGCTACCTTTTCAATGATTTTCTTTTAAAAATTTTGTCTGAAGAGGTTAACAGGATTTAAAAGAGTTAAAATTTATTTTTATTAAAAAGTGAAGTGAAAATGGGAACAAAAATTATGTTTGAACATTTACAAAAATCCAAAATCAAAACCAATTAATTACTAACTTTACCCACAATCTACCAAAATGCCTGCAATCTTGTTTATTGTTGTTTCAGTGTCAACAGACACAAAACTCGTATCGACATGTGAACGATAAAATCCATTTAGAATAATGGAAAAATCTTGATTTAAGAGAGTCCCAAAAATGTGAATGACAAAAGGTAGCTTCAAGTAGTCATCAATGAGATCACTTTATGTCTCAATTTTTGGCTTCATTTTATGGCATTTTGATGTGTTTTTCAAGCAAATGAAGGGTTTTAAGTTCTGACGATGAGTTAGACATCCCTTGATGTTACTTTGTTGTTCGTTTTACCTTCGAAACTTCTATAAACAACATCAAAGGATTTTCAAGCATTCAGTAAATATTTTATGAGTTCTCATATCCGACAAGGCATGGTAAACATAAACATATATGTGAGATCTTCCGTAATTACTCTAAGATTAGTCAAATTATACTACATTAACATGGATACAACGTTGATGTTTATTTATGGATTCTCCTAATGAAATGTGATATGTGCAGATGATAACGAAAGCCATGAAAGGAGGCATCGAGAGAAAAAGTTCTCAGTAGAAAGCTAGCAATTTATCACAGAAGAGTTAAAATTGTGTGGCATTAAGAGAGTCGAGCAAAAAAAAGATTAATTTTAGCAGATTTGCAAGTTGATTTAGATAATTTTTACTGTACAGTTTTAAAATATTCATAAAGATTAGTCTATATATAAATAATTGAAAATGAAATGAAAACATTTTTAGGTCGGAAATAGAAAATTTTTTATGGAGTTGGTTTATATTTTTCAAATCCGTTTGTGCCAACTTCATCAAAGTCCATTTTTTATTTAAATTTTTAATTCATTTTGTTTCCTGTTTTATTTGCGTCCCATATCACTCACAATAGGCTACACCGGAAAGAATTGTCAATACGAAGCTGATCCATGCAATCCGTCGCAGTGCCTGAATGGGGGTACATGCATAAGCAACACGACACATTTCAGGTAAAGTTGTCATCAATCAAGTGAAAATATGTGTTTTGAATTTTTAACCAAACATCCTCCATACCATTCACGACTTTTTTTTCGCTCTTATCCAATATAAAATATCCATTTTGAAACGACATAATACACATGATTGCCTCTCTCAATCCACTCCCACACTGAACATTAACAGAAATGCAAACTCGACATTTCCTTTCAGGTGCGAGTGTCCGGCTGGCTTCACTGGACCGCTGTGTCAACATAATTTAAATGAGTATGTATCAAGCTTAAGGGCAGCTTTGCAGAGAATATTAAAAATGTAGCAAGAGATGAGAACTTTAAAACCTTTCGAGAGAGGAAATTTCAAATTTTCCGTTTAAATTTAATTGCAATGTTTCATCTCTTGCACACATAATTACCATTTTATTCAACGCAATCTCGCTAATTGCCATTCATTTCGCATAATAGATGTGAATCATCGCCATGCATCCACGGAATATGTGTTGATCAAGAGGATGGATTTCGTTGCTTCTGTCAGCCAGGTAATATTCAATAATATCTTTTATGTCCTCTCACACATGAACGCGTTGATTATAGAATTCAATTTGGTATTTAATAAATCACCTTATAATCAAGAAAAAACACAATTCAATGACATATCCCAGCCTAAATTCACCCCAGTGAAAATTGATTGAAAATGGTTGCTCGACAAAATTGAATTTCACTCCTCGAGCAGATGCGATTTAAATTTATTATTTTTTCCCTTTTCTCCTTTCATCTCTCAAATTCGTGTGTGCTTCAAAATCCATTTTTCCAGTTCAGCGATCACTCATCTTATCAGAGCGACATAAATTCACTCACTTTGTCCTCTCGAGGCATTTTTAAGAGAAATATATCAATTCTTTTTGCCTTCATGAGCATTAAAAAGAGAGTAGAGGCCACGAACTCGACTAGTCGAGAGGAAAAGTCTCACTGATGTTCTCCTCAGGAAGAAATTTGAATTTATTGCTCGAAAAATCATCAGGTGGAAATAAAAAGCTCATAGCATTAGATGAAATGGATGTTTATTATTGATTAAATTTCTGCTCTTTTTCATACATTATTCATGTTTGAGAACAAACAATGTTGAGAGATTGAAAATCATTTTTGGGATTTGATTGCTTCAAAAGCTTTAAATATTGCTTGAAATTTTTTTTATATAAAATAAATCTTTATAGAAATTTAAAAAAGTTTCGAATAACACTCTCAAAACGATCCACTTCAATTTTCTCTCATTCGTGACATAATAATTAAAATTATTCAAGTGTATTTCCCGATGAAAAATCACATCAAATATTGACTTTCACTCTCTCCACTTTAATTGCACACAGCAATTAATCTTCAGCATTCAAACAGTTGGAAATTTTTTCTCTCTCCCTTCCGCTAATTGCTGCTTAATTGGGAGCGCAAACACAAGTCATGTCAAAGCGAGATCATAACAATGAATAACGTCTAGAGGGAAGTCAACAAGAGAGTCAACTGAAATTTTAGTGCCAGCAAAAATTTCTAGACGACAATTTCCAACAATTCGCATTCCCTCTGAAGAATTTTCAATTTATCATGCTCTGGTTAGTTTTTTCCTCATTCAAGCTCCAGCCGAGTCTTTCGACTTTATTTTCCTTTGAATTTATATGCAAATTTATAAATTTTTATTGCAAACCGAAAGTTTACACCAAAAACTTCTCCAGCAATTTTCATTGTTTCATTTTTCCTAGTTAAAAGCAGGAAGTGAGAAAACTGAAAATGGGAAGGAAAATCAAGTTGTGTTTCAGCTTTTTATATTTTCATGTTGAATTCAGTAACGACGCAAAACTTTCGAGTTGTGTCGAGAACGGAAATAAATCTTGTCTACAGCTGGCAATAATATAAAAAATAGAGAAAAAGTTTTTTGCTGCGTTTCTTGTGTAAGAAAGTGATTTAGAGAAAAACTGAAATTAATTTTGAGGAATCAAATGATGAATATACTTGAATACTTAAAGTATATAAAATCGGTTTACAATTATTTTCTCTCCTCCTTTAAACATCAAAAAGTTTAATATCTTGATTTTCTTTTATCTAAATCAAATATATCTTCCGAAAAAAATATTTGCAAGCAATAAATCTTCGCATTCCTCTCCAGCCAACGTTTCAGACATGTCACCTTATTTTTCTTTTCGAGTGCATCAAAGTTTAATGAAAAAGTTGAAATGTTTAGATTTATTGAATTAATTTATTAGCATTCTTCGCATTTTTTCGTCGTCTCGCAACATCAAATTTTCATAGTGTGAATAGTGAGCGGGCATAAAAATGTGGTCATTGTTATTTATATGTGTGTGTGTGTGTGTTATTTCTGATAATTTATGGACTTTTGCTTTTTTCTTTTTCCGTTTTCATCTATGCAGGATTTTCGGGTGATTTATGTAACTTTGAATACAACGAGTGCGACTCGAATCCGTGTTTAAATGGCGGCCAATGTATCGATCACATCGGAGGCTTTTCATGTCAATGTACAAAAGGATATCAAGGCAAGCGATGCCACATCAAGGTATGACAATGTGCATTCGACATCAATCAACTTGAGCTATTTAATTTAATTTTCAATAGATTGATTTCTGTGCAAATAATCCATGCGAGGATGGATATCGATGTGTTGATCATGGTGACGAATATTCGTGCGTTTGTCCCGGCTCAAACGATCACAATGTTCCCGATTGCCATGATGTTCCGCGCACGGTAAGAATTTTTATATGCAAATAATTTTACTGCGCTATGAAAAAGCGAATTTTCACTCGAAATAGAAATAAAAATTCAAATCAGATATTGTTGGCAAGGTGATACGGCGGAGGCATTTTTAAAAGGAAATAGAGCGTAATAAATTATGCCTGGGATGTTGATTTGGATGATGATGATGTTCAACCCCCCACATACAGCAAACAAAATTTCTTCTTCACCGAAGTCATTATTTCCTGACTTTTATTTGTACAAAAAAGAGAGAGAAGAAAAATCCCTTTTCTTAAAGCATCCGGTGATAGGGAAGAAAAGGATTTCATTCTTACCTTTTCTTTTTTGCATGCACATTTGAAAAATGTTTTTCATGATTGCTCTTGATATGAATCCGTTAAGGAGCTTCAGGGATATGAGATATGAGAGGAAAATCTTCTCTGTTTGATAACTTCAATATAAATGTTTTTCATCATTTCTTTTTGTTATTTGCTTGAATTAAATATTTTTATTTGAGGTTATCAAAGGTGGGCACAAAATAACGTGGGATTTGAAAGAGTTTGTATGAAATTGGGAAGTCAACTTAAATTTAGTAATAAAGTTCTGAGATCTATGAATTGAAAAATGCTTTTAAAATCAGACTTTTTAGCATTTAAAAATTTTCTGGTTTTTAAATTTGTAAACCAAAATCTAGGCTCAAATTCCACAAAACATTGATTTTGTAAACCATTCCTAAAAATTTAGCAAATCATTCAGCATTAGTCGGTAAATTTTCTACAATTCCCTGCTCCCTCATATTTACTTCCAATTTACTCAAAGGCCAAACAAATAAAAGAAAATTATTTCCCAAAATAAAATTCTTTGGAAACTTGAGCAATTTAGAATGCTAGATAGTCGAGCGAACATAATTTATTGCACAAATAATAACCATTTTTTGCCTTGTTAAACACATACGGTCTTATGCAAATAGTGAAAGTGCTGCGGGGTTAAATTTAAGAAAATGGCAAGCGAAATGAATGTAAAAGCAATAAAAAAGAAATTTTTATGAATATTTGCCTTAATCCGATTCCTAAAAAATCCATTTTCCGCTTCATTTTGCAGCTGTGTAAGAATAATCCATGTAAAAATGCTGGAACATGTTGGACTTCAAATGAATCCTTCTACTGTGCATGTCATCCCGGCTTCACTGGAAAGTTTTGTGAAGGTGAGAGGCGAAATTGAATTTCTTCTCCATACACAACACACGAGCGAAAATTTAATTAAAAACTTTTTTCCTATGCTTATCAGATGACTTTGTAATTGACACAGTCGTGAGCTCAAGTGAGTTATTGTCGGATGTTGCTGATGGAAACGTGATTGCTTGGGGCGAATTGAAGGATATTCAGCAAGAGGACGCAACGTCATCTGACATTCATAATGCCTACATTGCTGCTGGCATTTTGGCTTCGGCGCTAGCCGTTCTTGCTATTGTTGTGAGTTGAGCTTAAATTCTTTTCCATGAAATTCAAGGGCTGAGAACTTTTAAAATTTATGAGCTTAAAATCTTCAGTTTTGTAATTTTCTAAACACACGCTAGAAAGTACTTACATAAATCTTTTATTTCTCTCTCTTTTAATCCTATTTAGGTAACAATTTGTCACTGTAAAGTCAATGGCACTTATCGGAGATTCTCTCTAAATCAACGTCATCTGATTCCTTACTTCCTGAGGCGAGGTGGAAAGAAGAATTGTCAGGACGATCACAATAAGCACTGGCTAAGTGGCAAAAACTCTTCATTCTTCGAAGAAAATCACATAAATCTTAAGAACAATCAACAGCCACCTCCTCACAACTCTCATCGTGCCACGAGCAATCTTTTCAATCGGCCACTACAAATGAGCCTCGAGAACGACATGTACTATACTGTTGACTTTAGCGAGTCATCGTCACAACAATCGCCATTGATTCGACAGTAGTGAGATAATTTGTGGAAAAATTGTGTATAAAGTAAGTGAAGAGAAATATCTTTTAATCCATTGAAGAGAAGACAATTAAAGCTAAAAGTAAATTAAATTAAGAAAAACTTAGCAAATAAAATGTGAAAAAAGCTGTTAAAAGAAAAAATTATCAATAATTTTTCAACACGATTTCCGTTCGATAAAAAGCTTTAATTTGTGACAAGACAAAATTAAAACTTCATTTCATTTGAAAATGGTGCCAAATTTATCAAGAGATTTCTGCCGGATATTTTTAATGCTAAATAGTAAAAATAAATAGCGATTAAATTTTTAGAAAAACTTAAATAGTTAATGATGATTTTTAAATGATGAGAATTGTGAGAAATCGGTTAAAAATAAATTTATTTTAAGCCAATTTTAATCATATTTTGTAAAATTTCTCAATCTTCCTTAAAGTGATCAAAAAAAAGTTTTAATGTTATCAGCCATTCTCAACCCCAGCTACAAACATTTATTAACTTGTTGATACTAAATGCTCAATAATTAAGTATTTTTCCATTAACATTCTCTCTAATGTCCTTCACATATTGCCATTGAAATATGGTTTAACTGAAACAAATGGCAACATTTTGTTCAATGATCCACGGCCATATAAAAATTATCGAAGAAAAATCCTTTTTTAGAGCTCAAATGCACTCTCACTGTGCAACAATTATACAGAAACGATTAAGTACCATGTTGTGAAAAACAAAACATTTTTTTGTGTCCATTGAGAACTAAAAAAAGTGTGCAGAAAGAGCTTAATGACTTCATACCACTTAACTTTACAACCGTGATTTTTTTCTTTTCTCTTCAAACCCATTGTCATCATCATCAATGCTTTTTATCATAGAGTGCATTCATAGAGAACTTGAATAACATAGAAACAATAGTAAAAGCATTTTCTCTCTTTTTTCAGTGAATATTTTGCATTTTTATCCCCTCTTCACTCCATTTAGAATTTAAAAGCATTTTTTTATTAAAAGTCATCAAATTGACGAAAAGTTTCAATTGTGCCAAAAAGTGCTGACTTTTTTGTGTTCGTTAATTGTGCAGAGATTGTCTAAAATTTAATCGGTAAAGTGCGAAATGTTGGGCTGAAAATTATTTTTTTTAATGAGTTAAAGATTTTCTAAATTTTTGAATTCCCAAAAAGAATCAAATTCAGCCATCAAAAACTTTTACTATTTCTCATTAGATAATTTATAGCTCCGCTATATATTAATTTTGGATTTCCCCAAAACCAGTTTTCGGCCCCTAGTGCCAAGACATTACATTGTGCAATATCAAAACATGTACTCAAATGATAGGCCTAGCCAAACCCTACAAACTGGCGAAAACAGATTTGAAATCGGTTGATCCTACGAGGAGTTAGAGCCATTTATGTCATCTTACTTTCTCACTTTCTTACGATCTTAGTGAACGCCGTATCTCAAGAACGGCTGGTCGGATTTGACTCGGGTTTGTGGTTAAAGATCGGGTTTTGGTTCTAGTTGTGCAAGAAGTATTTTGTTTTGAGGTATTACCCTCTAAGGACCGTCCTTGAGTGCAAAAATGTCCTTTTTCATACAAATTTTTACTTATATGGCTTCATGGGTATCGTTGAACTCGTAATTGCATCAGGAATCGATTGGCATTGATGATTTTTGAGGAATGTCCATCATGGCCGCCCAGGAGTCCCACTAATGTCCATTTTTCAGAACTATGGCTTCATGGGTATCGTTGAACTCGTGATTGCACCAGGAATCGATTGACATTAATGATTTTTGATGAATGTCCATCATAGACGACCAGGAGTGCCACCAATGTCCATTTTTCAGAACTATGGCTTCATGGGTATCGTTAAACTCGTGATTGGATCAGGAATCGATTGACATTGATAATTTTTGAGGAATATCCATCATGGTCGGTCAGTAGCGCCACTAATGCTCATTGCGCTAATCAACAGGGGGGTACTAATCTAATACAGCGGAGCTATTGGAAATGGCAACGCCGTTTGCAGACCCATCTTGTTTTTTTATTAAATGCAATGAGCGTAAAAAAATACAAAAATGCTCATAATTATTTTAGTTACGCTGCAGAAATTGTGAGAGCAAAAAATAAAAATGTTAATAAAAAGAAGAAAAAACATTAATTAATGGAAATTTGTATGTAAATCCGTTTTTATACAGCAAACAAAAAACTTTTTCTTTTTTAAATATGAAAAATTCCTTTATCCCCCCGAAATAATGCTCCTTCCAGAGAAAAATGTTTCAAAACCCACACGTGGGTGTTGCCGTGTAACCCACTTGTAACAGATCAGTATTGGAAATGAACAGGGGAAGCCAGAAGAAGCCGGGAGCCAAAAGGAAGAGGATCATTGTTATCTTTTCTTCCCTCCCTCCCCTCCCCGCGCCCCCCGAGTTCAACGACATACATGAAGCCATATAACAGGAAATTTGTATGAAAAATGGCATTTAGGGCTGTCCATGGCACGACCTGTGGTCATCACCCTCATAATTCCTAAAATGGCCGAATCTAAATTCATAGACCTACCATTTGGCGAAAACTAGAAGTCTCTAGCTATCTCAGGAGCCGAGATCTCGATGGAACAGACAGACAGACAGACGGACGGACGGACGGAAATAGGCGCATATAAGTGTTACACCACTTCGTGGGTTACACTAAAAAAGCTAAAACTTTTTCCAAAGCAGCTAAAAGAAGAAGAAATAAAGTTTTATTACGTTATGAAATGAAAATTTACTGTAATAATTTACGTTTTATTAATTGAATAAATGTTTCATAAAATCTGATTAACTTAAAAACGCATTTTATGTAAAATATTGTGTGTGAGAATTTAATATTTATGGTCATGACTGAATTTATGTGTGATTATAATATTTCTTTTAGCATCTTGAGAAAGCTGTGAATTTGTTGAGTTGAGTGTTTGAAATATTTTGTAAATTTTTAGTAGTAAAAAATTAAAAGTTTTTCATATAAAATTTTAAAATTTGTCCCTTCGACAGGTTTTTATAATTATTTAGTTACTCCTCATACATTTTTATCGTTCCCTGGCAAGTTTTCATTCGCACAACAATCGCGTTAGAGTTCACTCGCAAAATGCTGAGTAAAATTTTTTTATTCTTGATTATTTCCAAGGCTTTAAATTCTCTTGAGTTACTTGAAAACTCAACATTTAAGCTCTCAAAGTTCATTTGTGATGCGGTTGAAGAAATTTCTCAGCAGGAAATTCAAACAATCGCCATGATAAAATTGAACAATAATTTTTCTTCGGAATTCTTTGATGACCTTCACAAGTGTGTGCCTGCAAATATCGCCATGGTGCAATTGGACTTGACAAAGTCATTTGTGAATGTAAAGTTGAAGGACGTAAAGTTTGTGGTCGTGATTGGTGATGATATCGATTTGGTGAGTCAACAAATAGTTGATTTTTAAAATTCTAATATTTTTTTCAGAAAAAGTTTGTAAACTTAGTCGGCGATCGAGATCATTCACAAATTTTAAGTCACATGGCAAAGTTTCTTTTTGTTTCAACTCACGATCCGCAGATGAAAAAATTTTCAGAGATACTGCCAGAAAATGGAATATTTAACTTTGCAGTTTCATATCAGGGTGAAAAAGGGGAAATTGTTGTTAAAGTCGCAAATCATTTTGCAAACACTTTAGAAACTCTCACGAAGGTTTCAAAATCGGAAATAATTTCAAAACTGTTCCCAAACAAGTTAAGTAACATGCACAAACGACCAGTAAGAGTGTTAGCGCATCCCGCAATGACAAACGTAAAGATCATGCATGACCAAATTATCTCACTTCAGGAAAATCTCCTAAATTTGATAAGTGAGAAGAAAAATGCCACGATTCAAGTGCAAGTTTCTAGAGTTTCAGAAAATAAAATCAGTCATTTTTTCTTTGAACGCAAAATTGACATGACATTGAGCATGATGAAAGCTAAATTTGGAAGCGAGCCAATCGTATTGTACACTGAAAATGGTTTTTGTGCAGTCATTCAGCAGCCAGAGTACTCTTCACTCAACCTCTACCCTATTGCAAACTCCTTCAGATATCTTGGACGAACTTTAATTTTGATAACTGTTACTGTACTCTTGATAATATGGCAGATTTGCAAGAGACTTGGTCAAGTTCAAGGTTCAATAATCGATTTGTGTTTCGGGTTATTTGCAACATTTTGTGGACAAGGATTTCGATTTCGAACCACACAAACAGTGATGAGACATTTGCTGATCATTTGGGTCTTTGCATCATTTGTGGTTAACAATTACTTTCAGGGTGGAGTAAAAAATATTTTTTAGATTTTTTTTTGTTGAAAAATTATTTTTCTAGCTTTTATAACCACTGAACTTACACAGCCTTTGCAGGAGCAACACTTTGACACCCATCAAGAGCTTTTTGGTGGTGACAATCATATAACACTAAGTATTGCTTCAAATCCGATGATTTCACACATACCCGAATATCAAATGGCATTAAATGAAGGAAGAGTTGAATTCAGTTCAGGCAATGGTGTTCGTGATTGGAAAGGTGTCAATGTTGCACAATGTGAAAGGTTGAATAATTTAATCGATTATGGAAAGTTAAACAGGAGTTACTTGTATCCACATCGATTAGTTTCTTTTTATACAGTACTTGAAACGGGTTTTTCGAATCCATATACGGCGGACTTTCAGCATTTGGTGGATCTCGCGTACTCGGCTGGTCTACATCAAATTTGGAAAACTCTTTTCGAGTTTAAAATCGAACATATCTATGGAAGAAAACAATATAATGAAGAAAGAACTGCACTGCTCGAACTGAACGATTTGACTCCTTTATTTTTTGCATTAATTGTCGGATACTTTGCTGCAATCTTAGTGTTTCTTGTTGAAATATTTTATCACGAATGCTTATCGCAAATTTCATGGCAGTTCTTCATGAGAAAATGGGCTTGGAAGGAAAATAAGAAGAAATTTATTCGAGTAAGGAGAATTCAAGTTCGACCAATAAATGAGTCTGAAATGTAAAACATTAAAAAAAATTATAAATGTGGGTTTACCAACGATTTTTTGTCTTTGATCAATGATTTGTAGTGAAAAATTTCATGTGGGTGTTGAAAATTTTTGTGAAGTCAAAAAATAAACAGAAAAATTTACAATAACTTTTTTGGAAAGTAAGATCAAGAGTTTTTAGAATAAAATTTAATGCATTTTACAAATTGTAATTTTGTCTTTGTTGGTTTTGAAAGGTTCATTGATAATTTTTTTAAAATACATTTTATTTCCTCCTTTATGCAAAATTTTCTTTGAAATGCAAAGCTAAAATCATTTGCATACAATTATTTTCTTATCTTTCATCTTTACCCCCTTATTTAAAATGATGCAATCAAAGCATGCAATGTATTTTCATCATTCTCTGAAACATAATAAAAATTTCATGAGCAATGTCTGAAACCGGCTCGAATTATGATGAAGAGTTCGAGGAAGTTGATAAAAATTACATCGGAGTAAGTGCTGAACAACATTAAATTTCAATTTCTTTGTGAGTTATGACACATTTTCACACACACTCACAGGATTACATAGGCGAAAGATCTACAGATGGTAAGCGTCACGGTTTTGGAAGAGCAATTTTGCCAAATCGTGATCAGTATGAGGGTGAATATAGAAGTGGCTTGAGACATGGCCGAGGATGCTATATGCTCGCAAAAACTGGAGCACGCTACGAGGGAGAGTGGAAGAAAGGCTTAAAGCATGGCTATGGAAAATTTTATTATCCCGATGGAAGTGTTTATTGTGGAGAGTGGAAGGAAAATAAGAAACACGGAAATGGAAAATATACTTACGAAAATGGAGATGTCTATGAAGGTAATTATGAATATTTTAAATTAGATATTTATCGATTTTAAATTTTAAAAGGTTGTTGGAGAGAAGACGTGAAAAATGGAGTTGGCACCTACAAATTCCTCGAACCAAATGTGACATTCTTTGGGACATTTGTCAACAACATGCCTCGTGGACCAATTCAAATTACTTATCCTAACAACATGCGTTATTTTGGCTCATACAAGGACAATCGTGCAATTGCGGATGGAGTTTTTTCATTTGAAATGAAATACATGCAAATTGGTCACAATGAATTGATTCAGGAACCCTCTAAACCTCCACCACGACCACCAACACCTGCCGACGATGAAATTATTGAAATGAAATTATCCAATGAAAATGCAATTTCAGTTGCTGAACCTAAATGCGTACCTCATTTTGTTACACATGAAATTGCTAAATACGATTACACTCGACTACCACAACATCCCATTCCGCCACCCCAATCCGATTCATCAAAATCGTCTGTTTGTAGCAAAGTCAGTTCAACGAGTGGAATTGAGGTTCATCTCTATCAAGTACATTCACCGATTCTCGTAGCGGCTGATGATTGCAATGATGAGAGAGAATGAAATTGGAAACCCAACCGAAGCTCAAGGCGAGAAAAATCATTTGATGCTAAAATTACTTGAATAAAATTGCGAAATAAAATTGTATGAATTTGAATTCTCTATCGTCAGATTCATTATCAAGAGTAAAGTCTGATTGTTCGCTGCTTCTCGATGTCTGAGTGTGATTATATTGCAGTTAAAGTGATAACTCGAAAATTATTTCATTAATTTCAAAGTAGTAAAGATGCAAAAAAATACAAACTTGATAAAAAATTATTGTTAAATTAATAAAACTATTAAAGTAAATCATTTCGAAGGGAGACTTTTACAAAAATAAAAAGCAAGCGCAGAAAATGAAGAAGCAGGAAGGAAAGGATAATATTTTTCTTTCTCCATCTTCTTTAACAAATAATTTATAATGCTCACAATTTTCTCGAAGATATTCAGCGAGAGAAAAGGAGAATAAAGAGGAAGAATTTATAGCTTTGAAAAGGAGTGTAAGATGCACACGGGCGGAAGGAGGCAAACTTCGATCATGATTTCTTCCTTTCAGCTATAATTTTGTTCGCTATACTCGAGTTTTCCCTGCGTGGGACATGACCAAATGTTACCGTTAAAATTCAAAAAATCCTCATACAAATAAAATTTAAATCTCGGCTTCAACGTATTTTCAATAGACAATTGTATACAAAAAGTATACTTTTATTTAAATTTACGGCTTCAACGGTTTTCATGTCCCACGCAGGGAGTTTTCATATGAAAGCAAAAAATTATAGGACCGCAGAGAAAAATCGAAAGCATTGAATTTATTGGCAACGCTCTACTTTTATTTTCTGCCCGATAAACCCGAAAATCGATTTCATTTGCATAATGGCAGCATTGATTGTTGTGTTTTGCATGCATGACAAATTCGCATTTTCTTGATTAAGATTTTTTTCTCGCTGTACCAGAAATTTTTTATTGTTCTACTTTTATTGATTGTATGATTGATTGGATTTTTTCCGAGTCGCTTGATCTGAAAATTATTTTATGAATATTTAAAGGACTTTTGGTTTGATGGCGTTTAAAATTTATTATGGGTTTTTAACATTTCCTAAAGAATTTTTCAATAAGATTTATAAATTTATAAGTTCAAAAAACTCACATGCTTAAAAAACATCAAAACAAACTTTTCCCGACAAAATCTGTCACTAGGAAAGGACATTTAGCTTCATGTCGACATGACAAGCGTGCTCATGAAAAATAAAATCTAGCGATGTGCTTTATCGTCCTCACTTCCATTCAACTTCATTTATCAATATTCTAATCATAAATCATGTTATGTTGCATAAAATCGTGTGGTCGCATAAATTGTCCATTGAAAATTATGTATTATTATGCGAAAGGAACCAAAAGCATTTTTAATATCCTGATCGAATATTCTTTTACCACCATCATAGAGTAGGACTATACAACATGTCATTACATGCGAAATTTATGGGCATTTGAATTTCGGGTTGCATTGGCAATTTTATAAACAATTTGAGCCGAATTATTTGATGTCCATTCAAAAATGTTTCGAGCTTGCAAATAATTCAAGAGTCAAATTTGAGCTGTCGATGTTCATCTGCACTTTTTATTGCGACTGATATCGAGTTTTGAGCTTTTAAAAAATTTACTACAAGCTCACTGAATCGAATTGGATGTGATGGCACATGAGAGAATTTTATTTGATCACGAGGAATTTATATTATTGATAAAAGGATTAAAAAATTAAATATTTTTTTTTGGATGAAAAACAACTTTTTAAAAACATTGAAAAAATCTAAATTTCTATCCCAAAAATAAAAAATGTTATATTTTCCACGAATATACTCAATTCAATTAGTTTCAATGCAAAACCACCTAATTTTGCATTGGCGGGATTTAAACGTGCCACCAAAAATCAATTTCAATTAAAATGCTATAAATAATTAATTTCCTCGCTCATTCCCGTTCGGTCAGAAATTTTAATTTGCCTTCTCACTTTGTTCATTTAATTGAAAATTTAATCACTTTTTACAATAAGATTGAACATCGTCAGTCATTCGAGCCGCATTTTAATTACAGCCGAGTGAGCAATAGCAGTAGTCTATTGAACAATGGGAAATTCATGTCAGTAGTTGATAATTCTCACACTTCATCGTCATAATTTAGCTAATGAGTAATTCATGTAATAATTAGGATTATTTATTTTCATATACACTAAAACTTTATTAAAATGGTGTGGGAGTCAATGTGATAACAGTTTGTAGGGATAAAACGACTGTAAAAGCAACAAAAATATTACATTAATTAAGTAAATATCAAAATTTTCAACCTTTTCGATAGCGAAAGGGGTGCAAGTCTTACCTCAAAGCTTCTTTAAGTACACACACGAGAAATGTTGAGGTTATTTTGGTGGCTTGAAGTAAAATCAACTTAAGTCAGTTTCAAATGCGAATTTTAATCAAGCGCTTGTTGATAATCCTCGAATGTCTAACTCGAGAGTCTTTTGGGGGTTTATGTGCTTAACACACGTGGAGTAAACAATCTAATTAAATTCAAAGGTTCAAATATATTGAAAATTTACTGTAGAAACTCACTTTAAAACTTTAAACTCAAATTTACGCACTGTAAAATCAAGGAGTGAAGGCCTCATTTTCATAAGTAAACTCAAACGCTCATGTACTCAAAGTTTTCAACCCTTGCATAAAATTTTAAATGGCGAAACTTTTCACATTTTCACCAAATTTTGCCTCCTTTTAAATCTCCCTCGTTGAAATATTTACGCAATTAGGTGGTGTGATTTAATGTGCTCTCTGCGTTGTCGTTCACTCACCCGCAGACGCTTTAAATCAGAAATTAATGATCATTACCCCGAAAAAAAATCTCATCCAGCTCATTCATTACACGAGAAAGGGAATTCGTTAGTTAGAAAAGTGTCATTAGTGCGGAAATTTATTGCATCCTCACCTAATATTATCTTTAATTATCTCCAACACCTCGCTCATTAAACAACATGAAATTACATTAAACAGCTTATGAATATTTTATCGGTGACCGAATCTCTAAATTTAACAACCACCAACTTGCATGCAAATGCCATATTGTCGCATTATCGATAATTTTGTAAAACAGCGCGAGAAAATTTCAATTAAAATTGTGTTTTTGAATTGGATTTGAGTATGAAAATATTTGTTAAAAAAAATCATGTAAAAAGACAGCAAACGAAATTTTTTGCATAGAAAATTATTTTTTTCATATTTAATAACGACAAGCACAAAAAACTTCCCCAATTTTTTCCCTTCCATTCAGCAATAAAAATAGCATGACGTTTGAACATGTTCATCTCTCGAGTACTTTTTTATTTCCGCCACAATCTCCTCCTCCTTTACAATATTATCATCTTTTTTTTTTGCAAGTGAACAAAATATCCTTTTACGCATTTGGTATTGCAAAAAAAATATCATCAGGAAAATTTTCTGTGTTTTCATGCTGAAGATAATAATTATGATGATGAGTTGCCGTGAATAAGTACTTCTTCAATCTAATGTCTGAGGGGAGAAAATAAATTCTATAAGTGGAGTGCCATTTACTCAATCCCACACACACACACACACGTCAATGCTTATTTGCGGGATTCATTCGAATATAAATCATCGAGGATAGCAAGTGAATGCGAAAACACGTGAAATGTTGAAAATTTATTGCATTAAATTTTTTTACACAAAATCCAATTCCGAATTGTCAACAAAATTTTGATGATTCCTCCGTTAAATTCACAAAAATATTTGTTTTTGGTACATAGAAGGTGCGACGTTAATGATGATTGATTTATTTGCGTGTTGGGAATGTTAAAATATAAAAGGGATTTACTTTAAGGGAATTTAAAAATTTCACACTTGATATAAATTATTTTATTGAATTTTTAAAATGGATTTAAATTCTTTCCCTTGATTCTTGATGACAATTTTGTTACATTTTGAAATTGTATGATGAAAATACAAAATAATTAAATTGCCGTTTTCTGAATAAATATTTTGCAAAATGACGTATAATTTCGAACCCAACCTGCGGTATATAATTGACACTTGATTCAATAATTTTATATCCAGGTAACGTCTAAATTTAAGGGTGAAGAATTTTTTAATTGCAATTAGTGAAAATGACAATAATTATTTTAAAATATTTAACTTCTTTATTCCAAAAATTTTAAAACATTCGAACGTTAAAAGTTTTTAAAATATTTCGAGGTACATCGTACAGCTTTATTCTTTTTTAAAACGGATTCAAAGTGAAAATCAGTACAAGTGCAATTGCGAACAGCGTCACCATGACAACATGAAGTCCTAAAAGTGTTCTCTTCAACAGCTCAAACTGAAAAACAAAAAATATTTGGAGTGAAAAATGTTTACAAATTTTACAAGTGTTTTTATCTCCAAATCATTCTAATCTCAACATGAACATTTTACACACCAGCAAAAACCCTTTTTTTTAACTCACCCTCGCATTCTTGTTAGTCTCGACTCCCAATCGCTTTTTCCTCCTCATCTGACTACAAACATCGATAGACTGAAAGTGAAATAAGAAAAATTTCCTTAATTTTCATCGTTAATCATTTTCCGCATGACCTACCGTAAGAATGATGTGCATGAGCAAGTAGTAGGAAATGAAGCCGACAAGGACGTAAGTTGTGTAGACGGGCAGTCTCGCTTGCGATAACGGAACGGCAAAAAAAATTGTGAGCACTGCCAATAAATGAGTTATATTGCCGAAAGACTTGTGCATCCAGTTGAAGAGTAAACGACCCTTAGCTTTTGGTTTGGGTCTGATTGAGAGTTTGAGATGCATAAATGAGGACCATTAAGCAAGCTAATTCATCTTACCTCATAGCACCTCCAATGGCCTGTAAATTGACTAATGCCAGAACGACACAACCCATTACAGCATGTATTGACGTATTCCACTGACCCACGTCAACGAAAATGATAATAAAGCTGGTTAATGTGAGTGCCCATGTTAAAAACATGCACAAACCGTGCCAAACAAACCAAGCATCAGTTCCAAATATTTTACGGTTCTCCCAAGATGTTTTGAAATATCGAGCTATTACCACGCCGATGGACGTTAATCCGATCCACGCCACAATCATTAATGAGCCGTGAGTCAATAATAGCGCACTTAATGGTGCTTTCTGCACCTCTCTCGGATCCGTCAGCCAATATCGATCACCCGATACTGCTCTATCTGATGGTGTGTGTTGACCTACAGAGTTAAGATTAAAGAAAATTCCACCAGCAATAAGAAGATAATGTTGCTGATCCTTCAAGTGGAAAATTTGACCACGTTTTTGTGAAATTGTGTCACGTTGGAGTTTACAATAAATTCGACCATCAATTAAGCTTGTTTCAAGAGTGCGGATGATGTTTTGAGGCTGAAAATTAAATATATTAAATTTAATTAAATTTAAGAGTCAAATATACTTACAACATTGTTTCGATTATTGGAGAATCCTTCCTCATTCCATGATGTAAAAGCAGTAATTGTTCCAGGAATTTGCTGAACGCACTCAATTACACTTGCGACTCCCATTGCACTCGTTTGAGATAATCCAAATGCGATGTAATTATGAGTGGCTTTTAAATAAGATATTAAAATTTTTAATAATTTCAACTTTTGTTCATGTTACCCATTCCGAGGAGCTCAAACTCAAAATTGTCATTATTGTAAAAAACCGTCGCCAACATATTACAATTTCGCGTTGACGAACATCTATTTGGAATGCCAAAGCATAATTTTGTCGTTCCACATCCATCATAAATTGGTAAATCTGGACTTAGAGTTGTTGTAGTGGTCGTGGTGGGTGTTGTTGTAGGAATTTCTGGAGGATTTGAAAGCCAAAGTCTTTCACTTGATATTGCTCGATCTTCTGAGGTATGAAAACCAACCGAGTCGGGATTAAAGAAAAGTCCACCAGCTATCAGAAGAAAGTGCTGCTCATTTCTCAGATCAAAAGTCTGACCTCGAACTTGTGAAACTGTGTCACGTTGGAGTTTGCAATAAATTCGACCATCAATAAGGCTAGTCTCGAGTGATCTTATAATATTTTGAGACTGCAAGTAAGAAAAGTTAGCTTTCAAATAGATTTTTAAATAAAAACTTACGACATCAATTCTGTTATTAGAACCCTGTAAGTTCCACGAAGTAAAGGCAGTAATCACTCCAGGAGTTTGCTGAACGCACTCAATTACACTTGAATCGCCCATAAAAGGAGTTTGTGAAAGTCCAAATGCGACATAATTGTGACCAGCTATAAAATTTAAAATTAAAACTTTTTAATTACAAATAAACTTCTGCTCACCAAAGCCAAGAAGTTCAAATTCAAAATCGCCATTGTTATCGTAAACTGTTGCTAACATGTTACAATTTCTATTTAAATAGCATCCACTTGGTACACCAAAGCATAATTTTGTCGTTTCACATCCATCATAAATTGGTAAATCTGGAGTTGGTTCCCTCAACCAATATCGATCAGTAGTTGCACCTCTTATTGAATGGCCAAGAACCGAATTAACTCCCAGTGTTGATCCACCCGCTAATAAAAGATGATGCTGTTCATTGACCAAATCAAAAGTAAATCCATTCACAACAGAAAGTGGATCTCGACGGATTCGACAGTAGATTCTGCCATCAATAAGACTTGCTTCTTGAAGATGTATGATGTTTTGTGGCTAAAGTCATTAATTTAATTTAATTAATAATTTTAGGGTAATTAACTTACGACACCAATTCTTTCATTCCGTCTTCCTGGAAAATTCCATGATGTAAAGGCTAAAATAGTCCCTGGTTGATCCACCGGTTGAATGCATTCAATGACACTTGCATCGTTCATATTTGATGATTCAGATAGTCCGAATGCAACATACCTGTGATTTGCTAAAATTAAAGTTTAATATTTTGCTTTTTCGATTTAATTGAAATTTCTCACGATTTGACAACAGTTCAAAATCAAATTCGCCATTATTGTAAGTTACGCCACCAAAAATGTTGCAATTTCTTTGCTCGACGCAGTTGTCAGGAAGTCCATAACAAACCTTAGTGTCATTACAACCTTCATAAATCCAATCAAAATCTCCAGGCGGCGGTGTTATTTGTGGAGGATCGACTAACCAATAACGATCAGAAGTTACGCTTCGGTCATTGAAATGAGGTCCAATAGATTCAAGCAAAAGTGTTGTGCCACCAGCAAGGAGAAGATGATGTTGCTCATTAGTCAAGTCAATTATTACACCATTTACTGTAGAAATTGCATCTCGTTCAACTCGACAGTAAATTCTTCCATCAATGACACGTGACTCTAGAAGTCTGATGATGTTTTGAGGCTGATAAAGATGAGATTGAGATATGAGTTTATTGGTGCAAAAAAACGAGAGATCAAAAACTTACAACGTTATCCCTTGAGTTTCCTGTAAACGGAGCATTCCAAGATGAGTGAGCAGCGATAGATTCAGGTACAACAATTGTTCGAACACATTCGATCACACTTGTGTCTTGCATTGAAGGTGTTTGTGATAATCCGAAAGCAATGTAGTTGTGATTAGCTTGAAATGGATTTTAATAAAATAATTTATAGATAATATTGAAGGTTTTCTCATTTTACTCACGTATTGAAAGCAGTTCAAACTCAAAAATTCCATTATCGTGAGTGACGGCACCAAACATGTTGCAATTAGCTGCATCGACACATCCGTCAGGTACACCATAGCACAACTTCATCACACCACATCCCTCATAAATCCATTCAAGATCACCTGGCAAGTCCGTGGTTGTTGGCTCTGGAACTACAGCAAGCAGTCCAACTCTTTTTGGTTGCCAAAATATGCTGCTGCTTTCAACAATTGTTACGCTAGAAAAAAAATCTGCCATGTGGTAATTTGCGATAAGATAAAAAGTAAAAACAAAACTTTACTAAAGCTCAAAGACAAGCGGATCAGTGATATCAGGAGCGTCCCATTCCAATATAACTTCACTCTTTGGCAGTGAGTTTGTGTGCGTTGCGGCAGATTGAATCATCCCAAAACAATTTATTGCGCTAACTTCATTGCGAGGTGTGAATCGTCCGATTGGAATTTCGTCAGATAAAGCTCGTGCTTGAACAAAAAATCCTCGAAATTGAGTTCCCTCGTCAGCTTGAATTGTTATCTCAACTCTTTCGTTCGGAAAAATTGCCCATTTTGTTACATTGATACTGACCGGAGGGTCTGATGTTTGAGGACTAAATGGAAAGTGACTAGGCAGCATACTATCACACGCCTCTAGTGGTGCTCCTGTAGGCGAAGCATTAACTTTCAAATGCAGTATTGCACTTATTAAAAACGTTATCTTAATCCACTTCATTAAGATAATGAAAAATTCACGAGAACACGTCTTGACTGTTTAAAAACTCGATTCCGTCTGTCGAATTTTTAAATAAATTTATTTCATCGAAATCTCACTTTTCCGATGGGATTAAATGATAATTGATAAGATTTTCATCGATAAGATTGTAAAGAAATTTTTATCTTGAATCTTCAAAAGTTTTAATTGTTATCGATATCGTAAAATACTGATTGATGTTTAAAATTTATTGGAGGGTGTAAAAGGATTTTAGTGATTGCCAATTTAAAGAAAGTTTAAAATATAAAAATGCAAACTAACTGAACTATGAAATTATGACCTTAAAAAACAAATTTCTTATTTTTTAAAGATTATCAAAACTTTTAAATCATTTTCGCTATCAAAATATTTTCACAGAAAAAAGAAGCACATTCATTAGCATGATAGAAGAGGAAGAAAGTCATAAATACACTCAACCTCGAATTACATCTTGAAAGTTCATTAAGCTTCTTTTTTCTTCAGAAATTTGAAGAGTTCGTCAAGAATGTCGAATGAAAGGTTGACAAAAGGAGATGCACACTTGACTCATGATGGCATAAATAAACAAGTTGAATAAATTTTCTACTCTTCTTCTTGTGCATGCTGCCGAGAACAGAAAATCACTTTGTGTCTTTTCTCGCCCTATTATGGAGCAAATTACAATGTCGCGACATTTTCTCTCTTTCAACCCTTCACTTTGACACTCTTCTAGCTTCCACATGGCAACATAACACGAGAAAGTGAAGCTATAAAAATTCCAAAGAGTTTTACCTCGCGCTCCTAAATGAGGTGAAGTATTTTGATGAAAAATTTGTGGATTTACTTGAGTTACATAATTAGTGAGTGAAGGGTGGAAAAATAAAAATTTGAGTTTAATTAAGTGCCTTTTTCTTGACAACAATCACAATTGAAGCAAAAAATTCGCAATGAATGGATGAAAAAAATTTATGTGTTTAGTTTTTGTAACAAAGTTTTCAAAATTTATAAATAAAGTTTAATTAATATAGACTTTTATACACGATTTTATTTAAAATGAATAAAGTTCTTTGAAAATAAAACTTGTATTTTTTCCATTTGGTTTTAATCTTTTTCATTTTAACTACTTCATGCTTTCCTCTCACAACACTTTAAAGCGCTTAAAAGGAGAGAAGTAAAAACTGTTTTTTTAGTAACGCGGCGATAAGAGGCTTTTCAGCAAATAAATCATAAAGTTTTATCACGTTTCTCTCTTCATTTTAGATTTATTACAGTCGTGACTAAAACCATAACTAGTGTTCGTTTGACAGAAAATAAGTAAATTTGCTAAAGTTAAAGACACAAATTTTATTTTTTAGATAAAAATAAATTTTAAATTTATAAAAAAATGTCAATAATTTTTAAATACGTTTTCCAATCTCCTTGAAGTCATCATGCATCCCGTCATGTCAATCAATCTATTAATGTGACATTTACATCAATTCCTTCCATCACTCAATTGCAGGAAGTTTGAGTTTGCTCCTCGAAGGCAAGCAAAAAAAATCAATTTCCCGTTTTTTTTAAACTCTTTAAATTCCACAAACGAAAAGCAAAATGAGCATCGAGAGCGGAAAATAAGCACAAATCTTTTTTAAAGAAAATTTACATAAATTCATCATTTATAATCAACCATTGAAGAATATCAAATGGAAATGTTGAAAGGGAAATTTTCTCATGACTTTGCATTCAGCGATTTAAAAAATGAGTTTTCTGATGATGTCGTACATTTGAAGATTGTTGTTATGGAAAAACTATTTACAATAATCTTTTTAGAAAAAACTTCCCATTCAAGCTGCTCAGAATGACAACGTGAAATTCATCAACTTCAAGCTTATTGAATTTTGTAATCTGATTTACAGAAATTATTTGATAAGATTGCAATACGTACTTTCACAAAAAGTTTATTGAATTTTTTTAGAAAAACTTTTAACATGAATTTTTTTCTCTTTCATGTTTATAAATTAAGTGTAAGCGTTTGACCTACTCAATCTATAAATATTTGTTGGGCTTTTTTAAAAATTAAATACTTTCGGATAAAATATGAAAAATGACTACATAAAATTTAAATGATTGCAAATCCAGTGAGCAAACGCCCGATCTCTTAATGATAGTTTCTGCAAACGAAGCATCGAATTATTTAATGCAAATGTAAAACTGATCTCATTCTCACTAAAATACCATTTTTATTATTATTTTCAATTTCAAATGCAGAGAACTGGAAAATTTCATCGACAAACAATTTTCTCAGAGTATAGAGATAGGAAAAAGGGGACAGAAAATTTATTAAAATGGAATTTGAAAGGTCATTAGTTGATAAAGTTATGTGATATGGAGATTTTGAGGGAAATTTTAAGCCAAATTTATTGTCATTGGGGGTTGCTTTAAGTTCTTCATGCGAGAATACAAATGGGAGGAATTTGCGTAAGCTTGAGAACAAAATTTAGAAAATACAAGAAAATGAATAAAAAGTTTACAATTTTTGTCTGAATTCTAAGGTTTGGAAACTGTAAATTTGTTAGCATCTCAAATAAAATTTAGCTGAAAATTTAATTTTCTAAGCTTTAAATATTTTACCATACTCAGTCAACAATTTATCGACACTTTTTCATATACTTCAAAGGTTCAATATGATTTAATTTGTAAAGAGCTCTCAGGAAATGATTCAAGTTACCGTAAATATAAATCATAAAAAAAGCTTCCAATTCAATAATAAATTCATTATAATTTTCCAAGCCATGAAATATTTCGCATTATCACGAGGAGACGACATACGACGCCACGGAGGCTGAAAGAAAAAAGAAATGAAAAAACTTTCTCATGAAATATTGATTTTACTTCTTTCACAATTGTTTATTTTCTCGACTTCCATAAGACAAACAGAGGAGGGAAATTTTAAACAGAAATTTTCCGATTTGTATTTAAATTCGGTAAAAAAATTTCGCTCTAAAATTCTTCCCTGCTGATGGTTGTTGAGACATTGACAAATTGTGAATGAATTTTTCACCATCAAACAATTTATCGAGAACAAACATGTGATGTGGAGCCATTACAATTTACCAGATGTGAACATTTCAATTTTCGCTTCTTTTGTTTGATTTTCAGATTGCCGCAAAAAATGACGCGCATTTTTAGAGAAGTAAATTTATGAAGGGTCATAACTCACTTTTTTTTGGAGGGTAAAATTTTTTAATAATTTTTTACGAATGGTGTCAATGAATTCAGTTTTGATATCCATTAATTACTTAATTAAGTCCCTTTCACTCCTAATTGACAAATGATAATGTTTCCACTCGAGTCATTCACGTCTTCCCTCACAGCGGCAACCTATCACACTAATTAAGGTCATTCTATTAGATTATTGATGTAATCGAGTAATGTAAAATTTTGAATACAATGAGACATTTAAAATTAAATCACAATAAATTACCTCGTTGTTCATAATCCAATAATTTTCTATCGTTAAATTTAACTTAAGGTGCTTTCAATTATAATCTCATTAGTTAATGTTGATGAACTTTGTGTATAAAAGCTGTTGGAAATTTGATAAAATTAGCGAGAATAAATTTAAAAAAATGATTTTGTTTATTCTATTTCTACTTTTTCAAATTTCCCTGTCGGCATCATTTGTGAGTTTAATTTATTAAATTTCATAAAATTAATTTAACAACTTTTAAGGACGGGCAATTTGGTGCACAGCCAAAACCTAATATAAAGTTTGATGATACACCAAGAGAGAAAGAGGAAAGACATCCAATGCCTAAATTTGATCCAAAGATGATACATAATATCAGCAGCTTTTCACAGCGCAAACCAATTATGGAAAAGTTTACTATTGAACCTCGATTAAATGAAGATCTCAAATCTACCCTTAGTGAGGATCAAAAAACATCAAATTCAAGTGGTGTTCCATATTGATCGAGTGACATTTAAAATTTTAATATCTTTTGAATTTAATTAAAAACAAATAAATCAACACTTTAATATGGTTCGTATCGACTGTAGATACTTGCCTAAGTAGCCCACTAGGCTTCGCTTTTCTGAGGAATCGCGGGTCAATCATGTGAGGTTGCGTCGGACGTCTTCCTACTTCGGTAGTGGCTACCTGACTGTAATCTAATCTAATCTAATCTAACAAATAAATCAACACTTTAATATTTTTCCAAAACCCTAATTTTTTTTGGTTCAATTTAAAATTATTGCACGTTCACAGGAAGTTATTAAAGTTTCTGCAAAACACAGCAATTACCTTTTTTTGCAAATTGCAGTCAATGTGACATTCATGGCGGCATTTCGGGATTTAATGGTATTTATAGAGAGCTCTAAAGGTAAAATTTTAACTCACTGTCAACAGTCTATTTGAAGAGTTTACAACCATCATGAATAAATTTATTTTTGTGGCGCTCTTAGTATCACTTTTTATGGCGTTATCAAGTGTGAGTTCATAAATTAGAGCTCATGAAAATATTTGCATGGCGATAAAAAATTTTTCCTGTAGTGCGATGCAGCAAATGAGAAGAAATTGCCAAAATTAAACCCGGCTTTGAGTGATGGTGGATTTAAGCAAAAATCGAAGGACTCCGTTGGAGGTGCTCAGCAAAAATTCCCTAAAGGATCAAAACCAAGTGATTTGGGTGACAAACCGCTTTTGCCACCATTTGACATGAAATAAATTATTTAATCTGAAAGTTGAATAAAATTTGTTAAAGTTTTCAATTTGCATCAAAAATGAAATTTTCAAGTGTTTTACTCCTTAATTTTTTTGGATTCTTAAAATTTGTCTTTGATAGAAAATTTTGCGTTAAATTTTTTTTCATGCCTCTTCTGCACTTTTCTATGATTTCTTCGATTTCTTGATATTTTTTTATGAAGCGAAAATTTTTTCAATAAAATTTTTTAAATTTTTTAAAAGATTATTAAATAGTACATAAAAGTTATTTTAATTTTTTAAGGAAATGACATAAAATGCAAATTTGAAAAACATTTAACTGTCGCGAAAAAAAATATTAAAATTAAATATTTTTTAACTTTTGGTTTGTCTTTAACTAATCGTTAACATATTACAATTAATTAAAAAATTCTCCTTAAAATAATTTTGATAAAATTTTAATGAATGTTATTGTTATTTGAGTCAAAACTGTAATTTTATACTAATAAATCATCATTACTAAAGAAATAACAATTTTTCTACCCAAAATTATAGTTCAAAACGTATCATTTCAGATGATGATGAATGCTTGAAATTTTGTATAAATTCTCGTGATGAATAATTTGATGATAATCAAACAAGCTTGAACAGCCATGAAGAATAAAATATTTTGGTTAATTTGTGCTTTCGTAATTATTGGAAGTACTTTGGTGGGTTGAGAAAAAGTTTGAAAAATATTTTTGATAGTTAATTAGTCCAAATATTAATTTTAACACAGGTTGCAGCACATTGTCATAATAATGGGAAATCAAACGAATATTATGACTACAACAATGGAACTTTGTATGGCAGTCGTCGTCAAAAATCAAGTCGTGTTCACAGTCAACGTAGGAAAGTTCCGTCTTCAAGAAAACCACAAGGATAAAACTCAAAATTTCATATTTTGTGAATTAAATTTTATTCAATTTCTTGAAACTAAATTTTATATGTGAAAATGTGCTGTGGGAAATTTTTCTTTTGTGCATCACGAAAAAAAGTAATAAATGAGACATCTTTCATCAATATCAAGACTTCTCCTTATTTTCAACATTTTCAATGCTTTTAGTCGCTGTTGAATTTGGCTCGAATTCATTATTATTGGCTTGTTTGTCAATATTAACTTCGTAAATTGGTTTCATTTGTCTCGGCTGACCACTATGATGTGCTGCATTGTCCTCCTCGGGAATAGAGTCACGTCGTTCCGAATCCTATAATGTAATTTGTGGTATCATGAAATTCGAAAGAAATTTTTTATAAAAAGATAAAATAAAATAAATAAGCAGAGTCGAGAAAAAGAAAATTTTATGTTTATAAGAAAAGACATGAAAACGAGAGCAAGCAAGCGAGTAAAGGCAAAAGTGGAAATTTCTTGTGAGATTATAGACAATTGGAGCAATTTCTTTGGTATGCAGGCATTATCCGAATGTTTGGGAAAGTCTTTGAAACGGAGAAATTTGAAAAAAATTATTCATTCCTTGATAAATTTGAAGATTTTTCAAAAAGCTTGAAAGCTCTTAAAATTTGAAATTTTTGAGCTTTAATAAATAATTTTAAAAAATTTATATTTAAAAGTTTTCAAAAATTATTTTAACAAAACACTTTGAGAGCTTTTAACAAAATTATTTTTGAACTCCCTTATGACCTCACTTATTTACAATTCCCGCACTTCTTTCTCTGTAGAGCAATATTTTTTCTTCCTCTTTTCTCTTTTTGTTTCGATAGAAAACAAGAATTCTCTTTCTCTGGAATGTTTGAACAAGAGGCAAGAAAAACGGACTTAAAAATTGCACTTTGAATAAATAAAAGGGAGGAAAATCTACTTTTCTATTTTTAAATGTTCTTTGTTGTGTTTATTTATAGAAATAGAGATAGCGAAAGCTCGCGGGATGAGTTTTTGGATTGAAAAACGTTTTACAGTAAATATTGAAACTCACTATCTTAACGGAAGTGCAATTTATGTGAAAAATTCAAGAAAGTTAAAAAAATTTCAACTTCTACCCCTTGAAACAATTTTTTTGTCACTGCAATGCAAAAAAGCTCATCACAAGATGTTCAGACACAAAAAAGACGACAAATGGAAAAATTCAATGGCATGAAGATGGAGCTGATTTTCAGCATAGCTGACTCTGTCAGACATTCACTGACAACATCTAAATGGCATTTTATGAATGATGATGATGAAGTTAGTAGAAGTGAAAATTGAACTGTGAAATGTTTAAAGTTACCCGCAAGTAATTACGGAGAGCGTCGAGCTCAACATCACCAGATGGCTTAAGATGGTACAA
Source organism: Tanytarsus gracilentus (assembly GCA_038502055.1). NCBI lineage: Eukaryota > Metazoa > Arthropoda > Insecta > Diptera > Chironomidae > Tanytarsus > Tanytarsus gracilentus. The sequence continues at coordinate 12,120,073 of JAXRKN010000044.1, read as the reverse complement.
TAAGCCACTTTGATGATGTTTTTTCCTCATTAGCGGTGCCGGTTCGATGTCCTGAGTGAATTGTGCGAGATTTTATTTATAACATCAAAAGACACCACAAAAGCACATTGAAGTTGATTAATTATCGAGACAAAATAATTGGGAATTATTAATTTAAATTTTCGACGAAAAATTCCGCAACGTAATGTAATGCGCGGGCAATCCACTTACCTCAGCTTCATCGAGCACCTCAATTCTCGATTGGGAAAAGTTTTTACTGCCATAATTATTGTACAATTTTGGGGCGCTTTCGGCATGAATCGACCGCAATGATTGATCTGAATTCTTCTCGCTCTTACGTAGCATGGGGTTTGAGATTTTACTGTGATTGATCTCGAGCGCCGATTTCAATAAATCAACCTGTTTTAATCGATGTGAGGTGAGTAAAAAAATTCATTCAGTAATAATTTGGGTTATTAATTTTATGATTCGTCCATACCTTTGAGGCACTGCCACCTTTTGGTCCACCTGTGCTCATTGAATAGCTGCTACGACGTCGAATTGATTCAATATCGCCCTGTGAATAAAAAATGAGAAAATTAAATTTTTAAAGCTTTTTTTCTTTCGTGCTTTCACAGCAAAAGTATTTTAAAACAATTTTTGAAAATTTCTTGGATGAAAATAAAATCATCGATAAACGCACAAAAAAGTCCGAAGTGGATAAAGAGTAGAAGAAATTGCCATCTCATTGATTTTAATGGAATTTTTCATTCACTCATTGCTTTTCCCGCAATAAGCATCACAGTCGAGTGAGTGAGAAAGAGAGCAGCACATAATTAATTTATGTTTTTTTCTCCACTCGTCTCCATTTCCAATGCTTGGTGTCGCATGGCAATTTCCGTCATTGAGAATTTTCCTCACTTCTGTTCTTCTCTCATCATCACGTAATCTTCCATCTTATCAACATGAACAGCTGCCAGTGTAATTTATCAATTCGTGTAATTTAGAAAAATCTTTTTTTTCTCAGTCATCACTTCGACGGCGAATGTTTCATTAACAAATGACGCACTTCATAAATTTTTTATTTCTAAAAATTCCCTTGAGGAAAATTAGAAAAAGTTGTTTGTTGAGAAATTTTTATCTTTCGGGAAAATTCTGAGAGTTGATTTTCATAAACGAAATATTTATGTTGGGAAATAAATTAATTTCCGTGCAGAAAAAAACATCTCAGCTGTCAAAAGTATACTTTTCCTAAAAACACCTCCACAGAATTTTCTTCAAACTACCTTGACTACGTGCCTGAACTTCCGATCAAGGACAAAAAATTCATCTTCACTTCCAATTCAACAATATCTTTTTCATAAGTCACACGATGACTTCATTTCATTTTGAAAGCTAATATGAAGGCGACGTTAGAATAACAATTAAGGATCCATTGCACGATGGTGTGTTTTTTGAGATAAAAATCATCTAAAATCATTTGGCGGGTTAAAAATATCACAAAAAATTTGTAATTTAATAAATCGAATATAAATTGAAAACATTTTCATAACTCTTCCAATCAGTGTCATTCTCAAAAACAAACCCGATTCAATGACACTTAAAATTCAAGCCTTGTGACAATATTGATTAATTCAATTGCGGTTTTTTCAATTTTTTCATATTCATTTAAATGAAATTTTTAACTTGTTTAACAAATCTGCATTAATTTATGATGAACGCTTTTTGACTTTTTTATGCTTTTTACCGGTGATAAAAAATTTATTGGATTTATTTTTCAATATTTTTGAACTGAGATAAATTTATCAAGAGAAAATAAACTTAAGATTTGAAATAAAATATTGTAAAAGTTAAAAGAAAATTGAAAATTTGATAAAATTATTCCTGATTTAATTATGAAAACTTTTAGTAAACATCCATTATTAGTTTTGAAAAATTTGAATAAACAAAAAGTATTTCAAGCTTTTTTATAAAGCTTTATAGCACTCAAAGTTTAAAAATAGATCACAACAAATAATTTTTTTAAAGCTTAAAATATTTATTTCAATTGTACGTTTTGGCGTGAGCAGCAATATTAAAATTTTAAATTGTCAATTATAGTCATATTCATGACACACCAAAAAAAATTAATTCATTATATCCGGTCGCACGATTTAAATTAAATTTCATTAGTATTCGCTTTTAAATATTTTGTTGTTTTCATTTTAAACCACCGAATTTTTTGACTGAAGAGCTTTAAATAATTTCCTTTGGTAAGGTAAAAAATATTTTTTATGAGAAAAACAAATTTCGTCGTCAACGTGAAAATAAAAGACATCGCTATGAATTTAAAATGTTTTCATCTTTTTTGATGTGAGCTGAATTTCGAGTAAAAAAATATTTTGGGGATTGATTTTCTTTCATATTTCGATGACATCAACATGATTGACTCATTTTAATAGGAAGGAAAGTAAAAGATGGAGAAAATGCTAAAACAAATATTATTTTTTTCTCAGAGCTTTTAGTGGGAGACCCGCATGCATGATGATCATAATATAAAAGGGATGAAAAGGAGATTTAAATAACCCGCATGATGTGAATATAAATTACTAAAGAGGAACCGAAGAGAAAAGTTTTTGACAGTGTTTGAATCTTGTAGAATGATGTCTGAATTGTGGACAGTGGATGGAAAATTAAGGTAACTTTTTTTGCATTAAAATCTCTTTGAATTTTTTTTTTAAAAATTCTAAAAAGTTAATTTTTAAGTTCAAAAGTTTTATACATATACATTACATATATCATGTTCACCCTTTCTAAAGTTACTTCATCAAAAGAAAGTCATAAGTTATTTCAAGAAAGGGAAAAACTTGAAACTTAAATTAGTAATTTTTACCTTAATTATTCCAACTTTCCTCACCTCAACATAAACATGATGTTTTCATAATCTGAAACCAGTTTTATTGATTATGCAATTAAAGAAGATTTTCGAGCAAAGTTTTCATGAGTTGTTCAGTATTAATTTCGTAAGTTTGAAAATTATTGAGACATTTGCGAAAAGTTTTGCAAGTTTGTGATGAAATCGATAAAGTTTTCAATCGCTCAAGTTCATGAGATTAAAGATTTAGTTTTACAAAGAGTAAAAATAATAGAAATATTTTTTTTTAAATTTTTGAAAGCAAAACTTTTCATGTGACCCCTCTTAAATCTTATTTTAGAATTTCTTCACAATCTTACAAGCTTATAAGAGAAAACTCAATAAACTCGAGAATCTATTTTCACTTAAATTGCCTCCATCGACATTTTAATTTAATTTGTAATAAGAACAAAAAGTGAAAATTGAGAAAAAGAAGAAAATGAGAATTTTCATTGCTGCTATTGGAAAAACATTTTCATTTTCTCTTCATAAAATTTCTAATCTCACTACTGACTGAATTTATATTGATTACAAATGAATTGAAGCGTAAAAATTGCCTAAATAATCTCGAGCTGATTGCTGCCTTTAAAATTGATTTTTCGTAAATTAAATTAAATGCCGAAGCTTTTTTTTCTTAGAAATGAAGGACAATTTTGTGTGATTATTGCCTCTTCAACTGATATCAGTGATTTTCTACCTGAGTAATTTTTTATTTTCTCTCTGCCAGAGAGGTTCAACATAATCCATATTTATTCTGGGAGATTTTATTAGAACATGAATTCGGTCATGCGAAAAGTTAAAGGAAGGACATGGAAAATTGAAGGCTTAAGTGGAGTGTTTAGTGTGAGTGTGCACACAAGTAAGCAAAAATTGAAAGCGGCCTTTTTATTTTCTCACACGTTCGACTTAAAATGCCGACAAAAAGATAAGATTAATTTTTTCATATGAGCAAGTTCAAAAATGGAATTCTTGTTGGGATTTTTAAAAGAATTTAAGACTTAATTTATTATTTGATAAATTGAAGATGATTTTGATAGGCAAAATAATTTGTCATTACCCTGTGAGCACATTTTATTGTGAATCTTTAAAACCTTAGTGAAATATTTCTTAAAAATCCCTAAATTAAAGACACGCAAGCAACACCCCCATAATTTATTTTCAACTACTCATACAAAGACCAAAAAAACTTCTCAAAGCACTTTGATAATTTTTTCCTTTTCATTTTCTACCCTTGCACACAAAGAGATTCGATGAGAAAAATGTGATTAGAATGGAGTGAAAAAGGAGAAATTTTCCGTCTTCTTTTTTAAGAATCACATCAGGGTTTTATCTGACATCTTCATTCAGTTTGGCATTGCGAGAAAAATGGAAGGAAAAATATTTTTCGATTAAGCTTTTTTCTATCAAATAAAAAATATCTGTTTTACTTTTAAAGAAAGAAAAAAGTGTGTGTTTTTATCAATCAGAACCAAGGATGATGTTGAAAAGTTTATTTGAAGAATGCTCGATTGATAGACAGAAAATTTCACTTTTTCCAAAATTTAATTTATTTTTTTATGGAGGTTATTAAATTTTGGCGTTAGAACATTTAAAATTAATATTAATATATTTTAATCTCAAGATTTAAAATTCTAAATTTTTAAAATTATTTTAACAGAGTTTGCAACTTTTTTGAATTAGGTATTTTCATTTTTAATTCGCAAGCAAAATTCCAACAAAAAATTCTTTCTAAATAATTCTTCATCTCTCTTTCATTTCCCATTAACAAAACCACCAGTCGACAGTAAAATTCGATGAACCAGCAACAAAACCGCACATTCGAGAAGAAAAGTACAAAATCCAGCAGAGATTGTGCAATTAAAAAGCGTCTGCTTGAATGAGAGAGAAAAAAAACATTTGGAATTTTCTCGTCGCTGGTAAGCAAAAAATTAATGCGTTCAATGAATCGTAATGAAGGAATTTCATAATGAACACATTGCAGGAATGAAATTTTTTATGGCGCATTATTGCAGGGAAAACTTGAAATAAATGAAATTGCAGTGAAGCGAGAGAAGAAAAAATTTTATTTGAGCTTCAAAATATCCGAAAGTTTTCTCAAGCATCAAAACAGCGATTAAAATCTCGAAAAAAACTTGAAGGACTTGCGATAAAAAATTAATTAAATTAGGGAAGTATTTCAGTGAGCTAACAGCATCAGTTGAATATCTTAGCGACCATCGCGACTTGAAAAATTTAATTTAGAGTCGTTTCATTGTCCTCATGAGATCGCCTAAATAAATTATTTCCCAATATTGTCCTCTAAAGCTTCTTCTTGATTCAATTTAACCTTCGCAGCACGGTCTTAAGATCCACTGACGCAAACTTTTCCATTATTAATTTAGAGAATAAATAATGAATAATTTATGATGGGGATTAATCAATTTGCGAGTGTCGAGTGGAGAATAAAATTTGGAGGTGTACTGATGAAAATTTATTTGTGAAAGCACACGAGGGAGGAATTAGAAAAGATATTTCAATAAATCATTGCGTTACTGTAAGCTGAGGTGAATCGAACAAATTTAAGGCGTAAAGAAAAACTGCGTAAATTTAAAAAACTCAAAAATTTCCAACTCACCTTGGATCCACGTGATAGCGAAGTTAAACTACCGATTTGATTATATTTTATCATCAAAGATAAGTGTTCTTGTGACATTGAGGTGCCAGCATCTCTCGTTTTCGGCTCGGGTGATAATTTTTCCGTCTCACCACTCTCCATAGCATCTCCATCATCATCGCTCTGCGTATAATAAAAAATATTTTTTATCACCACGATAATGATGATGAGAGGACAATTATCAAGTTATTACTTACAGCATCAAATTTCTTCAACCAGATGATGTATATGAGTTTATAAGCAATACCACCTGCGACGGCAATGAGACCCATATAACGGAAAGCATCTCGAGTTCCAACTTCACCAATCATAATACCTCCAACGAATGATCCGCTAAGAAAGGACAAAATTTATTGCCATGCAATAAAAAAAGTTCTAAAAGAATTTTTACCTTCCACGTCCCAGCGAGAAATGTGCCATACCAAGCACGCCAATGAGTGTGGCTAGTAAATTCTTTGGAGCAAGCAGTGCGCAGTAAGTGGCCGCTGCAACCCACATAAGATGACAACTCAAAGCTTCCATGGCCTCAAATGGGAAACACCACCAGGCATTTCTAAATGTGGTCAAAGAATGTCACATAAAAATTCCCAATGCCAAAAGAAATGACTTACTCAATAAAACTGTATCCGACAAGACGGATAGCGTGTGCCAAGAATGCGACAACGATTATGTTAACATGACCAAAGATTCTCGTACATTTATCGGCCGTATAGAGGAATGGAACAGAGGACAATGTTCCAACAGTTAAGGTAAAACCGAGCAAATAATTTGGTGCACCCAATTCCTTCAGATAGAGGAACAAAAAGCTTTCAATGAATCCCCAAAAATTTCCCAACACGAACAAAAAGAGAATGAAGCAAATGACGTGAGGCAATTTGAGGAGATTCCAAAGGTCTTGAAAGACATTCTCTGCTGGTAATTTTTCACCCAACGGCATTAAAAATACCGTGATTGATGTAATGACGAGAAGAATATCGTAGGTATAGAATGCGGCACTATAGTCAGTATAGTCGAGTCCCTTTGAACTATAGTCAATAAGTATTCCCGTAATGGGACTAAATATAGCCATTCCAAACATACTGAAGAGTCTCTCTCTGCCAAAATCACCGCCATATTTTTCAATCATCGTGAGGGCGATTGGATCCATCATCGTAACACCACCCGAGAGCATTACTGTTGCCAAAAAGCGGAGTAAAAAGTAAAGCCAAAATGTTTTGTCATCACTCTCACGAAAATCGGGTGGACATTGATCGGGGCCGCCTTTTTTAAAGTCACACCTTTGAACCATGCAATCTTCAGCGAGTTCTCTCAATCGTTCCTCAGAAATTGTTATGTTGTGCTTTAAAACGAGCCCGCCACATCTTAAATCTTCTTCCTCTAACGCTGTCACATTGACACCCTTCCGCCATAAAAGCTTCTCGCCAAATCGCTGCTTAAAATCTGTCACATTGTCATCATTCGAATCCTCAATTTCAATACCCAGCTGTTCGATTGGATCACCCAAGTCTGGATGAATGTCGATGCGAAAGAATACCGACTCGCCACTGCCTGCGACCCAACTTTCATCTTCATCCCCAATCGTTATTTCCATGTCGTCTATTGGTAAGTCAATTTCACTCGAGTTCATTCTCATGATTGGATTTTCTGATGTGCCAAGCAAACGCATTGATGAATCGGTCGTAAGCTCTATAAGTACTTTAGACGATGTCTGGTTCGATAGCTTTTTCTTGATGACTTTAAAATTGAGATCATCTTCCTCGTTTCTATTCACATGAATGACTGGCGATTTTACTGGCGTTTGTGGAATGCGCTCGATTTTAGGATTTTGTTCCAACTCGAGAAGTAAACAATGATCAACACAATCGTGAACGACAATGTCAATTTCCTCTTCTGTTGGACACTCCCGGGATGGACTGAAAATGGGAGTGGAATTAAAACTTGTGTGAAGCTTAATAGGATTAAAAATTTACCATGGACTCCACCAGATTTCAACATTACCATTCTCCGGGTGACGCATAACTAAAAGTGATGGATTTTAAAATAAAAGTTGAGGCTTTTAATAATAATGAGCTTTTTGAAATGGAAGCTTTAATACACAAATACATTTTTTTAAATTATAAAAGCTTCAATTACTAAATCATTAATTTCAATTCACAAAAATACCATAAGCCGAGGGCATTGTGCCTGGAATTTCCTGCTGCGGTATGATGAAAAGAGCATGATGAAACACGGCATTGAGGAGCAAGGTCATTATCACAACCGGCTTATATTTTCCAAATTTGTCAACAAGAAAACCTTTTTTCCGGCAGTTTCATTCAATTTTAATGAGACGATCATGAGAGTGCGAGCGAATTGTGGAAAAATAAGAAGTTTAAATTGAAATTAATTGCGTTGTAAATTGAGCGGTGAAGTGACTGTAAAGTGCCACTTTACATATCTCTCGTGTGCGAGAAAATATTTACCTGTGATGGGAGGCGCTAAAAAGGTTGTAAAAGGAAGGGCAAGGTAGATTATCGCTATCTCTTCGACAGTTATTCCAATACTAAGAGGACGGATGAAAAAAGTTTGAAATTCAATTTATTCCAATTCAATGAAATTATTTTCTCACCTCTGCATGTGAATCGTGAGATAAGGAAGGAGCGATGATGTCGCTGAAAATAATAAAGAGAAAATTACAATTTAATAAATCATACATGAAAGTGTGTGTGCTAAAAATAAACATATCAAGTACGCTAAAAAGGTCCACAAAACAAGAGAGAGAGCTTTATATGTCAAGTCTAATAATAAACATAAGTGTGCACACTGTACTGCCGCACATGTACATTCATCTTAATCTCATTTCGGATGACACTGAATGACAATTGCTGGCTCTTAGAACTCTCGATGAAGATGATGAGAACTGTAAGCGTGCATTAGTGAAAATTGAATTGTGTAATGTTGCAGGGATGATCATGAAAGCGTCGGTGACATTGAAAAATAAGCTTTTTGTGAGATTTATTGGTAAGACTTAGACTTTAGATTTTATATTTAAAGAAAAATTTAAAAATTTTATCAAAAGAAACGAAAAAATTTAAAAAATCCTAAGTTTTGAATTTTAATGAAAAATTTCAAATTTTTTGTTTTAAATTTTAACTTTAAATTCACATAAAAAAACAAGTTTATGAATTTATTTTTCAACTTTACCTCCGTGCATGACAAAAAGGGTGATTTTAAGCATAACGAGATTAGAATTTACGCCATGTTTATGGCAGAATCTGAACCAAGCACTTTTCTCCTCTTTTTCCTCATCATCCTTTGGCGTTTGAGTCTCGCTTGAAACTGCGGCGTTCATGATTTTTTTTCTCAAAAAAAAAACACCGAAAAACTTCACGCCGAAAAAAATTAGTCACTCGAGACTTTTATTTTAATAAATATATAGATCGAAATAAATTGCTTCCGCTGCTCTCCGGAGAAGTTTGAAGCACTCACAAAAGTTTACGAGAACAAAAAATTCTTAATATTTTTCACTCAGCACGAAAAATTTTTTATCACTTTTTTCCTCCTCATTAATAATTTAATTTAAATTGATATCACAAGATTTTTTTTTCCTTTCTCCACGATCAAGACCTAAATTCGCACCGTGAGTCGCGAGTGAACTGACTCAAGCTCACGAGATTCTCAATGACTATATTTTGTCCACCTCCTTATCACATACACGAGATAAATTTATCTCGACTTATCACTGTGTATCTCATAAATATATCTACTGAAGTCGGAGAATTTCACATCTCCGTCATATTATCTCAAAATCTTCAACCTTGTCTCTCGCTGAAAACTGTATTCACTTTTTTTGAGAGAGAAAGAAATTTTTGTGCCCAATCAAATCAAAAAAATTATTTCAATTTTTACATGCTAATAAAAAGAAGAAAAATTTGGTGGTGATAGGTCAGTAACATGATTAGAATTTCTGTGGTCATGAGTCACGTGTGGACGAGATGGATATTTGTAAAAATCAAAAGCTCTAAATTGTCATTTAAAAAGCTTAAAAAATAATATTGGCTGCAGAAAAACTGACACATATTTTAGCTTTTAAATTTTTATTTTCCTAAAAACATTTTTTGTTGCACATTCTCTCAAAATTTCTATAACATAACTTAAGGATGGCGCAGACCACATAAATTAATTCACTAATTTTAGAAAAATATCTCCAATTTTTTGAAATTACGTAAAGACATAAAAATACTTTTGTTGTGGAAAAATAAAATCTTTTTGATATTCTTGTCGACTTTCGATTACAACATGCATCATTTCCTTATTTATTTTCACACACATTCACTGCTCAAATTGACGAAAAAACAGAAATTTAAGTAAATAGCGAATATCACGTGCGTTTCTTGTGACGAAAATTTATGATTCCATTTTTATGTTTGTGTGCTCTCCCGTCTGCCCGAAAAAAGAAGCTCTTCCTCAATTCATCTTAATTTATCATCAACTTTACGCGTGTTGCGCATTTTTCTTTTAACCATTTGATATTTTGGTGTCGAGAGAGCTTTTAAGCTTGTCAGGAAAATGTAAAAATGGAATCAGAGATTGAGATAAAAATTTTACAGTTTAATTTCGAAAATTCATCACAAAAATTTCAGATAAAATAAAAATTTATTCGATGTGCAACTGAACTTCCATTTGTTCCTTTAATTTCCAAGTTTTATGAATGTTTTTCAGTCTTTCATATGCACGCATTGATATATTTAAACTCGGCATGACCTCAAGAACACCGGGCTCGCGAAGAAAACTCAAACCACAAAGTCCAAAATACGTGTGGAATGGATCAGAAGTAGTACCCGACCACTTGCTAAAGCCACCGACCACAACATCCTGACACGATAAAATATATTCTTTGTTCTCCTTAAAATTACTGAGTTCAAATGCGTCGACAATTTTGAGTGCGGCACCAATCCAAAATGAGTAGCATGTGTCAATTGGCTTGTTTGGTCGTCCCTGGAAGCCACCATCTTGACGGAAGAGCAGCCATCGCTTGATTTTCTCCATTTGCTTAGCACTCAAAACGTGCATTTGATCGCTTAATTGAAGTGCTGCCAAAGCGCAGAAAGTCGTTCCTCCATGTGATTCATTTTCCATGTGTTGACTCACGCCGCCATCGTATCGCTATTGATGTGTTTAATTAAGATAAAAATGATTTAATATTTTGATCTTTTATAATAAAATAAAGATAAGAAACTTTATGGATATTTTAAATTAGGATAGGGTGAAACGTCTTTTAGTCGGAATACTCCTTTACTCGGAAGTTTTTTGTCATGCTCAATATTTTTTGAACGATACATTGAAGACCCACACTTTCTAGCCAAAACCTAAATAAATTAATATTCTGCATTTTTTTGGTGGGGTCTGACAAGAATTTAAAGCGTTGGCATAGCTTAAAAACAGCTTTTAACTTTCTCCATACAAAAAAAACTCAATCTTCAAAATAATATTACTCTATTAAAACTTGTCAGATTTTTGATGCTCAATTTTTTTATGAATGGCATTATTTCTCATTTTTAAGGCAAAAAAAACAGCAGAAAATGTTCGAATATTTCTTTAATCAATTTTTTGCAACCTTTACTCGATTCTCCCTTAAATCGGAAATTTTTTTGGTTTAGAAGGCGATGAAAAAAAATTGGTTTTTTTTTGTACTGTGAGCGTTTAATTTGTGAAAACTTTATTAAAATGGAACCAAACGGTCCAAGAGTGAAAAAATGGAACTATAAGGATGCTGACATTAAGGAAGCATTGGAGAAAATTAATTCAAAGGAGCTGAACCCGTTCAAAGCATCAAAAATTTATGGCGTACCCAAGTCAACTCTTCACGATCGTTTGAAAGGCATTCACAATGGTATTAAAGGAGCTAAAACGGTACTCACAACTCAAGAGGAACAGGCTATTGTGTCTTGGATTGAAGATTATGCTCTCATGGGACATGCATTGACCAAGGATCGAATACTCAACGCAGCAAAAAAACTGTCTGACACCCACAAAGCTGGTGAATCGAAGTTTGGTCCTGAAGGTATGATCTATCATGTGATGACAATTTTGAAATATTTAATCCATAAACTAAACGAATGGAGATTGTGCAATGACATTCGAAGCTAGGTGATCATTTATTTGCTGGATGTCTGAAAGTCAAAATTTTCGCTTTCAGAATCTTTTAAATTAAGATTTTACATAGTTACGACATTCCTAATAAGTTTATGAAGTCGATGATGAACGAATCATGTTTTCTTTCTGCTTTAATTATGCTTAAAATTACTCTTTCCTCATTTTAATTTTTTTTGAACTTGAAAATTCTCTTCTTACTTTTCTGAAGTTGTTGAACACACCCAATAATTCAAATTTTATTCGTTCAAGATCATAACGTCTTTTAATAATTAACATGCGTTCTTAACACTTAATTTATGGATATTTAAATTGACTCTGGATGAAATTTTAAAAAATATATAAATTTTTTCAGGTCCAAGCGAGAAATGGCTTTGCAACTTCCTGAAAAGGAATCCTAGCGTATCGCTACGTGTTCCAGAAAATGTCACAAGAGCAGCTGCAAACGTTACATCTTTAAACATAACTATTTGGTTTGAGAAATTCACTACGTACCTCGAGCAAAAGAATCTTCTTCAACACCTTTCTGAGAGACCTCAAAACTGGCTAAATTTAGATGAAAGCGGAGTTGATATCAATGCACTGCCAAAGAAAGTATTTACTACCAAGCGAATTAAGCATACATACAAGGTTGAACCATCAAAACATAACACAAGAATCACCATCACGATGTGCATCGCAGCAGATGGTACTATTTTGACACCGCAAATCATTTATTCAAAAAAATTTAGTAGAGTTGCTGATTCGGCATTTGCTGCTGGTGGTAAAATGATTTTTGAACTAAATTTAATTTATAATTACTGACGATTATTTTTTATTTGCAGAGGAAAAGACAAACTTTCTTTTTTCTCAATCAGAAAATGGCTGGCAAAATAAGAGTACTTACTGGGCATACTTGAAAAAGATTCATGAAGAAGTGAAAAATAAAATGATGGTTGAAGGGCAGTACATCATCTGTAGCGACGGATATCCGGCTCACATGACTTAGACTGACAAAGGCAGAGACAAGCACATTTATGTGATATCTATCAAAGAACATATTCGAACCGTGTGATTTGGTAGTTTTCAAGCCACTAAAGAGTCAATATGAGAAGGAGACTGCGAAATTCAAAGTTGAGCGAAATAAAATAGAGATCGATGAAGTCGATTTCGTCACAATCATTGCTCGTGCGATCCGCAAAGGAGTTTCGGCAGAGACAATCAAAAATGGATTCAGAGCCGCTGGTCTCTTTCCGTTGAATCGCGAAAATGTTCACGATGAACGGTTACTCGGAAACCCACCTCGCAATTCAACCATCTCCCACAAAATCACCACCTCAATTCTTCTATTCCACTCTTCAATTTTCAACCCCAATGAACAAAAAAAATGCCAAGCCAAAATTAACCAAAAATAAACAACCGATGAGAAGATTTACGTGATATAATAACAAATTAAAACACAAATGATTTCATATTAAAAATTCCAACGCGCAACATGTGAATAAGAGTTTCCGAACCAATGGAAGCATCAGCGCCACTCAATTCAATCGAAAATATTCTTGAACCGCCACCATCAAATGTCCGTAAACGAAGCCGCCAAATGAAAATCGACAAATGCGGTGTAATGTCAACTGATGAAATTATCAACGCTATGGAAAGAAGTGATCAAGAGAAAATGGAAAAAGAAAATGGTGTTATTGAACGTAAGAGAATCCGATTGGAAAAACGAGAACTCGATTTAAAAATCAAGAAAAAAGCGGAAGGCCGCGAAAGGCCGCCGAAAACGCCGAAACCCAAAACAAAAACCAAAAAAATGAACCAACTTCCAATAAACGTGTTCTGGTCATTCATAACTTTAGTTAGTAAAAAACAATAAAATTTTAAAACATTTTTTTTTTCTTCTAAATCATTAAATTTCAAGCAAAATTCTAAAGAGATAGGTACCTCGAGTTTCAAAATATTCGTGCATGTAAAAAAACTTTTTTATAGAAAATCAAATAAAAATATCATCTATTTCTATTTTTTTAACCAATAAAATATTTTTAATAATTTTACACTAATATCCCTCTTTTAAAATTAAACTGCAGCTAATTCGTGCTTATACTTAATGGTTCTAAAAAATAATAAATAGAAATTTATAAATTTCTTAAAAACTAAAAACTTCAATTTAGAAAAAAAATTCCGACTAAAGGAATTTTATTCCGAGTTTAGGCGGGATATGTTTCAATAATTTAGCAATGAAAACTGGATGAAAATACTTGAAAGTGGTCTCATTTTAAAGAAAAGAATTTTATGCTGTGCACATTTTTTTTTGCCGTTAAAAGTCTCACAACTATTTTTAAAATTTTCAAAAACTTCCGACTAAAAGACTTTCACCCTATGTTGTTAAATATTTGGAGATTTTAAAATTTATTTCGTAGACAAATTTTACACCTGTCATAAAATAATTAAAATTATTAATCAAAGCCACTTGATGGCTTACGAATTGCATAAATTTAAAACACATAGAATTCCTTTTAAAAATATCCTCGAAAATACTCACAACAGAGTTCATGATATATTGACTCATCAAGTCCTTATCAACTGTCCCCCATTCGTCCAGCATGTAGCAAATGCAACAAGCGCAATACACAAATCTCATATCAAATTCGTTGCCTACAAAAGAAAAACCACAAAGGTCGTAAATTTGCGATAATTTATTGCTGATAAGAAAAACTCTACCTTCGACGGAAGCGCTAAAACTTCCATCAGAACGTTGCACAGCCGCAACACCATCCACAATTGCTTTTCGGTCGAGACGGCTTAAGTCATCGCCGAGTATCACTAGGATTGCTATGCATGTATATGTCATAGCTAAATGTCCCCACTTGTAAGTCTCTGTTGAGCAATTCGGCGGTGGATTTAAAAGCATTAGTGTTGTTGAGCCCTAAAATAAGAAATTTCTCTATTTTACTAAGGAATGATAAAAATTAATCTCACTCTCACCTGAAAACCACCACATTTCATATCCCCTTTCGGCACCACTTGAAGACTATAAATCCAGTCAATGATATTTTTCTTTGAATCATCCTTTATTACATCCAGTGAGTCTAAAACGTCGATTCCAGACACTGAGAAAAATGCTATTGTGGCTCGCGTAGAGTCGTGGCAAGACAATCGATGTGGTAAAAGATTTAAAAATCGACAAAAATATCGCGCGTGTAACTTCGGATTCATTTTAAAACTTTAAAAGGACTTAAATCTTAAATAATTTCTAAAAGTCTCTGTAAATTTTTTGAGAGAGAAAGAGAGATTGAGAATACAGAGAGTTTGTGTTATGTTGTGATAAGTTTGTGGGTACGCTTGTAATTGTGAAGGGGTAAAAACTGAGAAATTCATTTAATTAAATTAAATTTATTTTAAGGCATCTTTTTAACTTTTTAATTTTTAACATTTAATTTTATTAATTTTTTCTCATGTAAAAATTTAAATTTTATACGTTACACAACTTTTTTTAACAAGCAACAGGTTGTAAAATGAGAATTTTTTGACTACTTTCTTCAAAAGCACACTTCGATCTTTTCTGCCTTTTTGTTTGAGATTCATTTTTAAAAAATTTAAAAAGACGAGTGAAAATAATATAAAAATTTCAGTTTTACATTTTTATTTCTTTAACTTTTGAAAGTTAAATTATTTTTAACAAAACTTTTGACCGGGTTTTAAAGATTGTGCATTTTGTTGCGGCAAGCAAGGAATTCCACTTTGTTGATTTCGATTTTGGTTTTGGCTGTAGGCTTTATTTCCATTTGGATTGGAGCCCTGCCCAGAATATTGACTTCCGGGGACATTTCTATTGTTATTTTGACACTCAGTTTGAATCGTCAACACCAACAAGACGATTGCAAAAATGAATAAATTTCGAGACATGCTGATCTTTGAAAGGATTTTTAAAAGGTACTGAATGACTTCTCAACTCAAGAACTGCTTTAAAACTGGATGTTAAAATTAAATTCAAAGATTATTTTATACTCGCGCTCGAACAAAATACAAGATAAATATTTTCCAATGAATTAACATTAAAATACGTTACAAATGGTCAGAAAAGTACAAAATATTTAACGCGAATCAACAAGACAACTAAAGAGTCCACGCGTGTGCAAACAAATATGTTTTGAAAATTTACCTATGTCAATATTTTAAAAGATGAACAAATACGAAAAAATTTAAGTGTCAATTAAATCAGCAATGAACTACAAGCTTATTTTTTTCTAAATGCATCTAGAACTTCTCATGTGCTGTTTTCATTTTTTCTGGAGCTCAATTTTTGAGGTAATTTTTAATCACCACAGGAGAATGCTTTTTCGCAAGTTTTAATTATCTTCATTGAGCATTAATTAGAATTTAGAAATTAAAAAAATAATTAGTTAAGTGACTCACATGCTCCCTTAGAGTCCAACTCAATTAGAGAGAGTGGAAGTTATTCAAAATACTAAAAAGCGTTTTTAAAATTGTCGGATAAACGTGTATTAATTTATTTGAATTTTAAAAACACGTTAGAAAAAAAATTGAAAGTTTGATGATTTTTCTAAAATATTTTCCAGTATAACGTGTCTTCAGAAATTTAATATTTTAAACTTTTGTAGGGTTCAATCTGTTAAAGAAAATTCTCGTTAAAAAATTTCTGTTTGAATTGTAATTCCCACTGGACAACGACAAAAAGCTAATTTAGTCCCTAATTAATCAACTTCAAGCAATCACTTCCGCCACACAAAAAAAAACATAAAGATTCAGATTTTTTCTCCTTTGTCACTTCATCCTCTCGACAGTGCATCTTTGATTTATAGGATATCGCATGGGGTCACTTAATATTTCATTTTTTATTGTCGATCAAAAGTGTCTCTTTCGGGAAAGTAAGTTGTTATTTTGTTCTCATCATGTACACAATAAAGATAGGAAAGAAAGTTACAATGAGGCATTGTTGGGTAGAAAATTGTGTGCAAAGACTGCAGGAAAGAGAAAATATCATTGAAACAATTTATAAATGTATCGCCTTTGTGACAAATGAATCTTGTGGAGATTTTTATCATGTAAAATTTAAATTATTTTTAATAAATGAATATTACTTAAAAATATGAAATTAAAGTTTCAAAAAATGATTTTTAAATTTATAAATTGTTGGGTTTTTTACAACTTGTCCATTCGAAGATATTTTGTAATTTGTCTGACAACTTTCAAAAGGCACAAGTGTAGTTTTACAATATTTAATACAAATGCCTGGTTTGATAATAGTTTGCTTAAACAAATGACTTCATCCGTGTAACATGATGATGAGGATGAGCCATAAATGGAAAACACAAAAAGAGAGAAAAAATTCATCTCTCGACAAAATAATTTATTGATGAAATTAATCACAAAAAAATTCGTACACGAAAAAGCTTCTCGTAAATCCCAAATTATAATACAGCATGGAGAAATGAAATTAGAAATTTCTTCAAATTTCACATTTTGTACTACCTTTGTATGAAAACATGAAACAGAATACTATGATATGTGTATTAATTTTGTAGCATAGTGCGGCATACGAATTTTAAGCCACAAATTAGTGAGTTAAACTATCTTTAAGTATTAAAGTTTAAACTAAATATGAAAATGCTATTTTCGAATGTCAACACAACTTCAGTTTTTAATTAATTTCGCCTATTCAAGTATCTTCAAAAATTCTGAAAAAAATCCTGAAAGTTGATAAATAAGTAAGGAAACTCTAGCAAAAGTTTGAAATTTTTTAAACAATTAATTATGTTATATTTTTAACAAAAACCAAAAATCACTTTATTGACCATATTTTTTTTATTTCACAATAAATCACGAAATTTTATCCTTCAGCACATTTTTGAGTCGATGATCCTTCACTTGAGTCCTTGAAACATTTAATTTGAGTCATGAAAGCACTTAAATTCACTAAAAAACTTTTTCATGGCACAAAAATCGTCATCACTACTTCAGTTTTTCACACTTTTCTTTTAATTTCACCAATACTCACCTGCTAAATTATCCTTAATTAGCTGCACAATTGACCAAAGAATGTGTTTCTATCCATTTATCACTTCAGTTATCACCGCAAACACATTTTATTCACTCACAAAGTTTACTTTTAATTTTTATTTTCACTTCACTTTGCACATAAATATTTGTTCGTGTTGGAGAGGTGTTTGGGGGTAGAAAACCGCACGCAAGGGAAGTCACTGTGTAAAATTTGTATGAAATTTCATAGTGACTTCCCCTGCGTATTGATTTGCGTGCTCGAAACTTAGCCAAGTCGAACAAAATTATTTTCGTGAAAAAATGAAGTGAAAACAAACATGGAGAGTGAATTTTGTGAGTGAATAAAATGTGTTTGCGGTGATAACTGAAGTGATAAATGGATAGAAACACATTCTTTGGTCAATTGTGCAATCGAAGAAAGGGAGCGCAGAGAAATAAATTATTAACAACACGAATTATTTGAATAATCTTTTCCCTTCTCTGGTGCGTGTAACATACACCCACATTTATTTTCAGGTGAAAAAGGGACAAACAATTCTTATTTACAGTTCCCTTGTGGCTGCCCTTTTCTTAGCTTCCTTTCAACTCCGACTCTCGGTTAAAAATAAGAAACAACTACCAGAGAATTGAGTTGATTTAGATATAAATTAAATCCTTCATTTTTGATGAAGGCACTTTTCGTTCAGGGATGGAAAACTTTAAAATTGTAATCCAAATTAAATGTTGCAAGATATTTTTAATATTTTACTCGATATTCCTCAATAATCAATTTTAGTATTGTAAGTTTTCCGCCCCTGCTTTCGTTGTTCTATGTTTTTTTGTGGAAGAAATAAAAACTTTTAATAGAGTGAAATTGTTGATGTTGACGGTAAATTTTCTCGAAACATCGAGTTTAATTAAGAGGTGACGCCAACCGCAATTACGTGCGATGACAAGTAAATAAAAACTACAACACTTGGTGGGGGTGACATTGAGATGATGTTGGATGAGGTTAGGTTTTATATTTTTATAAAATTCAGTTAAATTTTTGACTTCACAAACAAATTTATTGCTAGAGTTTTCAACTTCAGTGCTCAAAAATTTTTCTCTTTGTTGACTTTAAACTTTTTCAAACAAACAAAAGTTAGGTTATGTAGGTGTAAATTATGTTGTAATTTGGTGAACATGTGTGTGGATTTTAAGTAGATTAATTTGAAAATCTCCCATCATGCATGTGAGCAGTAGCTTTCACCTCTTCGCTCTCACACGGCTCACGACGGTGAGAGTGTAAATGTATTGAAATTTATGCAAATCTAATTATCCTTGTTGCTCGTGTTGAAAAGAGGCATCGCAATGGTAAGTCCCTCGTGAATTATTTCCATCGCATTGTGTGCGTGTGTCAGTGAAAATATACACAGCATCACGACAGAAGGCAGACATCATTCAAAATCAGAAAATCTCATTATAAATTAATGAATCTGATTAATAATCTCTCAATTTCCTCTCATTCATTATTGATTGACGGGGGCACATAAAATGTCGATGGAAAGATATTTGAAAATTTGTAATGCTTTGCATCTATTTGTAGATCAACATGGACTCGATAACTCGCAACGGGCATATTGTCACAATTGAGATTTTGTTTATTGATCGTAGTACGAGCGCTTAAATCAAATTTACTCACTCATAATATGTGGAGTGCATTTTCAGCGTTATGCAAGGTAAATTATTTCAAGGGATGAAAGGAGTTTAAAAAAATCATTTAAAATTTTACAATACAAATTTGTAAAAATGTAAAAATTTTATTAATAATTTTTCTAACTTTAATTTTGTTCTAAATATTTTCCTCTCTCTTAACCCCTCAATTCGAATCATCCATAACCATAAATTCATTTTGGCAATAGTTTGTTTCGTGCACTACTACAACATCCCCAGATTTTTCACAGTCATACATGAGAATGAATGGAAAAGCATTTAGACTGTATGCGATGTCGAGACAATTAAAAATGTTGACGCTGTCTTGTCTCCGAGCGCTTTACAAACAGTTGCATGCAATGTTTTTGTGAAACGATACATTTGTAAATTTCGCAATAAAGTCAAATGAATGAAATATGCTGTCAGGGAAATTGAGTGAGTTCGAGAGGAAAAATGCAACTTTATTAAATTATTTTCTATTACCCTTGTGATCATCTTGATAAAAAGTCAAACTGCCACAAAGTTCCAAATTTATCATAATAATTATTTTCTTCCGATGCACTTTATAACATCGCAGCATAAAACTTTTTTCACTCTTTTCCTTCCCTCTATTGTTTCGCTTCTTTATTTCACTTCCTCATCCTCGAAGCTATACGGTATAACATTACTCACTCTCAGAATATTCATTCCACTTCGCATCTCGATCCCATCCCACTCAACTCGACAAACAACGCAAATAGTTTTATGCTGACGAAAATAACGAGAATGATTCAATCTCAATTTTACTCCTCTCCGTTCATTCGCCTCTTCTCCACCCTTACACCGGCGAAGAGGAAAAAAGTCGTCGTGGCGCCACGATTCTTTGATTCCTTTCTCGTTGAGTTTGTGTGTGCGACAACAACAGCCAGAAAGGGAGAGAAAAAAGCAGATGATGATGGCAACAGCAGCAATTTTATGGATAAAAATTGTAGATATCGAGAATGAAGGGGAGAAAGAGTGAGTCAGCGGAGTAAGTGAGACATAAAAACAGGAACTATGCATGAGGTGGATGTCTGAAAGGAAAATGATGGAAAAATTGAGCGCAGTTTCCATTAAATCGAATTCTATCTTCACTCAATCATAAAAAAAAGAAATTTTTATCTCTTTTAGGTTGAAATTCCATAAGTTTGAACTTGATAACTTAAATTTTAAATTTTTTTAAACATGTCAAAATGTGATTGTTGCAAGAAGCTTTTTTGTAAAAGGTTTTGTTTTATTACGATTTCAAATCGATTTAATTTCTACGTACGAGAGTGATTTTATAAATCGACTCATGCAGGCACCTCTAGGATTACTCAGCAACTTCTCAATGTCTTCGTTTTATTTGCTCAACAAAAAGTTTTAGCGATTAAAGCGAAGCTACTTGTTACTAAAAGAACAAATTGAAAAGACGAAGAAGAACATTTTTTTAAAAAAGTTTTTTCGTCATGATAAAGTTTAGAGTTGAGGAAAATTATCTCATTATTAAGACGTAGATTAGTAAAAATATTAATGACTTACGATCGTTAAAAAAATTGAGTTTGTATTTTAATCAGTGGAATTTTGCTTCAAGATAAATTTTACAAAATCTAAAAAGTTACAAAATAAATTCTCATGCACATCAAAACTTTTTAAATTTTCACAATACAAATTATTTTTATATTTTTCCTCTCATTTTCTTCATTTCTCGCATCAGTAAACACTTTGTTCGATTTTTCTTGAACTTCTGTCACAAAACAGCATACCAACTACACAGAAAAATGTAGGATAATCAAACAAGACTAGTGAAAAAAATGTGGAGACGAAAAAACTCGAAGAAAAATACCTCCGGCACCTTCAATAGAAAAAAAAGTTTGACGGAAAAAAATATCTTCAAACTATTGTTTCCTGTTTTCACAACAAGAGAAAAATGACGAATAAAAAAATTGAGTTTGAAATGCGTTCAAGGGTGAAAAATTTAAATTTATAATTTTTAAAGATTCGAAAAATTATTTCTTATCATTTTCATAAAAATTTACGATGCTCTTAAATTCAATTTTTAGGAGATTTCACTCAAATTTATGCAGAAAATAAAAAGTATTTTTATGTGCATTAAATGTCATCCCCCCTTGATATTAAAAACTTTTTCTTTTTTCTCAACTGAGTTGTTGTTATATTTTTCTCTCATGCTGTGTGCATTGTCACAAAAAATGTTTCTAGTTTGCAAAGTGCGAGGGAGAAATCGTTGAAGTTGAGTTGAGTTGATAAGATGAATGACGATAAACGTGCAGATATAGATCATCATTGTCATCATCAAAATGCACATAAAAACTGAAAAATATTTCGCAGAAACGAAAATGAGAATTATAATCTAAGTTTTCTCGTTGTCTCTATGGCTGTGTGTGCCTTTCTACGAGCTGCATGCTCTCACTGAAAAATTAAATAAAATTTTTCCTGACTATCGTCAGTCCTCGAGGAATATTTTTAGAGGCAACTAACTAAATTACGAATTTCCACTGCGCGCCATCCGACGCACACAAAGGCATGACTATGATGCTTTTTAAAGTTCTCTGAAGTGAAAAATTCACTTGCACGCTCGTAAATAATTTCAGTTTCTCCTCAATTCAGTAGAAAAAATTTCTCTCAATTTTCGTCACCCTCAATTTCGTCATCGACATTCTTGGAGCTCAATAAAATCAATGTTGAAAATCACACGAAAAACCTTTCACATGTTTGCTCTTCCGAAATACCCAGAGAAAATTTGTGCCTTGATAGAAGAAAATTCGCGGAACTGCCGATGGTAAAATTTTGTGACACTTGAGGAAAATTGAATTGTTTTATTTTATAAATTTCAATAAATATAAAAGCTGATTTTTAAACTCAACAACCCACTGAACTTATTTTGTGCATCAACAGCAAGAAAATACATAAAAAACTTCAGCATTTTTATTTTTAAACACATTTTTTCTACGAGATCTCGCGAGAGATCATGGCAGTATAAATAGGGTGGTAACATCGAGTGAGATGAATTGAAAGAAACAAAAAATAAAAATAAATAAGGAAGACACAAAAGCCTCAATGATGGTGGCATGTGTGTTTAAATCCTGAAATTCAGGTAGGGGAGCCAAAGTGAGGATGTTTTGTGGGGGTTAAAGGAATTGAAAAAAGAAGTGTAATGAGGAAAACGGTTTAAGAATTTCAGAAGTTTAAAAACAAAATTTTAAAATGTCGCCATCCCTAGACACTCCACCACCATCAGACTTTTTAAAGCAGGGAGCAAGACTCCAAAAAGTCAAATAAAGCATCTTGTTGTGTCGTAACAATACACAATTTTTAGCTCAGGTATATGCTCACGTCTTGCGATAGAAAATTATTGTGTTTCTGTGGAATTATGTGGCACTTTAGCTTTAAACATCTGTCTCACTCTTTTCCTGTTGTTTCTAATAAACTTTCGTTACGTTTCTCATGTGCAACATATGAAATGTTCTTTCTTCACTTGCTGCTGTGATTTATTCAGTGGAAGAAAATTTGAATTTTCAAGAAAGCGCAGGTAAAAGTAGGAAGAGTGAATTAATAAATTAGAAGAAGATGAAAAATTGACCTAGATTTTTCAAAATTTAAGAAAGTTATTTTAGAGCCAATTAAAATTCTATTCACTCACAGAAATTCCCAACAGATTTATTTTGACCCCATTTCAATGTCATTCACATCACAATGAAGCATGAGCCAAAAAAAAAGAGTTTTTTGACATCGAAAATAGACTCATAATAAAATATTTGGGTTGACTCCGTCACCAAGTCACCCCACATTCGCTAGTCGCACTCAATTTCTTGAAGAAATTCCAATTTTCAATTGGCTTAAGATTTTAATCCTCTTTCTGCCAATAAATTTTCCTTCTTACATCCTTTTGCTCCCCATCGTAATGCATGCAGCAGAGGAAAGAATATTGGGAAATTCTGCTTCGATTTTCTGAGCCACCCGCTGCTCTTCTTTTGCTGTTGCTTTTATGCTATCATCTCACATTGATCTCTAGATTTGTAAGCTTCTCTGTACACAAACACATACACACAGACGATGTGTATGTTGCAATAAAAATAAATTGACTCAATGAAGATTTTTATTGTGTTTCAACATCGTTGATCTCGAAAAGTATTTTTTCCCACACATTTGAGGAAAAGCCGCAAAATGTCGTCTAGCACTGATTATGTGGTCTACTCACACTATGCGTAGTCACACACATGTATCGATAAATAATTAAATTTTAAAGAGGATTAAAACAAAGTTTAAAACAACCCTCATTATCATTACAAACTTTTTCATATCTCAATAGAATTTTTTTTGGGGTTTGTTTGCCTTCATATGTATGCTAAAGAATGAAATTAAAAAAGGACATATTTGTTGAAATAATCAAAAAAGATGAAGAAATGAAGTTGATGAGAAAATTTAAGAGATTAAAAAAAATTAAATTAAGGTTTTTTGAGACTTTGAGACATCTAAGAATTTTCTACATTCAAAATTTTTTTGATTAAGGAGAAAAGAATTTGATCTTTTGTGAGCTAAAATTTGATTGATTTAAGGATAAAATATAAATCAATTTTCTTAATTAAACCAAAATAAGAAAATTTCCAAATAAAAAATTATTTTTCGCTATTAAACTGTGTTGAAATTTTCATGCAGTTACGCGCCCTAATTATCCTTTTTCCCTTCATTGCTTTTAGTAGAAAATGATTAATATGATCCCTTCTGTATTTGACTATCTCCCTCATTACACACCTCATCGCACATTTACAACGTGAATTAACTTTAATGTTTTGTAAACTGACAATTGCGTCTCATCTTAAAAAATAAAGATAATGGAATTTTTGCTTTGTTCATGGTCTTGGGTTCATTAATGACGTTTGTTACAGTATTTAGAGTTAAAATTTAATGTGTTGATTGAAATCAGCCTAAAAATTAAAATTAAAATTTAAAAAATAGCTTTAATTTATTTTTCCAATGCATTCATCTCATTTTTTTCCCAAAAATTACGATATAATTCACTTCATTGTCTCTACTTTATTTTGTTGATGGGTTTCGAGGAAGCATGTGGATTATTTCACATATTAAGATACTCTAAGGGGAAAATATGTGTGCATTAAATTATCCCTCTTTGAAGTATAGTGTGGAAAATTCTTGACAGGTGTTGAAAAATATTTGCTTTGTAAAAATGTGAGATGAAAATTTTTAAAGGTTTCTTAAAGTGTATCATGGAAATTTTCCTTTTTTTTCATATTAAAAAATTTCTTGAGGTCTTCTCAGAAAAAACAAATATTTGAGCTTATTAAATTTTTTATGCGGCATTCATTCGGCACTGAAAGTTAAACAAGGTCAAAATTTGTAATTCGGAAAGAAAAGAGGAATTTTACGAATTTATCAATTAATTGGAATAAAAAATAATTTAATCGCAAAAGTTTTGAGGACGGTAATAATTACATTATTTTTTAATTAATTGAGAATGCACAAAGTTAAAATATTTAAGCGACAAACTGTTGCATAATAAGTGAAAAATTTCATTTTAATCGGCTTCCATAAAATATTTTACGCTACCACTTTCCTCCATCAAATATTAACCACAACAGCATATAGCAGCATGAAAAGTCAATTTATTGAAAATGTATTATTTTCGCCATTGAACGCATGCAACTCCAATAATTGCTATTGCTGAGTGGAGATGGAGCGATGTTTAATTAACGATAAAAGCGAGAGAACAAAAACATGTGAAAATGTAAAAGGTAAATTTGCAATTTTTCCATTATGCAGTGTGTGTGTGATTACGCGGCCAGTGTGGATTAAAAATTTAATTGCAACTCATTCAATGATTTTTATCAACTACGTGCGAGAAGAGCATTTATTATATATGGTTTTAATTATCACGGCAACAAGAGCTTATTCTATGAAAGAGAGATTTATGAAAATAAATTGAGTGCGCGGAGAGAATGTCATCATGTAGCGGATAATGATGAATGTTTCTGTTAATGAAAAGCCTTTTTTTTATCATGATGTGAAAAAAACTTTTCATTCAGGAATGAATCTAATAAAATTCTCAATTCTTTCGCACTTTTCTTCGTAATCTTACATTCATGTGTTATAAAAAATTCTGCATTATTTATTCATGAAAGCGAATATGATGAGATGAAGTGGGAAAAAGAAAATCTCGAGCGTCGAAACGCACATCAACATGAGCAATAACAGCTGTAATAAAACGCGGCATCATAATAATCATCATCGCTATATATGTGAGGAAAAGAAGAAATCGCAGTTGATATTAATATTTCAACGCAATTGAATTGGACAATATAAAACAATTACTGGCAATTTCTGATAGCATTTGTGCACATCCGCGTCTGAGTGCTCTAATAACAATTATTGCCTTGAGGATCAGTGGATGGGGAAGTGAGGTCAATAAATTTTAATGTTTCCCCTCCAATTATCATCTTATCTTTGCTAATTCTAGTTGTTCAAACAATGCAATGCGTTTGCTCTTTTATGTAAATATAATTCGAGTTGTATCTTATGCGATACACAAACAATTTTATCATTTTCTTATTTTGTTTTTATGTTTCGGTATAGTTAAGGGTGGTAATTTTGAGGAAATTTCGTTAGCATTAGATACAGCACTCAAAATAAGTAATCAAATCTCCACTGAAACTCTCTTTGTAAGAGCTCCGCTATCTTTTGTTTTTGGTGAGATTCCGACTTGATCGATCGACTTAAACCTCTGCTCAATACTTTTAAGTGGAAAATAAATATAAATTTATTTAAATGCGGTAAACGCCACATACCGAACACCCACTTGTTTTCTTCTATAAAGAAAAGATGGGGTGGCAAAAATTTATGGATATATCTCTCTTTATTCTGTTGCTGTATGTAATTTTTTGGAATTTTTGTTCACTCATGCATGTTGTAATTTATTTTATAGTTAAGATATTTCGCAAAAAGTATTTTTTCAGAAAATTTTATTCATTATTATGTGAAAAATGTGAAATATTTGCAGATGGATAAACGGGAGGAATCTAAGTTAGTTGCAGAGAAGAAAATAAAGGAGGTCAAAATTTTTATCATTGGTAACACTCGAGAAAGTTTATTTGTATTGCAATTTTTACTTTTAAATCCTTCTTTAAACACGTTTTATTCCTCATTTAACTCTATACCTTAAATTTCCACTTTTATGCCTCATTATTCACTCCTAAATTGCATTAAAATGAAAAATCAAAGAAATTGCACGTAAACCAAGGTGGTCAAGGTTGCTCTCACTCGAACACTTTTTTCATTCTCTTAATGCAACACTTAACCGCTGTTCATACTCATTGCCGTTTATTTCTTTTCATGTTTACTCGTGCTAACCACTTAGTGCAATGTGGTACACATAAACCATCTTTTTTTCACACATCTCTCTCACACAATTGGAAGCACATCCCTTTGGAGTAAGATGTGAGAGAAACAATGATGTGTTGTGTAGTTTTTCCTCGGTATATTGTGATTAGGAAGGATATGCTTCGTACGGTGCGGGTTGATGGAGGATTAAACGATGGAAAAAATTGCATGGGAATACACATTCAGTGAACACCATTTGCTCGCCATAAAACGAGCACTGGATAGTGGAATCATCAATATAAGTAGGAGAAAAAGAACCTGAAATGCGCTGTAGATGAAAATGAAATTACACGGAGAGCTTGCTGTTGTTAAAACAATCACGTCTGTGAGCGTATAAAAAACTAATTTAATTTCCTGTGTGTGGTTTTGTTGTCTATCAACTCCATCTTTTCTGATACTTTCTTGCCACTAAGCTTGACTGCCTCCTACGTCGTTTTTACTCACTCATATGATAGCAAGTGGACGATTGCCATGTGTGCGGAATGTGTTGCTTTTTCAGTAAAGTCATCGTGATGGGATTTGTTTGGAGTTGGACCAAGTGCTTCAAGTACTCAAGTAAATTGAAATTTATATGAAATTTGAGTTTATTTTAAAAATATAAGGTCAGCGTCTTTCCCTTGAAATATTCATTCAAAACCTCAAAAATAAATTTCCTAACAATAAAATTTTCCAATTCATTTTTCTCGAACGCATAGTTCAATATTTTCTAACACACCGTAATGACTCTCTCATGATTGGTAAATAAAAGTAGCCACCTCTAACATTCTTGATATTCTCGACTTGACCATTCAAATGAATTGCGAATGTTTATTATAATGAGATTTTCTCAGCATATGGAAAAATTCATGGCAATTTTCTCATACACAATTCAGTCCATATGCGATGTGCATAAAAAAGGAGAAAATATTATTTTTCTTCTGTAATTCGTTCTCACAAAATGATGTGGAAGGAAATTAAATTTGCATTTTTTCTCTCTCTCTCACTTTCCCTTTTTTATTCACTCGACGGTAGTTTTAATTCAAAAAGTTTTGTGCTCAACAAAAGGTTCACAAAGGGAGAAATCGCACAACGCACACAGCAGAAAAACCCAACAGCAATATATCTGAATCTGAGAGTTATTCTCTAAAGCTCAAAACAGCAACAACGAGGAATTTTTTCAAATGCGGTTCAACCGGAGTCGACGATGAAATTTCCCCAGAGTTGAGTAACTTTCCAACCTCAAAACGATGGTTTTTGATAATAATGGCAATAATGATAAAAACGAGCGCGTGTGTGAGTGAGCGAGTGTGGTTAGAGCGATTCACATCAAGAGAGTTGCGGTGTGTGTTTGGGTATCTTTAATCAAATGATAGTGCGGGGATAAATGGGTCAAAAGTTGAACAAAAAAACAAATAAATTTAGTCGAGAGAGGGAATTTTTTGATATTTTTAAAAATAGAATTTTCCACTCCTTGTCAACCTTTAAAACGTGCCGACTGTGCATTGTGTGCTTTCTTCTTTCTTACTCCCGGGAAATGTGAGAGACACATCAAAAGCTCAAATATGCGAATCGTGCACACAAAATGGGAGAGAGGAAAAAAGGTAAAACATCATAATAGAAAAGATTAAATATTAAACCCTATTTTCCAACTTGATGCCCATGGAAAGCAGATTGTGTGTGTATTCACATTTGCCGTCTAACTAAATGTCAGCATTCAACATTCATTGCGTAAAAATTTTCCAACAAATGAGGAGCTTTTGGATGAAAAAATCATTTTTCATTCTTTATGCTCTAAGAAGGCAATTTTATGGTGAAGGAATGTCCGCTTGATGCATGAATTTGTAATGATTGTGAAATTTATTTAGTTATTTTGTGGTGATGTGAGGAGAAGAACTTTTGTGGTTTTGATTTATTTATTTTTTCATTAAAATTCTAAATCGAAAAAGTTTGGAAGCTTTTTTAAAAATTTATTTTTCATTTAAATTTTAAATTTAAACACTTTAATAAAATTTATATGTAAGTCAATACACCAATAAGAAGAAGCAACACGCTCCTTACGTCCAACACTTCTTATTCCATCTGATTTCATCCAATAATAATAAAATGCCATCATTGCATTTTGCTTACTTTCACTCTCGCTCTTTAAAAAATTTATGTATCATCATCGCTTCATTTCATTCAGCTTTTTGCTGCTTTATCGATGCCAATAAATCTAAAGAGGATTTTTTTGAGAGAGTGAAAAATTTGCCTTTTCATTCCCTGTTGATGGCGTAACAGTTTACATAAAAATTCACGCTTGATTTTCTCTCTTTTCACGCTGAGTTTATGGCCGACTCTTCTCTGATTAAAAATATTGTGTAAAAATCGACGAACAAAAAAAGGTAAAAAATGATTTTTTTTACGTTTGGGCTTCTGAAATTGCATTTCCTTCTCGCTTTTTTTATGCTCAAATTTATAATATTGTATATGAATTTATTAAAAAAGAGAGAGAAATTTTCATGTCCAGCGAGATGTGCTGATGGTGGTAATAACATTCGTACACAGGAGGTAAATCCACCTGAATAAAATTGCCAAAAATGCAATTATACTTTCGAAATGTACTGATGAAAATATTAAATGGATTTATTTAAATTGAAAAAAGAGTGAATGTAGTGGATAATATGAATTGAGATTGGTGAATTTAAGAGTTCTCGAAAAAAAAACGATTGTTGAATTTAAATTTAAAATAAGTAATTTTTTAAAATTATTCTTCCCTTTGAATCTCATCATTAACACTCAATTTACGAGCATCCACCAGAGTTGAACAAAAAGTCTTTAAAAATGATTGCAATTTCATCATCATCGTAAAACTTCATCAATTTAACCTTTTTCATGTAAAAATCACAGAAAATCTCTCTCACAGCTATGGAGGGTTGACAAATACAATTGCAAGCAATTAATGTACGCAAATGCTACATAAGCCGATGATAAAATCCCATGATTGATTTTCAGTATATGTGAAATAAATCGTGTGCTTAAAAAGGATTTTTATCGAATTTTCACAAAATATTGCCGTTTAGAAATTCTTTTAATGCTTGTAAAATCTCGTATTTTGATACAACAAACGATGTTGAGATGTATATGGAAGAATAAGAAAACGATATGAATAAAAAATATTTGTAAAGAATTTCAACCGCAAAAAAAATTTTTAATAAGAGTTTACAAAAAGAATGTCCAAAATTTAAAAAACTTTATAAACCATATAAAAAGAGTCCCTTAAAATATTTCAAGCTACTTAAACCCAATCTCATCATATCTCTTTCATCCCGATCCAGTCAATATTGCATTTTTTATTGACGTATGAGTAGATTTTTTTATCAATATAAGCAAAATCTATGAGCATCTTTCCGTCATAAAAATTGACTACGAGATTCTTTATAATTTTTTAAGGTCTATTTTTTGTGGTGGAGTTGGGGGGTTTGGCTATTGATCGACAGATTTAAAAAGGACTCTTGTCACAACAAAAAAAAATCTGTTGAGGAAGAATTTGAGAAAAAAATCAATTTTTATGATGAATATTATTAACGAGCATCCTTCTTATGTGATGCTGAGATGTCATTGTCAGGTAGGAAAGGAATTTTCCTTGACTTTTTCCCCTCACATTCATCTCTTACATCCCTTTCACATGTATAAGAGCGGCTTTTCATGTAAATCATGAAAAATAAGCTTTTCAACCGCACCAACTTTGTGTGTGTAGAATTTTCACAATTTCGTAATGAGATTTTTTATTTTCGTGACAGCAAGAGCGGGTTACGATGAGGAATTTCTAAGATGATCCTTTTCATTTCACTTTCTTCTCTTTTTTGGCTGAATTTTATTATTTAAAAGTCACACAGCAAGAAAAAATTCGCACGCTGCTGCTTGATGAGGATTAAATCTAA
Organism: Tanytarsus gracilentus; assembly: GCA_038502055.1. NCBI lineage: Eukaryota > Metazoa > Arthropoda > Insecta > Diptera > Chironomidae > Tanytarsus > Tanytarsus gracilentus. Next base: position 12,089,433 of record JAXRKN010000044.1, on the reverse strand, counting down.
TGGGAAAGCAGCTCAAATGATGTACGCAGCGTGTGTGTATGAAAGTGAAAATGTAAAAAGCTTGATTATCATAAATCCTTCTGAAGATATTTCAAACTCTTCTTGCGCGCTTTTCTCATCATTTGATTTAGTTGTTGACGTCGAGAAAAATGAGCAAAAGAATTCATTTTTCATTATAAATCTCGCTAAATTCTGACTTTAGCGTTTTAAAAAAAGAATTTTTAAATATTTTAATTTTTAAACGGTTTATCGACTTTGGCATTTCAAAAAATATTCCTCAAATCCAGATCATGACATTTTAATGTTTAAATTTATTTCGCATCAATGACTACAATATCTAAAGGTGTCATCATGTCAAACAGAGGCTATAAATAAATCCAATCTAAAATCTATCTATTTCTTTTGCAAGGGTAACCACATATATAAGCAATAAATATGAAATAAAAAGAAGAATGGGAAACACATCCATCATTTTTCTTCTTCTCTTACCAACTTGCTAGAAAAAAAATTCATTTTTATCTATTTCTTAAGTTGTCAATCAAGGAAAATTTGTCAGAATTGAAAATTTATTGCTGGAATTGATGTCGTTTTTGAATTTAAAGGGGCATGAAATTTTTATAAAAAAGTTTGAATCAAAAATTATTTTATTCTGAACTGAAAATTTTTAATCTAAAAACAAAATTATTTTTGAAAACTACAAAGTTCATAAGAATTAAACTTTTTGAAAAATCTTTCGAATTCTTTGTGACACTATAAACTCTAATCAGACCGACTCAAATAACAAACAAAAAAGCAACAAATTTAAAATTTTCGCGCATAAATCCAAATGAAATGTTGCTTCAGACAGACATTCAAATTACAAGACTAATAATCATGATGATAGTGTAACATTTATATTTTTTTATGTCGAGGTACAAGCAAAACTTTCTTGAGCTTTTTCAAGCATGTCTGAGCATCGTAAGTATAAAAAATGGCAAAAAATTTATTTGAATAATATTATTTAAGTCTATGAAAATGAACAAGGCACCAGCGGAAATTTATGTTGAACATTTTTGGTTAAAAATTTTTTATTATATTTTTTGTTAAGCAACATCGATAAATCATGCGGAAGAATTTTTTTCATTTAAGTTTATTTCAAGAGAAAAAAAGAGAGGAAAAGCCTTGGAAATGACTGTAATCTTTTATATCTTAAGTTCCATCGCTTTGTCTGCTCTTTGAGTTGTTTTTTTTCTTAAAAATCTTAGTAAAGTCTTAGAAATTTAAAAATAATTTTTAAGGTTTGAGTTGATTTTTTAAAAAATTTATTACTTTTTACGGATTTCTGTACCCTTTTTACACAGTCAACTCAAAAAAAAACTTTACGACGAAGGATTATTCGCACCAAACTTCGAAGAAGGATTTTCCTCCCTCACCGAGAGAGCTCACAGCCAAAATTGGCTTAATAGACATTTATCATTTGGATTAGCATTTTAAAATGTGAAAGCAAAAGTCCTATCCTTCTTCTTGTATTGCATAAAAAAAGACGTGCACGGATGAAACCACCACAGAACGATGACAATGATGACGACGAAGGAGGGATTTTGGGTATGATGAATGCGGATAATTTAAAAAAGGAGAAAATTATTTTTCTTGGGTATCTCTTGTGGATTTATGAAGCAATTAAAGAAGATTTTTTCAGTGTTAATGAAGTAATTGATCTTGAAAATGGGACATGGTTGGAAATAATTAAGGAAGTTGAAATTGCTAAGCTCAAAAAAATTCCTTTTTAATTAAAGAAATATTTTCAATGTTGAAAATTTCTAAGGCAACATAAAATATTTTCAGATTTTTTCAAGCACTAATTTTCTTTACAAAACGTTAAAAAATATTCTGCATCCATCATCCTTCATCTCTAATAAATCTCGATCGATTTTGAGTGCATAAAAACACACAACAAGCGGAGAGCATAAGCTAATAAATAAAGAGATTGAATGAGGCAAGACGAAGCAAGCTTTAAGAAATAACAAACTGAAGTGCTTGTCGAACGAGAATTTTCTTTGAGAAATTTTTTTTGATTGATAAACTATTTTTCGATGGTTATTATCATAAATATTGAATTTCAAGTATATATCATTAGATTTGACAAGCGTCCATAATTTGAGGAGAGATCGATGAACAGTCGAAAGCTCTATAGACCCAACGACCTGGACGAGAAATTCAATCTCCTCCTATTTGCGTTTCAAAGACTAATAATTTGCTTTTACCTCCTCTTTGTTGTGGGTTGTTAGTCAAATATCCTTGCCTGGGCTGATCAGTGTGTGTGTAGAAACCCAGTGAGCTTTAAGTTGGACAATTTGATACGCATGAAATATTTTTCAAATTTAGCATTCTTTAATAAACGAAAAATTTATTTAGGTGGGTTTCCACGCAGTTTAGCAACGTAAGAACTAAAATTATAAACATTGAGAAAAATTAGAACAAAGTATCAAATTCACTGGGTTTTTTTAAAATTTCATTCGTGTCGTTCTTCAGTTTTGAATAACAGTTTTCTCACACATGCACTGAATGAAAGAGCAAATATTGCCTCGGTTTAAATATTTAAAATAAAGTTCACGTCAATATTTGTCTTTTGCAGTCAAACATCAACGAGGATTTCATTAGTCCATGGCACATAATACCATGGAAAAAAAACCATTCACGCACATTTTCCAAACTGTCAAATCGATATTTACGCCGTGAAATTGAGGCGCTCGCGACAACAATAAAAATCTAAAAACGTTGTTGATGGTCTATAAATCATGATTTATTTAAGTTACTGTGCTTTTTCTTCAGTGCTTTCTTCTTTTCTTTTATATTTTTCCGCTCCTCTTTTGTGTTTGAGTATTGAATAAAAAGAGACTATCGCTTAAATATCATCGACATTCAATCAAAAAGTCAATATCAATCATTCAAAAAAGCTATGAATTTCGAATGAGCCAAAATTGTTATGAAGAGTGATTTGAAAGTGCCTCTTGACATTACGCGTGCATTCTAGAGTATTTGAATATACTCGAATTATTTTATTCTCGTAAGTAATAAGTGTAATTGTTTTATCAGTGCTTTGTCCTATTTTTGGTTTTTATTTTGATTTATTTATGATCATGCAATGGACGTAAAAATAATTTCAAAGTTAACTGCAGTTTTGAAATATTTTTTAAGGCTTTTATTAAAATTTTTCCACATCGATTATTTCAATCAACGAAGGCAAGTCTGCACTCAATTATATTAATTTACAGGAAAATTGAATATTTCCGATATTAATAGTCAAATAATGAAAACCACTCAATAAACTTCTTCACAAATTATCGCATTTCATTGAGTAAATCTGATAAGGAATTGCCATCTGTGGGCTTATGGCACATACTCTCTTACACACACGCACTCTGAATCAATCAACACATCCATCAAGTAAATTGATGCTCATCTATGTATGTTTCGTGTGGAGGTTCGCAAGAAGGAGAAAATTTCGTTAATAAGAACATGCTAAATTATCCACTTCCGAACGACATCAACATCTTCTGAAGTTGATGTCGAGATAAATTTAGTGAACGAATTGGCTTTTTGGTAGGCGATGATTTATCGAAATTTCATTTGGTGTTCATTTTTATAAATCTTGAAATATTTATGAATTGATTTTTGAAACAAAAATATTTATTTGAGTTTATTTAACGAAAGAAAAAGTGTAACAAGAAAAAATAAACTCCAATTTAACAGTAAGCCATGTGAGATTAAGCAAGTAAATGTTATTTAATCCCTCCCCATCCTCAAACTCCCGCGTGTATAATGTTCATATTCAGCATATGCTATATTGCTCATGTTGCCACGATTTGACTCACATGCTTGATATAAGTAGAGATTTGAAGACTCATCAGTTGTCTGAAACAATAAAATCTCAAGCTTAATTTTCTTCTTCTTCAGACGTGAACGATTCTGTGTGCGAGTCGAGAGATACAAAATAACATACACATAAAAAATATTTAATCATTTACTTTTCTTGCACATTCAGCTCGACATGAATTGACTTGTTGTTTTTTGTTTTCGCTTTTAATCTAAGTATTTTTTCTTCAGAAATGAGCAGAGCATAAATTGAAGCAATGTGATTTGATACAGTCGCGAGTTGGATGAGCGAGAAGTTAAATTAATTACTGAATTTGTTTTAATTGTGAGTTTCAAAATAAAATAAATATTTAGAAAAGTTCTGTAGCATCTGTATTTTTAAAAAACATCTTAAATGATTTCAGACTTTAAAACACAACTCAAGCACGTAATAATAAATCATAAATTGAAAAAAAATTTAATCAAAAGTCAGTCTATAATTAAATTGATTGATTTGTAAATAAATTGAATACCAATTGTAAAATGTTCTTAAAATAATGACTTTTGAATAATTTAATGGTCAGAAGATTTTTGTAAAAAAAATTAATAAATATTTTACTCAACTTTATTTTTTAGTTAAAAATAATTTTTTTTGCAAATGCCCATAATTTTTCTATTTCTTCCCACTTAAGTAAACTCTTGCACTTTCTGCAGTCGACTGTAAATTTACAATTTTCTGTTGATTTAGCAAAATGCAAGAGAATTCCTTGTCAAAATTTACATGAAGTAAAATTAAATTCAGCATGAAAATCAAATACGACTTGATAGCAATTTCCGTAAGATGAAATTTGTCGATTTTAAAAATCATGGGAATCGCATGACAAGTCAAATAATCTCGTTGAAAAAGAGGCCCTCAATCAACTGAGACGAAAATGGCAAACGAAGGAAAAGTTTTTTTTTCGAGTGAGGAAAGAAAAATATTTGATCAGAGCAGTTTTTCTTCAAATTAACACACTTCAATAAATAATCGAAAAATATTTGCACTCGACACGATGATGGTAATTGAATTTATCCAACGCAAATATTCACACAAAAATTCTCTCACAGCACGTTGATGTGTGAGAAAATATTAAAGGTCTCGCTTGACTGCGTGCCAGTCAATATTCTCGCAGGTTAAAGGTTCTGTTTACCGAACAATTTTCAATTTCGAATCGTTTGGGGACTCTCATAGCTTATGGAACAGCTTAATCAAGTTGTCGAAAGAAGAAACATTGATGATTAAATTTCCTGTGAGAGAAAGGCAAAAATGATGAATTTACTTTTCTTATAAGAAAAAGCGGAGGAAAAAATCCATGAGAACAATCGCGTACAACCTGTTGGAGGTAATTTTGAATGATGTAGGTTGTGAATTAGTGATTTATGAACCTTTTTCAATTATTATGCTCCTGATTTTATTTAATTTAATCTTTAAGTTGATTCATTAATTTATTAATCCATTCTTATTTATTTTTAATTTTCTCCAAAAAAAATTGAATTTACTCGTGAATTTTTAATAGAAATTTTTACTTTTCACATTGTGGGTTTTCTCTGTAAACTTTAACATTTCTTCGTTGTTTAAAAGATATTCAAAACCAGAAAAAGTTTGCACGTGCAAACGTGGGATGCAGACATGAGGCTTCATTTTATTTTTTGGCGTTTTTATTTTTTGCAATTCATAATTTTAAAGAAATAAATCTCATTACAAATAAACATTGTATCGCAAAATCAAGAACGACATTGTTGATTATAATGAAAATAAAATCGTGAAATAATTTTTCAATTATGCAAATGACAGCGAAAAAAATGTTAAACAACTGAAAATTATCCATTGTCATTATCGACGGTGCAACATGACAGCTTTAATATAATGCTATGATAATTTTAATGAAGAAAGTTATTGGAAGTGAATTTTTTTCCGCTGAAGTTATAAGAGAAAAGTTTTTTGCTGTGTATACAAATTTTCGTAAGCATTTCGAATAATAAATTTTTCAGTAGAAAATAAGCAAAATAAATTTTTAATGAGACATTGAGTGCTTCATTGATGATTCTTAGAATCTCACCAATCTTGTGGAGTTGCTCCTGTTGGAAAATAAGATTTATAAATTTTTATGAAATTTAATTTTCTAATCTGACCTTCGTGAACTGCCATAAAATTGATTGTCCATCCAGTTCCAGCAAAATTAACTGTCTGCTTGTAATTTATCTTTATTTGGCTGCTTGTGCTCACAAAAACAGCTGGCTTATCATCGCCACAGTATCGTTTGATTGACACAAACTCTCTGCTCTCATTTGGCTCCAATATTTCAACAAAGTCGTTGGCACACGTCAATTTTGATCCCATGTCGAATACTGAAATGTTTGAAATTAAATATTGTGTAATTTTTTTTGCAGAACATGTGAAAATAAAAATAATATTTTACCTGCAAATTTCAAAGCAACTTTTAGATTTTGTGGCACTGAGACTGTCCATTGACAATCATTGTTAGTTCTGTTGCTATTCGGATACAATGGACTCGTAAAGTATCCTCCATAATTGTAAATTTCACCACCGCATCCTTGACCTTTACTCTTTTCCGATGCAACATAGAAAATGTCATAATTGCCACGACCAAACATTCCCGTGCTGTTATCATATCTCGTCATTAACGACACTTTATTTCCCTTCGAAAATATTGGATTGGGCATTGTGTAGCCACAAATATTTCCCAATAATACGCCGTTCTCAAAATCACCGTCATAAATTTTCATAAAACTCTTTTCACAGTCATTCATGATGAAGAAGAATCGATAAAAGTAGAGCGATATTGTGTAATCATCTGGTACTGTTATTGTCATTTTACAATTCTCCGGCTCATTTCCAGAGACAAGGCGCCCTTGGAGTGCAGTGTAATTTCTAGAACATGAATTTACGGTTTTGACAGTTAATGTAAATCCACCTTTTTGAACAGTTGAGTCGGTTTGGAAATAAATTCTTAATTTTGCACTTTGCGAGATGTATTCATGAGGAAGTGTGTTGCCACAGTAGATGTGTGCACCGATTGGATTTGTAACACCCATGTAAAAGTTTGGTGACGCCGCATATGAACTCGCTCCTCGGTATGTTATCTTAAGGGTTTAAGATTTAAATAATATCAGATTTTTAAAAAATATTGAAGTTGTTATAATATCAGAACAAAATTCTCACCTCTTGACCTAAACCCTCCGTTATGTAATCTTTAACAGCATCATCCTCGATCTTCAAAAAATCTTTTGTACAATTGTCAGAATCCTCGATGTCAAACTTTGAGAAAGTGACTTCAAATATTTTTCTAAAAGGTGCCTCAAATAAAAACATGCAGCGCATATTTGGAAGATAGTTCGATGTTGAAGATTCAATTTTAGACGAAAGAGTTACGACCAAATTTTCATTGTCTGTGAAGTTATAGTAAGGATGTGATCCACATGGTGATTCTTGCATGGTGAATGTTAGTTTAAATCCAGTACTTGGTCGAATTGCGTCTGTTATATATCGTACAAATAGGAACGATCCGGTTGAGAAAATTTCACGCTGTGTGTCATGACCACAAAACCTTCCTATAAAAGGACTAAATGGCCCAAAACCATCAAGCAGTTCAATATAATCACAGCCACATGTTGTATTTGATTTTTGATCCGGATTACAATCAGATAAGTGCATTTCATTAAAGGTAACTTTGATAACACTTAAAGGCTCTCCAGAAATTTGATAAGCACAGTCGAGATTGTTGGAATTTAAATCGAGTTTGTTCAAAACTTTTGTTGGGTTTTGTTTTGTCAAATTAATTTTTTCATTGCAATTTCTTTGGAAAATAACAGCCGCACTAAATCCTGCATAGTTTTGCGTTTGATCAGTTCTCATTTTAACAATTGCTTCATTATTGTCAACATGAATCGATCTTAATTGAGAGTTTGTCAAGTTATTGCAAAGTCTTAACAAACTTTTTTTGTCATCATCAACACTCCCTTCAAAAATTTGCACATATTCATGCGAACAGTATTCGGAAAATTGCAAATTTACACTCTCAAATCGAATGACAATGTTGTAACCCACTGGTGCGCTAATATTCCATCTACATGTCAAAGGTCCAATGTAATCATAAGAATCGACAGGTTTAATTATTTTTGGTGAATTTATGACCGACGAATTCCGAATCCATCCACCGCATTTATCGAGAGTGTATTCAACTTGGAAACCTTTCATGTTAAAATTTCCATCAGTCTTGAGTGACAAAATAATTTCGGATTTATATCGAAATTGTCCTGGATTTTTAGTTCCACAATAAGTTCCGATCTTGCTATACATAGTTGGAGTGGTGTACTCGAGTTTCTTAAAAAGTGTAACATTATCATAAAAACATTTCGCGCCTGTGTCTTCAATTTCAAACTCGAGGAATTTAAGAACGACAAAAGATTCACTATTTTCTGCTTTAAATGTGTAATTGCAATTAAGAAATTCTTGATAGCCATTTGGAAAACCCGGACTTGATAAGATCTTAGTACGTTCATCTACACTTATGATGCCTCCACAGTTTTGATCCCATACTGCACTAAATCCATCTCCAGAGCCAGAGTTGTCCGTTCTAAAGATTACTTTCATTCTTGAAGATGTCGAATTTATTGGTTTTGGTTGATCACGACCACATATTCTCTTTAATAAAAGCCATGTTTTATCAACATATTTGTAAAATTCTAAAAAGTCCTTAGTGCAATTTTCAGATTGTTCAATAAAGAACCGACCCTCAAAGTTTACGCCAACATGATATCCCTCATCAGCTCTTAGTTCCCATATGCATTCAGTATTGGGAGGGTATGAATTACTCACGGAAGGTGATTTAAATTGTCTTGATGTCTTGTGCAAAACGCCACCACAAGCAAACTCATTTGATTCGGCTTTAAGTTCAAAAACTGAATCTTTAGAGCTTCCAACAAAATCATCAGTATGATATTCGATGAAAAGTTCAGGACCTTGTGAAATAATGGTATCAGTATTTTCTCCAGAGCGACAAAGCATCATCAACAAAGGACTCATTGATGTTTTTCCATTATAAATGTTGATGTATTCTTTCTCACAAGGCAGTTTGAAATTCATGTTGTTAACTTTAACTTTTATGCTGACATCATTTTCAAATTTCAACGACCATGCACAATCCAACACGGCATAGTTGGCGTTCGTTGGTGGAATATTTTTAATCACACTTGGACCTTTCAAGATTCCTCCACAATTATGATTTTTATGACGAACTGTGTATTTGAATAAATAGTTAATAATAGTGTAGGAAGTGGAATGTCTTCCCATCATTACCATATCAGGCCAAGGTGATAAAATAGTCTTTTTCGATTCATTTTTGCAAATAAGTGCGAGATAGGTTGTAGGATCCGATTCGCTCCACAGTGATAAAATTGATTTTGGAAATTCGCAGTTCATATTCTTGGAAGCATTTCCAAAATCTAAATCAGAGATGTAAAATGCAATTGTTCCGGTATCTGGTGAAGATGGAATTATTGGCACATTATTTCTTTGGTAGTAGCATGTAAAGCTTGTGATATTTTCCGTTGGAGATGAAGGTTGAGTAATGAAGCCTTCACTTTGATTTAAATCACCCTCACATATCGTCGGTTCATCACTTGAATATTTAATCTTGAATCCACGATTATTTGACGCAACTCGAGCATACCAAGTTACCATTCCAAGGTTATCGGTTGTATAAATTGATCCAGGATTTGATGAGTTTGAAATTGATCCTGCTCTCGCTCTGTACTTAAAATCGCTATAAATTATCAACCGTTGAGCATATCTATCTCCTAATGGTGTCAAGTCAACATCAAGAAACTCAAATTTAATTCGTCGCCCTTTTCTCACTGTTATACGCCACTCACAGCTGTCTTTAGTAAGCTTTCCAGGATATCCAGGACTTGTGAAAATTCCAGAATCCGATGTCATAACGCCACCGCAACCTGAAAGCTTTGTTTCATACGAGAGCTTAAAACCTTTGTAAAGCGTTTGAGTTCTTGGAAATGTTTGGAGTCTTATGAGAATTTTATTAGAAATTGACGAAATTTTTTGCTTCGGTGGAACATTTCCACAAAACCTTCCGACCTCTTTTAATGATTCGCCATTTGTTGAATTTAAGTCTGGTAAAACTGAATAAATCATAAGATGATCTTTGTTAACGAAACAATCTTTAGATATTGATTCTTCAGCACTGTCCAACTCTTCACTACTCATTTCAGTATTTTTTTGAGGCAAATCTATTTCAAGGATGTTAATTTTAAAAATGCTATTTGAAGGTCCAACAATTCTATAATCACACGAAGAATTTGCAGGGTAAGATCCCAGTCCTGGATATTTTGGAGATGTTAGAAAACTCGTGCTCATCATTGCGGCTCTAATCAATCCACCACAACCACCAATTGAAATTCTCGCTTTGAAACCATTGCTTGGTACTGGGAGGTCTGTGAAAAATTTAACACGCAACAAATTTGATTTCGTATATTGAGTATCAGGTAATTTTTCTCCACACAACGTTTTAATAAGAGGCGAAGCTGCAGTCGATCCATCTCTCAGTTCAACAAATTCTTTCGTACACGAACGCACTAAATCGAAACGTTCTAAGAACTCAATTTTCAATTGTTCTCCAACGGGTCCAACAATTGTCCAAATGCATTGAATGTGAGAGTGAGGTATGCTTGGATAGTTTGGCGAAAATATCGTTGTATTTGTTATCAAAGAATTGAGACGAATTTCTCCTCCACATTCATGTTGAACTTCAAAGTAACTCAGCTTAAAGGAGTTGAGAGCGGTAAATTTTGCATTATTGTAGCTAACAAATGCCCGATTGCTGGATGTTGGAGGAATGTTAATTGAAGTGGTTCCACAATATTTGCCATCGCCCAAAATAGGAGATCCTTCATCGATGCCGTTCCTTATGATAACATGACTCTCACAAGCTCCACTAATATTTGCGATGTTCATTTGAAGAAATTCAAATTGAATTTTACGACCTCGACCCACGGTTATGTTCCACATGCACTCGTAGGCAAAGTATTTTGAGCCAACTTTGCTATCATACTCAATAATTCCTTCAGGCTCTGTAAAAACACCACCACAGCTCAAAAATATGCTTGCATTAAATCCCGTTTCATTTCTATTGTAATCCGAATGAAATTTAACTTTTAAGCTTGGCGTTCCTTTAAATTCATAACGTGTCGGCATTTCTAATTCACAAGCTTTTGCAATATCAATCCATGTTCCATCATCACGTGTTCGTTGAACAAGAACATAGTCTGCAACACAATTGTCTAGAGCTTCAAGATTAATGTCTTTGAACTCTAAGACTGGCCGATATGATGGAAGAGTCGATACAATTGTCCACTCGCAATCGAGATTTCCGTCATACCCATAAGGATAACCAGGAGATGAAATATTTTGAACGTCTGTTTCCGATGAGAGAGTGATCACTTGATTAGTTGAACATGCAGCATTATTAGTAAAAAGTGTAAAATTCTTTTCAATCTCATTCCATGTAATTTGGAATCTGCTTTTGGAAAATGGAGCGTTGGTATACCGAATGTAAAGAAAATTTGTTTCTGATACAACTGGTCCAGGTAGATCACTGCAAACCTCTTCAATCAGTGGTGCAGTAGAGTCATAACCGTTAAATATTTTGATACCCGCGTTACATTCATCTTCTTCATCACTTTCATCGGCGAGATTAATAAGATCGTTGAACTCTATCCGGATCAAAGATCCTTGTGCAACGGAAACTCGATAGTTGGTAATGAAATTGTATCGTATAAATTTTGGATACGCTGGGCTTTGAATGATGCCAGAAGTTCCGCTAAGTTCTGAAAAATCGAGATATTTATATTCGGCGAAAAATCCTTTGTTCGGTGTTTGATCGTCAGTTTTGAATTTAATCCAAAAACCCGCTGCAGCTGGAATATTTGCTGGAATTTCGTTTCCACAAAAAGCTCCAACAATTTCACCATTTACATTCTGCTTTCGAATTTCAAGATAATTTTCATTGCAGTCAGGCGAACTGGAAAAAATGAACATTTAAATTTTTCAAAACTCTTTCAATTTAAAATTACTTACGACGCAACATCAAGGTCTTTTATAGTCAGCGAAATTTTGTTCCCCTCAGCAGCGGCAATACTCCAAACACAATAGCTATTTAATGGTGATGTATTCGGATAATTAGGAGAGCCAAATTCAGCATGAAAGCTTTTATAATTTCCTCCGCAGGCATTATCAGTGACCGAATAGTGCATGTCAAACACCGCGTATGCTGCAAATGACGTCGGGTTCATTTTCACAGTCAAAGCGTTTCCAAAACTGAAAATTGTCGGAGGCACTTTTTTGCCACAGAATTCTATACGTAAGGCTCCAAAACTATCAATGTCACCCTCGTAGACTGAAATGTCCTTTAAACAAAAATCAGCAACAGAAGTGGAAAAAAGATTCACAAAAGTAAATGTTAGTGCGACGTGTTTTGACGGATCTTCAGAAACTATCGTCCAATAGCAAACTGTTTCGTCAGTTGATTTTCGGTAACTTAATTCACCTGAATCACTTGTGACAATACGACTTCCACAATTAATTGAAAAGTTGCCGACAAAACCTTTGGCCGTTACAGTGTCATCGGTGACAAGTTTAACTATCAGTTGATTTCGTTTTGATCTGAAAGTCGTCACATTTGGCATGCCACCACATCCTCTCCAAAGCACCTCATTGAATGACGGGTCAAGAATTTCAAGATAATCTTTGGAGCAATTTTCTGTTTTCTCGAGATCAAAGTCAGTCAATTGGAAGGTTAAAGTATGTGATGGGTCAGTTATGATGTTCCATTCACATGTTTGATTATTATCATAGTTTGTTGTTGGGTAATCACGTGTTTTAATAATTCCGTTTGGAGCTGAAAATTCACCTCCACAATTTGATGCAATTGTTTTGTATGAGGCATTAAAACCTTTTGCACTAGCTGACTCATCACTCTCAAATTTAACATAAACTCTATGTCCTTGAGTTGTGATCAACATTGGCTGGTGAATAGGACGACACAGTGTCGTTATGATATCGGTGAAATTTTTATCGTGTGCAAATATCAACGAGTCAAATGAACAAGAGTCCGAGGTTTCCATATCAAGTTCAAAAATTGTAAATTCAATTGAATGGCCATATTCAACAGCGATTTCCCACTTGCATTCTGTTTCGTGATTGTATTTACTTGGAAAGTTGGGTGAAGTCAGAGTGCCTTTAGGATGTGTAAGAAGGCCGCCACAACCTTCGTTGTACCACTCTAGACGAAACCCTGAGTCAGTGGCCGCTGGGTCGGTATGAAAGCTTTGAAAAAATAAATTTTTGGATGTTGAAATAAATTTAGTTTGAAAGCTAATTTGAGCTCTAAAGGAAAGCTTTTGAAAGTTTTAAAAAACTTTGAAGCTCAAAAATTATCTGAATTTTAATTAACTTACAGAACCACTACAGCGTCAGTCGTACTATTTCTAATCTCCGGTGGACGATTGCAATAAGTTTTTAGTGTTTGCGGCAGCTTAGCATTTCTCTCCAAATCAAGATCATAAATGGTCACATAATCGTATTTGCATACATGCTCATTTGTCACATTGTGATAAATATTGTCGTTCTCAAGTGCGAAATGTGAAAACTGCATGTTCACTTTATTTCCTTTCGACACCTTAATCGTCCATGCACAATCGATGTTGTTTCCATAGTCTTCGGGGAAATTTGGTGATTCAATAGCACCGGAATCAGCATAGATTGTGCGATTGCACTTTGTCGAATATTTAATGCTGAAACCTCTTCCTGCGTGCGAGTCGTCGGTGCTCATTCGAATCATTGCATGATTTCCACTCGTCTCGATGCTCATCGGATGATGTTCACTTGAGCAAAATTTACCGAAGCTCATGGCACTCGCATCGTTGCCATCGAAAATTTCTAAATAGTCATATTTACAGTCAGCATGACTCTCCAAGTCGAGATCAGAAAATACAATTTGTATGGAGGAGCCTTCATTGATTGAAATGCGCCACTCGCATTGTGAATTATGTGGATATGAACCAGGATAATTAGGACTTGTGATCGCTCCTTTCGATTGCGACATTAAACCGCCACAGCCAAACGACGTTCCATCCCACTCAATTTCAAATCCACGTCCCGCACGTGAGGAGTCAGAATAGAATTTTAAATAAAGTTGATTACTCATTGATCTGAATGGCGGTGGTACTTTGTCACCGCAAAACTTGTTAACCAACGGCGCGAGACTGTCAAAATAAATTTTTATCACTCAGTCGAAATTTGATGAATAAAATTTACCTATTTCCGCCATTTCTAATTTCTAATCCATCAAATCTACATGTCACGTGATTTTCGATATCGAAATAATTAAATTTGATCTGAATTTGTTGGCCATTCGGCACTGTCAAAACCCATTCGCATTCTTTATTCGCAAGATAATTTGGCGATCCTGGCGATTTTATCACTCCCATTTTAAGGAAATAATTTCCACCGCATTCTGAAATTTTTAAATTTTTTTTAACAAATTCAATGAAAAAACACAAACTTACGCTTTGAAGCTTCAATAAAATTAAAACCAATTGTGAAACCATCTTTTGAGGTAGAGCCGTCTGATTGAAAGAGAATCGTGGCCAAGTTGCTCGTTGTTGTTATGACTTTAGGGATATTTATTCCACAAAACGGTCCAATAACTTCATCATTCGTCGAACCATTGTTGAAGATTTTAACAAAGTCATATTTACATTGAGTATCGAGCTCAAGCTCAAAATTGAGAATATTAATTTGAATGACAAAGCCTTTAGGTGCAAAAACAAGCCATTGACATTTTGCATTCGATTGATAAAAGCCATTTGAATCTATGTCCATTGGGGGCTTGATCAGCTCCCTCTCATCTGAAATTATTCCACCGCATTTAACATCCACAAAGGTATAATTTGCCAAAAAGCCTCGTCCAAAAATTGATGGGTCGGTTGTAAAATGCACGCGAAGTACATTGTGTTGTGATGTGAAGGATGTTAAAAGTCCTGGCTTGATGTCACCACAAAATCGTCCAAGACTTGTCGTATTGTCCGCATATGGTCCACTGAAAATCTCCAAATAGTCAAATTCACATGCACTATGTTGTTCAATATCGAGATCGAGAATGTTTAGTACAATGGCGTTGCCCATGGGTGCTCTAATTTCATACTCGCAATTTCGGTCACCTTCATAGTTGTTTGGATAGTTTGGAGATGAAATGTTTCCGGAAAAGGCTGTGTAAATACCTCCGCAAACTGTATTTAAAATTATTTTTTTTATTCAACCTCAATTTATGAATTTTTAATAGAAAACTCACTCAATTTATAGCTCAATTGAAATCCTTCTTCATTTGCCGACCAATCAGTTGTGAACTTTAGTGTCACCACATTAGTTGTTGACGTTATGACAGGTGGTTTATTTTTTCCACAATATCTTCCAATCAGACCCTCTTCACTTTCACTGCTCTGTCCCTCATAAATCTCAAGCTTATCAAACTTACATATCGTACTTTCTTCAAGTTCGAATTTAACAAACTCAAGTCTCACTCGCGTACCCAATGGCATTCTTATAACATAATCGCATAGTAAATTATGTTTATATTTTCCATCTTCGACATTAGTTGGAGATGAAATGTCACCTTTTGAAGCTGTAAAAATTCCGCCACATCCCGGAATTCCCTCAACGACCGAATATGCAATTTGAAAGCCAGCATCATTCGAATCGCCGTCCGAGTGAAAGTGAATTGTTGCTAGATTGCCGGGCGTCAAAAGTGGAGGCGGAATTGTTGAGTTGCAGAATTTTCCTAAACTGGGCGTATCAGTGCTCGCTCCGCTATGAATTTCAAGATAATCGTATGAACAATTCACGTGTGACTCAATTTTGAGCGTGTAGAAGAGAAATTGGATACGTTTACCGGGCGGTGCATTGAGATGCCATTCACATTCACTATTCATGGGATAGTTGCCAGGCGAGCCCGGAGATGCAACAGTGCCATGACTTGTGATGTTCAATTCTCCACCACAAACCGGGTCAATTGAGTCCCATGTCAACTCGAAACCATCGTGAGCAGTACTGTTATCGGATCGGAACCAGAAATAGAGTGAACTATGGGTTGAAATTATATTTCCTCCTTTCGGCAATTTGTTCCCGCAAAACCTGTCAATTATGTGAGCCGCTGCTGAACGTCCATCGTGAATCTTTCGAAAATAAATTTTAGATTTTGATAAAAAATTCAAGAGTTAAACTTACCTGAAGCCAATCGAACCTGCAGTCGTTTGACGCCTCAATATTGAATGACTTGAATGTGATGTTTAGAACTTTGGTGAGATTAGTTTTTATGAGCCAAGCACATTTGGCATTATGATGATAATTGCCACCATCTGGTGGATATTTCAGTGTGCCATTAGAGTCCGTTAAAACGCCCCCACAACCGGGAGATGTTTGACATCTGGCGCCAGTAAAACCGGGCAAACACAAACAGCGATAGCGAGTAACACTGAGTCTTATTTGAGTGCAAGTTCCTCCATTCAAGCATGGATTGGGTGAGCAATAGTTTAGCTCCCTTAAACAGTTCGGTCCGACAGTTCCATTTGGACAAATGCAATATGCTAAAGTTCCATTTTTCATGCACGTTCCGCCATTCCAGCACTGCTTTGTGTTGCATGGATCGTAGGTTGAAGAAATTATGCAGCCATTCTCACCAAATCCATTACCCAAATATCCTACTTTGCATATACAACTCGTCGGCAAATTCGGATATTGATAGCATAACGCATTGACATTACAGACACTGCTATCTGAGCATTGATATTGATTTGGTCGGATAGTGGTTCCCGACCTCGCTGTGCATGTCTTGCCATCGCCTTCAAATCCGAGCGGACAGTTGCCGCATCTGTGAAAATGAGAAAAGTTTCCACCACGCAAATAAATTGGAAATTTATGCAAAACTCACCGAGATGAACCGCGCGTATTAATGCAGTCTACCTTTGGCGATACGCTACATCCACCGTTATTGACCTGACAATTGAGGTTTTTGTGAGGGGTGAAAATAGAATTCTAGATAGTCTTACCTGACATTCATCGATATCTTCGCAATAGAATCCATTGCCAGTGTATCCATCAGGACAGGGACTGTAAATTTAGTGTTACGTAATTTTTAATTATGCCAATATTTTACACCCACTTTACTCACCCACAAACAAACGACCCTGGTGTGTTGATGCAAAAAACTTTCGGATCAACCGAGCAATGTGGTCTCATTTCATTGCACTCATCGACATCTTGAGTGCACGCTTGACTTGTGTTATCCTTTCGCCATCCCTGCTTGCAAATACACGAGTAGCCGTCTTTATTGTTATCTCCTACACATGTACCCTGTCCGCAAATTTCAAACTGAGGCACCGAGAGACAATCCATTTTGCGACGATTGCAGTTTTTGCTCTTCCAACCTTCTGTGCATGAGCATCTAGAAATTTTCCAGAATTTTTAAAGTGTTTTTATGAATTTTTCCTGGATTACTCACTCATACGATCCAACAGTGTTAACGCAAGTCGCACCATTTTGACATCCGAGGTCAGTTCCGACATACTTGGCGCACTCATTGACATCGACATTGCAAGTTGGACCTTCCCAATTTTCAGTGCATTCACATCGGAATGTGTCAAACATGTTAAAGCAAGTTCCACCATTCTGACATGGATAACTTTTACAATGATCTCTTGTGAGTCTTTCGGTCAGATTGGAAACCTTGATCTCGAGATTTCTAACTCTTCGTTGAAGTGCATTATTTCGTCGTCTTTCACCCGTGGAATTTGATGATATTTCAGTTCCACCATTTTCCATCCTCACTATTCGAGCATTTTGAGTTCGAACTGTCCTTTGAAGGACTTGAAGTTGTCTCATAATTTCTGTAAAAACGTCCGAGTTCACTGGTGTCAAATGTGAAGTGTTATTTTGACGATAAAAAGTGTTAAGAATGTCCACATTGTTAACAAAAAATTTACTTCTGCCCTTCAATTTAATTCGGACGTCCTTGGAGTCAGCGGACTCGAAAATTAAATTTCCATCGTTGACGAGAATTTTTGGTCTGCGTGTGGGCGAAAAATTTCATTAACTTTTTGGTCGAGATGAAAAAAATTGTAGAAGTAAATTTTCATCTCTTTAAATTTATTTCTGGACTGTTTTTGAAAATTTTAGTTTTTAAAATTAAAAAATTAAATCAAACAAAATTAAATTACTGATCATCGTAAGGATCCAATGCCAAAGCTTTTATGACCAAAATCAGCAAAATTACAAAGCTCTTCATTCCAATAAATTTTCACTGACTCCGCATATCACTCCGAGAGAATTAAATCAACACCACCGCGAATTAATGAATGAAGCTGTTTCGATCGTCGAGCTGAAATTTATATTCTATGTGGGCGGATTGCAGAGAAAGCAATAGACAGTCGTCAAATTCCAATAAAAAGAAGAAATTCTATTGAATTACAAATAAATTGAGTTACAGCAGCGGGGATTTGATAAGGAGCTTAGTTGATAATTCTATTTATGGGATCGACTCGATTCAAGAGCATTGATTGAGCCTCGTCCATTGACTTATTAAAACCTTCAATCTTTTAAGGGTTATTTTTCAGAATAAAGTTAAAGGTTATGATGGTCAGTCTGACATTTCCTAAATGAAACGGTTTGAAAAATTTAATTTAATTTATAATCCCGAAAATTATTTTAAATTCCTCAAAAATCGATTTCTTAATTCCACTTCATGCACTCACAAACTGCATTTATTATCACACGGTAGATTATGCACTCGTCATCGCCTTAAACCACATCATCATTCGCATTTATGCCACTAATCTACTCATAAATAACATAAACAACAATTTTGCGGTTTTAAGCACTTCCCCGCTTCACAAAAATGACAATGCAATGATAACAATTAGGTGTGGCGACAGTCGCTCTCGGGTCGCTAAAATTTATACATGCACGTATCGTGCATCAGATGATGTTTTGTTATGTCATAGATCATCGTATGTGAAAACGGTAGAGATGGCAATAAAATTATTGTTCCGAAAATTAACACGCTCGTTTCTCATTCAAAACGTTTGGAAAATGTGTTTCATTCGGTCGATGGAAAAGTGGAGCGATGCTTTTCAGCATCAATTTGAATTTTTTAAAGCCATATGTGTCAAGCCATGCCGAATAAGCCGTGGTGTTGTTTGGCAATGAAAAAAAAGAGGCGACAGAGCGAGTTTCAAGTGTCACGCTAATGGGATGTCGAGAACTTACTTTTTTTGTGCGAGTATAAAATTTCTAGGCTCTGTTTTTAAGTAAGTGAAAATATTTAATTACAGGAAAAAAGTGTAAAAATAATTTTGGAAACTTTCACAAAAAATTTTCACACAGTCAAAGCCAACTTTCTTTCGCATCTCTTTTTTAAAAACAATTTTATCTCGCGTTATTTTAACTGCTGTTTTTTGGTTTTTATTGCAACAACAATTTTCAGCGGTGATGTTGTGTGAAATTGAGTAAACTACTGTTCGTGTCATTCGAGAGTGCCCACGAGAATGAGGCACAATCATGATTCATACATGGGAATGTTGTGAAGCTGCGAAAATTTATGACCCACTCCAGTTTTACCATTTCCTAAATTAATTTGGATACAGAATAAAAAAAGTTTGTCCATGACACAGCATGCATACATGAGAGGTGGGATTTTTTCTCGTTCGCCTCTCAACATGTAATTTTTTTTAGGAAAAACAGACTCAACATCAATTAATTCAATTAAAAACTTCTCAAAAGCGCTCGAGTTACTTCAAATTTCTCTCTTTTCGAAAAAGTTTTTATTACAAAGGAAAAAATTTAATGTGCTACACAAAATTTGCCTTTTTCGATATACATAATAATTTGAGTTGATAATAAAAGAGTCCCATGAGTTTCGGTTGTTGCGCGTAAAAAAATCATTTTCTCATAAATTTATGCATGGAGCGAAATGAAAATCAGTCAAACATTGATTACCCATTAGAGTGTACAGAAAAATATTTTTTATTGATGAACTCTTCTCTTGCTCTCATTTGATAATCAACGAAAAAAAATATTATATTATTTTTGCCATTAACTCAACTCATTTTTATTGCGGATGCTTAGGATAGTTGAAATGTTTTTATGGAGCTTTGTTTCGACGCTGAAAATAGTTTATGCGGTTTATTGACGGATTGTTGAGCTTCAATAAAGTTCTGAGAGAATCACATAAAAATTATTTAATAGGTCAATAATTTTATGCGAGTTTTAAAAGTCATTGATTTTTAGAGGTTTATTAAAACTTAATTTTTAAATTCATAAAATTATCTTTTATAACTTCTGTAATAAAGTTCTTGTCTCCCTCTAGCAATTTAAACATCGGTCTCTCTTAAAACAATGTAAATCAACATTTTATTTATTGCAAATTTCCCCAACAATACATTACATCCAGCCAATTAGTTCCCATAACAAGTCTTCTTGTCTCTCTCTCTCAATTACATTCACTCACTTTCAGTGCATGTTGACTCATTGAGTAAAACTTTATTCTGTAAATTTAAAATATTTTAGTCATCAAATGAAAATTTTTTGAAGGTTGATTATCTTTTTCCTGGAAATTATCGAACGCGTCAAATTTAATTGAGTTAATTATTTTATATATAATATTAATAGTGTCCACCCCCTAGAACTTTCGATGCATTGCAGTAATGTTTTATTACATTTTCCAGCAAACAAATTTCACTCTCCACAAATTTTAATTTTTCAATTGCATTCTAGAACATTGCACTGTTTTCGTGTGTGTATATAAAAAAGGGCGAGCATCCACAATTCAAATCCAATTACCATAAATTTATTGCATCACTCACACCTCAGCATTCGTATGTTGTATTTTACTATTTTTCCTCCCACAATGAACAACATGTTGCAGTAAAAATCCTGGTTGAATTCAAATTTCTTGCAAATGCAAATTGTTGCGGTCAGCAAAATTAAATTGAAAATATTTTTTTGAAAATATTTTTAAAAGTTTTTTTTGAGTGATCGCTTAAGTTGCGCGGAAACAGACCTACATGCTTTCAAGTGTATGTAGACGGAATAAAATACGACAAGATAAAAAAGGGCAAAAGTGACCCATGATGTTTATCAGTTCAACCGAAAAGCTGTAAAATGCTTTGACAATTGTATCTGCCTTGGCTGGATATGTTATCCATAAACCATATGTACATAAAGTAGAGCTTAAAGAGACATACGAAGGATGGAATGTTTTGCAAAAAAAAAATTTAAATTGAAAAATATTTTTAAGGATTCGAACCTAAATTTTTCGATTCTTAGAAGAGTTTTTATGATTTATTACTTTTCCATCCCTTGCAAAAAGGCTTGTATGAGAATAATATAAAAATTCCTCATATTTTCCTCCTCAAATATTGTACTTGATATAGCCTTCTGGTCTTTCTCGTATATTTGTACACAAATTTTTATCCGAATAAATTAAACATGCCCGAATTTCTAATTAAGCCAATCTGTTATGGATGAAAGAACAATGAAAAAGGAGAAGGCTCCTCTTTTTAAAGCTCACTTAAGGACTTTATAGTAATTTGAAATTAAACTCCCTCGTGCTCTATAAACATTGAGATGGGAGATGCTTTAAATGGTCACTTATGTGTATGAGGGTTGAAGCATTTTAGTTCTCTCTTATTGTTTATACGAGCTTTAGCCTTTTTTGTTTATTTGCTAAGTGCTCTCCCTATCCTTTCATAATATACATATTTTTGATTGAAATAAAAGCTTTATGGCAGCACACCATTTGGATTATTTTGCAAAAACTATAAAAGGCCCTCTCTAATTAAAATTTTATAGCTTTAGTAATAAATTTATAATAAATTGCAGATTAAATGCTCCAATTATTTCCCTCTCATCGATTTACATGTTAAACCCGCGAAGTTGTTATAAAATTGAATGGAATCGAAAAATGTTAAGCATTATTGAATTGGGAATTAGTGGATTAAATTGCACCGAATGAGCAAGCGCTTTATTCAATTTAATGAAAAACTGAATTTTTGGGGTTATTTAAAAAAGACGAAGAAACTTAAAATTTGATTGAAAATTAATTTTCTCAAAATTAAATTAAACCTTGAATATATTCAAGTGAAAACCAATCTGTAACTTCCAATTTCAATTTCCGAAATTAATTCATCATTCGAATGTAAATTCAAAAACTGTTGATTTTAAATGTTTTCAAATCCATTATTGAAATTAATTGATTTTACTTTTTCGGTCAATCGTAATTAAAAGAGCAATTTTCAGTTTTTGCCGATAGTTTCAAGGTTAAAAAGTTTAATTGGAAATTATAATGAGCTCGAACTTACCAAGCGAAATCGCAATTATTTTTGAGCGGGATTATGAGAGTTATGTAATGAGTTAAGTTGTGGCGTGACCCGATTAAAAGCGACAATCTTTTAAATTAAAATAAATAAATTTTAAATCTCTAAATTTTCATTTTCTCGTAATGATGTTTTAACTTCCAAACGTATCTTGAATTCAATCATTTAGAATAAATTTTTAGCTCCGCACGTACGTGAAATTCATTGCAGGTATAAAATGATGAAGAAAAAAATAAAAAATTCCTGACTTTTATTTTCCTTCCATCATCATAATTTTCTCCGATTTTTTTCGCATTTTATTTACTCGCCCGTAAATTCATTTCCATAAATATTTATTTCCCTATCAATATTGCATGAGCGTTGAATATAAACAAGGAATAGATAAAGAGAGAAAGCATGTAGAGCTACACAATAATTTGAATTCGATTTTGATTGAATGATTGATTAAATAAATATCTTTTGATGATTCCATGTTTGGCATGAGAAGAAAAAAGGCATTGCCTTATTACCGACAATTTTCATAGCACAAAAAAATGAGATTCGTAATAGAGAAATATTTTTATCATTTAGATCACGAGAGTTGAAGGAGGAAATCAGCAGAAAAGATGAGTATTAAAGACTTAAGTGAATGTTATTGTGGAAATATATTCACATCGATAAGAGTTTACAAGAATTTTCAATTTTGTATCGGCACCATTTCATGTATCCAAGGAGGTTCCGTGGATATTGCCAACTCTATGGAATTGGTTAAAGAATTTAAAATTACTCGCTGAGCTTCCACCCCTGATTTTACACCTCATCGTTTTCTTTCAATATTCTTTTATTACAATTTTTCTCTTCCACTTTCTTTATCACCCTTTGCATTTAACTCTCTTTATAAAATTTACTGTTTATGGCTTTTTTCCTCTACCATCGCTGTCGGTAAAAATGTTGTCGATTTAGTTGTCGTCGAAGCAATGAAAGGCGATATTGTAAATCTTTTCATACAATATGAATGTGAAAATATCTATTAAAGCAACAAACATTCATCACCACACACACTCTCATGCATGATGACTTTTTCTCCATCTCTCGATCCATCCTTGCACATAATGCTAGATAAAAAATAATGACTTGACATTTTATGTACATTTGCTTGCTCTCGTGCATTCATTAAAAAAAGTAAATTTCCCTCATAAAGCTTTAGCATGTTTTAAGTCCTTCAATATATAAAATGTGTTTGCGGAAATGGTGGATGGAGAGTTTTATCCTGTCTGAATTTTTATATCTGAAATATTTTTTTACAACCTCAAATATAGACCGAGAGATTTTAAAATGAAAAAAATGCTTTTATTGTCATTCATTTTCACTCATCTCTTATGTGAAGATTACAAAAGTGCTTCTGAAGGTCGTAAAAGAATTTTTTTACTAGGAAAAATTTACAAAAATATGTGAGAGAATGTTTTAACCCCGGGTGCAAAATTTTAGGGTGATAAATTTATAGGAAAAAATACAAAGAATTTTTTAATAACTTTTTTCATATCAATTTTCTTATTTTGTCAAAAAAAATTAAAAACAAAATAATTTTTCATCAACATCAAAAGAGCTCCACTCACATCCTTAATTAAACATCAAAAATAATCTTCTTATTTCACGCATAAATTTACATCAACAAAGCGAATTTCCATTAGCTAATTTCACCAACATTCATTTAATTAAACACAACATTCATTTTTCTTTTTGCCATACATTCACAAAATGAGTTATCAAATCTTCTAATCTCCCTCAATTTCCACATGCACATTTTTTCTCTTATCATTTCCACTCATCCATTGATTTTCTTTTCATCCCTCATTCACGCACTGAATTAACATCGAAGGGCAGACAACAAATTTATAACAAACAACGCGAGTTCAAGAAGTCAAAAAAGAGATAAAATAGAGAAAATCAATAAAACGGACGCATTTGCAATGTGATAGCATTTTTCCAAAAAAAAAAATGAAATTCCGATTTGTCCCCTTTTGTTGTACAACAAATGCCATTAGAGCATCACAAAATGATGATTCATATGATCGAGATAAAATTTATCTCAAATGTGCCATTTACAAATTTCTATGTTGATATTTTTTTTCGGTGCGTTATGATGGGCATTAGCATTATTAAATTTGAAGTAGGGTTTTGGGGGTTGTTAATTCAAGGGAAAGTTGAACTATAGAAAGTTTAAAAAAATTTCAAAAAGAGATTGTGATACAAAAATTTTCAAACTTTACATTAAATTAAAAAATTAAAATATTTCTTCCCTTGCATGAAAAGAAATTTAAAATTTAAATTGAGTTTCTTAAACTTCCTTCCTTGGCAAATTAAATTTTAATGAAATCCGTTGTCTTCACCTGATGCATTTCCACCCCAAAATAATTTTTTTGCTTACGTTTTTAAATCCTGAAAAATGAGATATTAAAGTGAAAACTTCCCTCAACAATTTTCTTATTCTTATTTTCCACGATTTCCTGTTTACAGTCACAGCAACATAAAAATGTTTCTTCAATTTATTGTACACAATTTCGAATGTAGATATTTTGTGACAAATGGCATTGTTGCAGAGTGCCATTTGCCAAAATGAAAGAGAGTTAAAATAAAAACAGCAAAAAGCGAAAATCAATAAAAATTCCCTTTCAATTCATTTGTAACCTTTTCCCCTCTCTCGAACTCACCCTTCAAGCTCCTCATTCAGATTTTATTTCTCTTTTGATGATAGTGAGAGGAAGCGGCAACAAACTGTATGTTGATGTGCTGCAATGGAGGGGTGTGACATCAATTTTAGGTTTTTATAAAAATCGTCTAACCAGAGTTTCACCTCCCTCTCTTGCAATGAATTATTGACAAAGAAATTTTTCGACAACAAGAGCTTAGAAATTGAATAAAAGGCACACACGACGATTTTCCCTGCCGTGTCGCATTGTGATCGGTTGCCTGTAAATAAATTTCCGTATAAAATTTCTATGCCACTTTTACGCTTCACTTTGATTGCTCACACAAAAGAGAAAAAGCATTTCTAGCATCATCAAATGTGTGATGCTCGTCTGCCTTGATGATTCATCGATTTTGTTCAACATTCTCCCAATATTGTTGCGGATGTTTGATTTTCATTGAATTCACATTCACAACAAGAAACGAGTCACAATTGAGTGATTCACATATGTTTGGCTCAAACAGTTCAGAAAAAAAGGAAGGAACTCCAAAAAAGGGCTGATATCAAAATTAAATTCTTGATCATAAGTTTAGGAAATTGTTGAAACTTTTCTCCCGGAAGTGAAGGGAGAAATTCCAAAAATCTAGGAGTAAAATTGATGAAACAGGAAAAGGTTTTAGGAATTTTTTGGCGATGCAAAATTTGATAAATAAAATAATCTTTATAAAAATGTAGAAATTCTCCAAAAAAATATTCATACAAATATTACTGAATTATTTTCAACTTTTCAAAAATTTCCACTCAGTTCATTACCACCAAAAATTAATGTCATCTCTTAAGAGTTGAAATTCATTCTTTGTCTCGACATCACTCAAAAACCCACGTTGTCTCGTTTCTAAAATTGGAATAATTAAAAAAACTTTTATCATCTCTCAAAATTCTTGTATTTCATTGTCAAATAATTGAATTATTCATTTCGAATTCAAACTAATAAAAAAGACTGTCCGAGCAGCGACAATAGACAGAAATTCATCGTCATTCAAAGTTCACTTAATTAAACAATCAAAAAGTTGATTTCGCGTGAAAAACGAGCGTGAGTTGAGATATTGATAGATGAGTCAGCAGGATTTAAATCAACGAGAAGTCACTCAAGCTAATAATAAACACAACAAAAAGTCGACCATTGTTGGAGTTTTTGAAAGTCACTCGAGTTGAATTCTAGCAAAAAACAGGAAAATTTTACTGATGAAATTTCAGAAGAAAAACGAATTTCTGCGTCAAGTGTTTACAGTTGAAAAAAGTGTAATGTCAACAAACAAAAGCTGAATTTAAGGTTATTTTTTCGTGGATGAATGGTTGGTTTTGCACTGAAAGAAAAACTGTTTTAATATTTTAGAAATTTCAAATCTAATTCCTGGATTTTATCTTTGGATTAAAAACAATTTATTTTATGTTTAAACTCAATTTTTATTAATTTATGTTTAAAGTTCAATAAATAATATTTAATTCCTGAATAATTTTTTTCCAGTGTTCCATTAGCCGCGCACCACAATGAAACATTTTTTTATTGTAATGTTCCTCTTGATATTGTTTCTTGCTGTTATTACAACTCAATGAATAGCTCACTGTGAAAGAAAAGGGAAGGAAAAAAATTGCAAAATCAACCTCAAAAGCATAGAGAGTCACTTTTGTGGGTGAATGTAAAGAAGAAAGAAAAATAGCGGTTGACGCAAAAGGAGAGAGAGAGCGAGGGTAAAGTAATAAATGTATTATTTATGTTTCAGTTGCGTTTGTCATTCAGGATCGAAATGAATATTCATGGAAATTTTAAAGAGTTCGCACGTCACCCCATTCGTCCTCGACCTCTCTTGCACTCATCTTGGATTCAATTCATAGTCGACATCCTTAAAAAGCAATTTACTCGCTCCTCAATGAATTTAAAAAGAGCAGAAGGAAGTCGGAAACAGGGTGGAAGTTTTTTAAGAGAGAAAAATGGATTTGAAAACCACTTGAAATGTTAACAACTGCTGAAGTGTGATTTGCGGTTGAATTTATTTATAAAGCAGAGGGGTTGCGCTTCCACGTTTATGATTCTCAATCGATTTCATCACCTCGCGCATACGAACTCACGTCACAACTCGACGACAACTGTTTAATCGAAGTTGATTTCTGTCTTGACTTTCCACACACGTCTTTAATATTGAGATGAGGAAAAAAATGTTGAGATTTTAAATTAGAATATTTTTAAGCTTTTGATGTTCTGAATTCGAACATTGAGCAAGGAATAATGTTTTATCAAATTTGTAAATTTCCAGCGAAAAAATAATTTTTTTAATTTTATTGTAGCATTAATTTTTGATGTCGACTCTTGATATTAGCATTCAAAATGTGTAAAATCAACATAATTCCAAACAATTTATAGACTGCAGTAAAATTCAATTAAACTTCACTCGAAATTTCAAAATGTTCTCACACCATTTTCCGTTTAAAATTCCTCCATGTAGTTTCAATCCATGCACAGCCTAAACCATCCCATAAATATCAATTTTCAGCAAAGAAAATTCGCCTCTTCACATGCAGAAAGAGAATTAAATTCCAATAATTCCGCTTTAAATTTTGCACCCTCTTTTCTCCTCCATCCATTAGTGTGGCATCATGCAGTCATTATGCATTCAATTTGTACTTCCAATTAGATTCAATTTCATTGTTCAACACAAAAACCACACGATAATGCTCATCATGATGAACAAGAAATGCAAACATTCCACTTTCACTCGACACTCTCAAGTGTACGCTCAGCTTTTTTGTGAATTTTAAAGCTAAAGGACTTTTTTTTGGCACACAGCCATTACTTCTGATGTCGCAACTGGGGAGTGAAATGGGATTTAAGAAAGCTTTTCGAAACATTTCAATTTCAAATGAAAATTTTATTTTATCTTGAAGTTCTGTAAGACAAGAGTCAAGGGATGGAAAATAATTTATTCAGGAATTTTTAAAGTTGTTCAACGTTCAAACTTTTACGGTTAAAAATTCCAGGAAAATCGAGGATTCAATTAAAATTAATTTTCACATTTCACACAAATCAAATTTAATTTACCCTCGCCACCCCTTTTTTGAATGCTAATTTAAATGAGCAGACAATAATTAGTTGTCATGTCATTTCCATACATAATAGACCCGAGATCAAAAGTTCGTGCATCGGTTGTAATTTCGTGCTATCAAACAACGATGAGGCAAAAATTTCCAATTACAAAATTCAAATATATTTCAACATTTATTTATTTAAGCTCGAACATTTATCATGGCAGCTAATTTCAAATTAGTTGCTTTAGGTCATAACAACTGCCAGCACTATAATAGGTTTTACTACTGCCATAGTTTTTTTTGATGTTATTGTCAACACAGTGCGAAAGAGGAAAATCAACAAATTTGTGTGGCGACAAATTATGCATTCAACTTCTATTTTGGCGAAACCTAAACCAGCAATTAATGTTCGGCTATTATAATTATTTCACTTCTTTGGCGTCATTTATTTCAATTAGAATTTCATTCGTGTTCAAAAATAATTTTTGTACCCTTGGGTTGGTCGTTTTGGTGTTAAAGCAATTAATTAGAATTGAAGTTAAATTTAAGAACTTTGATACAGATTTTCTCATGATAAATTCATTGCTTTGCAATTATTTTTTGTCAAGTCGAAGTTTTGATCTTTACAATTTCTCGCAGTACAAATAAGCGAGGCAGTAAAAAAGTTGACTCTCATTAGGAATTCACTGAGTGAGCAGAGATTCCTGAGATTTAATCTTTTCTTCTTAGGTGTCAG
The DNA here is from genome assembly GCA_038502055.1 of Tanytarsus gracilentus. Lineage (NCBI taxonomy): Eukaryota > Metazoa > Arthropoda > Insecta > Diptera > Chironomidae > Tanytarsus > Tanytarsus gracilentus. The sequence goes on along the minus strand of JAXRKN010000044.1, from coordinate 12,060,610 downwards.
ATCCACTTGGCATTTCTTGCTCAAAGTGTCGACGAACTGAATGAGAGCATTGCAAGCACCACTTTGCACAGATTTATTGAACTTCATAAATAAAAGATGAAGGGTAAGCACAGGGGTTGAAAACAGTCGTGTTTGAGTTAGGAAGTGTTTGTGGGTTTCGTTGGCAAAGAAATGAATTAAGTGGAGTAAAAATATTGTAGGACGTTTGCGATGTGCCATGAATATAAAATAATATACAGAGTAAAAATTTTGCTGACTTTCTTCCTTTTTCTTTAAAGAAGTTCAACCTACCTTCGTACACTGAAAAGCACATTTTTGTGTATTCATTTTACTTTCAGGATGTGGGAAGCAAATTTAAAGGGCAAAAATTTTAAGGCATTAAAGAATTTTTTATTCTAGAAGAAAATTTATTCATAAAATTTTAATTTTATTTGAATTTTTCTCACCATTTACCCAACTGAGAAGTTCCTTAAATTCCTGGAATCAATTTAATCTTTAAAGCTTGAATTTTGAATGCAACATTTTATAAAAAAAATTCAATCTTCCTCGAATTTCCATAATTTTCAAATAATAGACCGACGTTCGATATGAAAAGCATATACACACAATAAATAACTTCATCGGCGACCTAAATTGAATGAAAATCCTCTTTACTGACCAAATTCAAAAAAATCTCCCTTCGAAACGAAATAATATAACTTTTTTCCCTTTCTATTGAATTTCAATCCTCTCTACGCAGAATTTAATTGGCATGAACAACAACAGCAGCACAAAAAAATGAGAGAAATTCACATTGTATGGCGTATTTTGAATATTCAAAAGCCGACAGAGAAGTGCAAAAAATAATAATATTGAAAAATAAACAATTGATTTAATGTTCTGCTGCTGTATATCTCCATTCAAAGAAAAACAGCCAGCAGGTAAGCTCGAACATGACAAAAAACCCTTTTTATATTTTTTCTCATTCGACCTCACCGCTTGGTTCAATTATAATTTTTTTCTACTTATACATCGTCATGTCCTTTATGAAGTTGCCTCAAAAAAAACGTGACCAATTCTTCTCCTCTTGAGAAAAAGGAGTGGAATAACGAAAAAATTATAAAATTTAACGGTCAAAAATTAAAAATATTTTTTAATAAATATTGGATAGATATAATAAAAATATTCCACCCCTTGGTCAAACGTAGCTCTTCGAGGTGAGCTTTTTTCCATTCTCTTTCCCATCCACTCACTCACATAGTAGAAGCAGTAGCTCAATAACAGTGAGCTTGCCAATATTTGTTCACTGAACTCTCGAAATTTTATGAGTTGCATGTCATGCCACCTATACCTTACTATCGTCGATTCGTGCCGTGGTTGAGAGAAAAGAAGAAGGAAACCGAGAAAAAAATGATGAAAGTCAGCCAAGAATGGCACGATAAAGCTTTAGGGGAGGGAGATCGAATAATGGTGTTGAGGCAGAAAGCATTTTAACACAATTTTGGAATGTGCTCCACATTCTCGCTCTGTGTGCTTTAACCATGCTGACTCTCATTCTGTTTGTTGACATTAACAAGCATTCCGACGTGAACCGAGATAGAAATGAAGAACAAACAGAGACCGACGAATTAAATCGTCAGGACGGAAAAAAATTTTGTTGATCATGGAGAATAAAATTTCACCAAAAGTTTGAGGGTTGAAGTAAATTTGAAGTTGATGGAGTAAATTTGAAGGTAATTTTTAATTAGTAGAAAGTTTTTTTTTGAAACTGTTAAATTTTACACTAAAAAAATTAAAGCTCAAAATTAAAAGCTCAGATCAAATCCCGCTTTAAAATGAACAACAGCAAATGAAAAAATTCCAATCAAATTTTTTTGCATTTTTTCTAGAAGAGGGAAAAAATTGCTCCCGAAGCTGTTTTTTCCTCTTTCCACATCAAACGTATATCGTTTCATAGCCACACTCACTAAAGCTCACCTTTTCGTTTATTTTTAATCCCTCAGAACACAAAAAAGCGCTCTCCACCTCAAAGATATCAAATTTCATTGCCAATTCAACGTTGATCGACCTTTTCTTCTCCTGTGGAGTTGTTGAAAATCATTAAAAATCCAGGAGAATTGCATGCTAGGTAGCTGTCATGCTTATAGTTCAAAGTACACACAAAAGAGATGAGAGAAACTTTTTTCTATATATCGCTTCACCGCAAAAATAAACCAGGCGAGGAGGAGTGAAAAAGTTTTCTAAAAAAAGAAACAAACAGAGTTCAAATATCGAATGCTATGCACATCCCAGAGAGTGAACGAATAAACAAACGAAAAAAAAACTTTTTGCGATCTCTCTCTAAAAAGCGGCGAATTTCTCACTTGAATTGTTGTTGAAAATATAAAAGTGAACAGAAATTTATTTTTGAATAAAATTCACACAAACAGAGAAAAAAAGTTTTTCACCGTCGTGTACACTATACTATGTTTTGATAAAAACAAACCGCATTCGCCAAAACCAATCATTTGAAATGATATCAACGTGTATTTTCATGCAGCTTTCGGTTTGTTGTGTTTTTTAATCACATTTTTGCTAACGACTTTTTTGGATGTATATTCTCATGACATGATAATTATGTTTGTATCACATGCAATGATAGGAAAATTTTTAATTAGTGAATGTGTGGCATATTGAAAAAATTTTGGAATCTCCTAGGGTATTTTTGAAAGTTGTGTGACGATTGGTAAAAATATGTTGATTTAAAATTTTAAATAAATTTTTAAATTCCCAACTGAACCCTGTACGATAATTTATTTTGATGTTATACAATTTTTTCTCTTTTTATTTAATTTCTTCTTTTTTGCAATTTACAATTTTTATCTCTTTTTGAAAATAATTAATTCAATTTTCACATGTTTGAAGAGATTTCTTTTCTGTTTGGTTTATTATGTATCAAGCTAATTTAAACTAAAGTTTTTCAGGGTGTGTGTGTGTGTATTTTTCTGACTTAAACTTTATCCTTAATTCGTAATCTTTTTTCTTTCACAATATAATTATCTCATCATCATTAAATACACGACTGACTTTTTGCTGCATTTACGATGCTCATGTTGAGTTCCTTGAAACTTTTTCTTGTCTTATAATTTTTCTGTTGCTGAAAAGTTTTATTAATTTCCTCACTATTGTTGAATTTTTTCTTCATATATTAATCCAATTATGGATAATTTAGAGAATATAGAAATTTTCTTTTGACAAGAAAATGAACAATTTTAACTCAATTATCATTATAAAATTCATTCTCAAGAGTTATCTGTATGTGACCCCTGATAAAAATCAATTCACATCGCCAATATGCATCAAATCAGTTCCATTAGAATTAGAAAATTTTTCTTACTTAATTTTTTGATCTGCTGATAAGCAAGTTTCTAGGAATGGTCGATCAAAAATAATTTAAAATTGTAACGTTTTTTAACTTTTAAAAACGTTAAAATTTTCAAAAAAATAATTAATATTTTTACTCCTGGAAATTTCAATTGAAAAGTTAACAAACTTCTTAAATATTTAAATGCAGTTTATGTGCAATTTTGAAAATTTAAAGAAGTTTGTTATATTTTTAAAAATTTCTCAAAAGTTAATGACCTCAATTTCCATTCTATTCAAAACATAATTTATTTTCCTATTATAAATCTCTTTTCACTTAATATCTTTTTTTATATATATTTTTTCGGCACAAGAAATTTCGGAGGAAATAGAAATCAATTTTTTTAAAGATAGATCTTCGTGTTTATAAATTGAGAGCAAGACTTTCTATCCATTTAGAGTATCGTTATCGACAACGTTAAGAAGATTGTTTTTCCTCCAGTTTAAACGTTCAATATTTACAGAAAAGAAAAACCAGCGTAAAGAGGATGTATGTCTACACAGTGAGAGCAATAGAGGATGAAAAAGTTCACGATTGTTGTTATTGTTGATGCTTTTATAAATGGGGATAATAGTCAAGTAGTATCTCGTTTCACCGAAACAGCAAGTCATCAGATGATGCTTCCATTCCCATGGTCGTTGTGTCTCATTTCTCAATTTCCTCCTTCACCTCGCTCTCTCGCCGCCACCTTCCACTAATGCAATCACGATGAATGTCGGATTCTTGTGAGGACGTTGTTGTAATTCAATTTAAAGAGATAATTGAAAAGGAGAAGTGACGTGGAAATTGTTAAAGCGACTACTAACGATGAATGACATGCTGACGATGATCCGGCGAGTGATGACGCGTCGCCTGTGCCAAAGGAATAGATGAAATCTTGATTTTTTCGAGAAGGTTATTATTAGTGAATGTGTTTTATGAGTGAAAAATTAAAATTGAGATATAATTTAAAAATTATTAAAGCTTTTAACTTTTAATGTTTAATAATTTAAAATTTACATCTTAAATGTGATTTAATGGAATTTTTAATGATGTTTAGGGTTGGAAACTTGTTTTAAAAATTTTTTAAAAATAAGCCATTCCGTGAGTTAATATATAAATTTTTAAAACTGATAAAGTGTTCAAAAAATCAACAAGTAACCAACCCTTTGCCATTAGTAAATTTTCAAATTTGTTACCTTTAATATTATCAATGTAGTTTTCCTTTTCTTCTATTTCATTTTCATCGGGATTATAGCTGTTGTATGTTAATCCTATATTATTATGATGATTATTAGATGAAGCGAGACTCGTTACGCGAGGTCGTTCCTCTTCAATGAATTTCTCACTTGATTGTTGGTAGACTTCGTGTATCCGTGCTATGCACTTAACCTGCAACAACAACAGCAGAAAAACACCAGCGGGCAATTAATTTAATTTTCTTCTCTTCCCAACAGAATTCAATTAATTAAAGTCTTTAAGTTAGTTACTGTTGCTGCATGCCATGAGAATGTCAGTTTTCTCATGGGAAAAAGCAGCCGTACACAAATAAAAGCATAAAAAAGTGGTAAAGTGGTTTTGGGGGTAAGTTAGGAAAAGAAATCTCTCAAGTTATAACTTGAACGACTTTTTCTTGAAGTGAATGAGCAGCAATTCACAATAATAAGGTACTGTGGTGTTGAAGAAAAGGGCAACCACGAAGGTTGAATAACAAGAGGAGAAAAAACTTTCCCATTCAATTAATTTCATAACAAAAGGAGTGAGAAAGGGATGGAAATGGACGTGAAATAAGAAAAGTTACACATTTTTTTACCTTAAGTCGTCCATTTATAAAATGCTGAGTGTTCACAAGAAAATGAATGCCCAACATTGACTCTTCCATCTCAGTTCGACCAATATTTGTCCTGATTGGCTTGTGACGTTTGAGGATTGAAGGATGTGCCTGGAGATGATAAAAAATATTTTTGAATTAAAGTTTTTTAAAATTTTTGTTCAATTCCACTTGCAATTAAAAACTAAATAACTTTATCCAATATTAACCGACATAATATTTTTTTCTCTACCTCAACCACATAAAGAGATTAAAATTTCTCCACACACATTCGAAATAATGTGAAAAAAGGAGAAAAAGTTGCATTCATTGCAAAAATTTAATTTATGAATCAGAAACCTCGTTTAAAATTTCCCAAGCACCCCACTTGCAGTAGCCGTAAATTATTTTTGTTTCTCAAAACACCCACACTGAAAAGTTTTTCATTGTGCTATTTAATTTCATCGTGCTTTACCAATACACATGCTCATAAATTGAATGTACACACGAGAATATAAACCGGAAGTGGTATAAGAGGATTAAGTCATAATTAATAATTAACATCATGATAATTGGTTATAATGGAAAATCTTTGCCTACTTGTGACCAACAACAACTTGTAACAAGCTGTACGCAGCCCATCAACATTATACACCCACAAAAAGAACAGCCACAAAGTCTCTCCATCTTCTTCTTCTTATATTCAGCTAAATGCTCCTCCCTCCCTATTACACATGGGTAGCACATTCTCATGTCATGTTGATATATGTTGAAGAAGGAGAAAAGATAAATATTTGCCCTCGTATGAGATACGAGAGAAGAGATTAAGATTCAAAAACATTCTAAAAGTAACATGAGGCAACTTCTTGATCATTTTTGAAGGAAAACATCAGAATACTTTTGCAGGTTGTGAGTGGATGATACCAAGTTACAAGCAGATTAAGGAATTTTAATTTATTGTGGCAATGAAAAGGCGGCAACTTGTGTAATCATATTCTTTGAATGTGTGGTCGTACATATGAAGGTAATTTATCATGAAAGAAAGAGTTTTGAGAAAATCTAAAAAGATTAAAACTTGTTGAAAGGTTTTGAAATTTTTGAATAATTAATGAATAAAATCTGACAATGAAACAAAGCTGAGATTTTGATAAAATTTAAGTAGTTTTGTTTCATGTTTTCTAGAAATATCATAATCACATCTATACATAAAATTAAGCAGTTGAAAATTTTATTCGATTCAGATAATTTTATATAAAAATTGTTCTTTGAATTTCCCCGCATGCACATGCAGTGATAATTTATTAAATTGAAAATAAATTTCAACGGAAGAACAAAAACATCGCATTAATGTTGCGAATAAAAATTCCATTTAATTTTAATAGATTTCCATACGAAAATTCCATGTCGAAATGATTAATTGCTGGTCTAAAATTATAATAAAAAATATTATTGCATGAAACATTCGAATGAATTCCGCTCCACATCCACTCGGCTCTTTCTCTAAATGGACTATTAAGTTCGTATATATGCATTTCATATTTTCCTCATTGTTTATGATGCTGCATTGCAAATTGCTTTCAGACAATCCTAAATTATCCATTAAATGGAAATTATGGGGTAGAAATGAGAAGAAAACTCAGACAAACATTTTGCATTTAATGATGAATTGAATATATGAAAAAAGTTTTTTTTTTGAAAAATTTATCCTTGTTTAGTTGTAATCACTTAAGATGCCAAGGAGTGCATCCTTTCACATTAAAAAAATTATGTTATGTTAAAATTTATTAAAAATCTGCCAGACTAAAATTAAAACCCATTTCAGTTATGAATTCGATTTTCTACTCCTAAAAAATCTCCAACGTTAACAATTGAAAAGTTTTTTGTCGCTTTTTAAAATCGATTTGTTAAATGTTGTTTTTCTCATCCTCACACAATTGCTTGTGATTCATTCATGCATGCCAGAGAGGCTTTCAGTAGAAAAGCTTTTTCCCACTTGAACGCTTGTTGTCGATTCCATGATAAAGACCATTTTAGATATTTTAAGCCATTTATACCTATTTTTTTAAGTGAGACGATGTAAAGAGGATACGGAAAAGAGTTTGCAATCACATTTGTGGATTTTTTAGCACTCTTTTGTGCAATGATTGAGACATTTTGATTTTAAATGTGAAAATTATAGTATTCAACTTTTTGATTTCAAACAATTGATTGATTGATTGATTGATGACTGAGAGGTAGCGCGTTGGAGTTACCAAGGAGACGCAAACCATGCAGAACTCTTAAGATTTCTCTTAAGAATAGAGTATAAATACCCCTTTTTTCCCCCTCAACAGCAGGCGTCCCCGCGGGAATCGCCCACCTCGGGAGCTGCAACACACGTCTTGAAAAAGACGCACTAGCGATTCAACTTTTTGATTTCAAACAATTTTTAAAAAATCAAAAAGCCTTTTTGTAAACTTTTTATATGCTTTATTTCATTTTATTCATTAAACGCAATGAATTTCACAATTTTTGCCTTAGCTCATGAATTGTTTAAGTAAGTAGACGCTATAGCGAGACTCCCTTATCAGATCGTTAATTTTCACAAAGTTGTAACTCTTTTTTTCTCGAACGTTATGGTCGGAGAAATTGAAAGGCAAATGAGTGATAGAGTAAAAACCATTGGCGTTGAGTGACTTTACAAAAAATTTCCTCTATGCACATAAATTTTCCGACTTGTTTAGCACACAATGAAGCGTGGAAAGGCTTTTGAAATTTAGTTTTCATGCAAGTACTCACTGGTACGTCGTTGATAGTCCAAGTTAGATTGGCAGCTGGTCTAGATGGCTTTGATGTGCAATTTCCTCTCACAATGTCACCAATTCGATAGCGTGATTTTATATTGTGAATAACTGGCTGTGAGACTGGCACTTCTGTTGGATAAAAAAGTTTAAATTTTAGTTAAAGTTTTGCTTATTTTTAAATTTTTAAACCGATGAGACTAAATAATTTCTGAGGAAATTTATTTTTAAATGTTTTAAAAGCATGATACTTCAATTAAAAATGCTATTATTATTCCCTTTTTAAAAAAATTACAAATTGTATTCTCTAAACTATAATTACATTTTCCATACCCATTCTCTCAAAAAAAAATATTTCCACATTTATGCTTTTCCGTTTTCATTCATTATTGTTTTTAACGAAGCATAAATGAAAACTTTTTTAATGCACATATAACAACTTTTTCGTGCACATTTTCCACAACATAAACAGCGAAAAACGAACAAATATCGCTCGATGAAAAAGTATGTTGCTGTAGTTTTTAAAAAGGGATCAAAAGATAAAAAAAATTCAAAGCCCGTATTTCATTTAATAAGAGAAAAAAAGAAAATACAAAGTTTCAACATGACGCTGATGATTATGATGAAGAGTATTTGCATAATATTTTCATGTGTATTTATTTAGTATATGAGAAAGAAAAAAGTTGCGAACGCGTTCTTTTTGAATGTCAAACAAAGTTCTTGCTGGTTGGTTGTGTATGGAGTACATTATATTGCCTCCCATGAAACGATTTCATGTGTAAACTTTGCCGCATAATTTAAAATAATGAGGAGAGTAAAAAAATGTTGCATCTCATTAAAATTACTTACCAACCACCTCCATATCGCCTGATACTATCATCGTGTGAAAGGATGGAAAGTCAGCTGAAATCTCGCACGAGTACTTTCCCGACGTTGCCGTTATAACATTTGTGAGAGTTAATTGACTTTCATTTGATGCTGATTGCTGCAATGAAAAATTTATTCATAGAACAAGTTCGCGTTGACGTTCTTAATTAGACACTTGAGAGCGAAACGGTGACTTACCACAACATGAACACCAGGAAGAGAGAAAGATTTCATTGGCGGATTCTCTTTAGGTGAATAGCGGTAGAACTCTCGACGACCTGAAAAAGGTTGAGTACTCATTAAAAATAATTAACAATTTTGCGAAATTTTTTTTAATGAAAAAATTGTTATTAAAGAAGTTAGAATTTTTTGAAGTTCTCAACCCTTATAAAATTCATCTTAAAAATTATAAAGAAGATTATCAAGTGAAAACTTCAAGCAACAAACTAAATACTGACCTTTGTACCACTTAACAGAGTATAAACTATCTCCTTCCATATCATAATAACAGTGCAGTACGACGGTATCTGATTTTCTCACAGCTGAGGGTACTTTAACACGAACATCTCTTAGTGAGTGGATTACTGGAATTAAAACAGAGAAGAGGGAGAAAAAGGTTAATTCTCGTTGTCATAAAATCTCGGACTTTGGAGGAAAAATTGTAGAGAGATTTACTCGAATAATTACATAAGCTTATGTTCTTTGAGTAAACAGTAGTTTTGAGTGAATGAGTAAGAGTATTTTTTCCTACAAAGAGAATTTTTAAAACAAAGCCGCTTTTCAGTCAGTGGTAAAACACAAAAGTATATTTTTTCTCTTTTTGATGCATGCTTACACATTGGCGAGGTTGTTTATGTCAACGATTATGAAAAGTCTTTTTTAAATATATTTTTTCATCTTGCAAATGCACCCGAGGATAAAACACAAAAAGAACATTGCATGTGGTAGTCATTAGCATAGATTACAATTGCTGTTTTCCGCTTCCTTCCACTGCCTTAGTTTGACAGTGTTTCAAAGGACTTTCATTCTCTATTGTTTGCACTTTCACGCTAAAGTGAACTTTTTTCTCAGACTCGAACAAAAAAGGTCCATTTGTCAAATTGCAACTTGATGTTGTGCATTTAAGAAATGAAAAATCCATCAAAAAATATTTTAGCTGTTGGCTAAAAAATTTCTCATTAAACTTTTTGAATATTTTAAAAAAATTCTTTACAAGTCTCTTGAAATTTTTTGAATTCCCCGTCTATAAAATTATTTCCCTCCTCGTTTTGAACGCAGTGCTAACTCAGAAATCACTCTACTGTGAATTGTCATAAATCTTAATTTAACCCATAAAAACTGCAAGAAAATCTCCCTCGCTTTTTATTCTGTCGCACAACTACTTGAGTCGTAAATCCCTTTGCATAATATCCAAAACAATTTTTTCCATTATCATCTCTTTTTTTCGCCTTGGTGAATGAAAAAAGTTTTCAAATAAATTTTCAACTGAACTCGAATTTATATTTGCTTGGAAAAATTTCTTCCGAGTTGCCGCACAAATAGATTTCTTAGAGAAAGTCTTCTAATTTAATGGATTTAACCAAAAAAAGAAAAGTTTCATTAAATTTTATCAAAGGTCTAATTTTGAGTTGAATTTAAAAATAATTATTTTAGAAAAATTTTTTTTGGCCATCCTGTAAAACTTCTAAATTGTAACTAAAGACTAATATATAAAAAGTCTTCTCTTTGAATAAATCCAAACAGTCGAGGGTTATTTTATGCTTCGTTCAATTGCAAAAGAAAAAGTCTTTGCAGCTCAATTTGTCACCCTTCGATAACGACTGAGATGTACACAATGTTCAAACATTTATATTAATTATATGATTCACCATGTTTTCATGCAATTTTTCATCTTGGTCTTTGAGAAAGAAAAAATTTTATGGAGCATAAAACATTTAAGTGAGAGATGGATGAATTGTGTGTCCATGACTGTCGACTTTAGACAGAAAAAGTAAAACTGAGAGAAAGAAAAATTGCTAGGAATATCACAGTGGAAGTGCGCTTGGTGTCTAAGGAACAATTTGTAAGTTGCGTCACAATTAACATAAAAAATTTATAATCCAATATGAAAAATCTTGACCCTAATAAAATATGACACAATCCAACAACCAGTTTTATATCTCTGTCTATTAATTTTAGTTCACTAGCTTTGGCTGCCGTTTAAAATTAAATGCTAATGTGAGTTATTGTTAGAACGGCACTTATACAGTCAAAAAAACTTTTACCATCAATTACGACACTCCGAAGCAACACAGCGTGAGGTTTTTTGCTTTCGAGCGTTAAATAGCACTCCATTGCCATTGCAATTTTTGCTGCACACAACTTTCATTGAGAGCAACATGGAATGAAAAAGTTTTTCGGAATTTTTTTTCTCTATATTTTAGTTCACCGCAATTGCATTCAATGGATTGCCGCTCATAATTGTCACATAATTCTTATCGAATGTGCATTAATCATGTGTTGTTAGCTTACATCGCATCTTTATTGCTCGGAAAATTGGAGGAAGATTAATGAGCAGTAATTATCACAAAATTACTAGATAATTATTGAATTTTAATCAATTTGAGAGTCCCTAAATGCTGTTTATCAAACTCAATGTTTTCAATTATAATTTTAATAGTGAGTAATCAAAATGTATGCACATTAATTAAGTGGAATTTATTTTCTTTGTATGCATTTGAAGAAATGAGAAATTGGTCAAGAATTTTGAGTTGGTTGAATACACTCAGTTTTGAATGATGATGTAATCTATTTTATTTTTAAATGAATTAATAGCTCATTTTACAATTCAATTTCAATTCATAAAAAATATTTTAATTAACGCCAAAATAAATTCACCGCGCTCGTGTTACAAAAGGGCAGAAATCTCAGATGAATGAGCAAATAAAATTCCATTAATGAAGTCGAACAAATAAATTTTTCTCTTAATTAAACATCAAATCAATTTCACCAGAAATTTAATCCACGACGCAGAGTGAATTTTATTTTCTGTTCTGAAATCAATGAATCATCGTGAGGTTCGTTTGTTTAATCAAAAGTCGTTGATCGCATACATAAAATTTGTGTGTGTGTACTTAAATATCATATTTCGCTCGAAAATTATATGTTGACTGATCTTGATGATGATGTTAAACGACTAATAAAGCTCAATGACGCGTAATATGTTGTTGATTTTGCTGATTACCGTATATTACGTGATTATGTCGATGGTAAATTCGATAAATTCAAAAAGTGGTTGAGGAAGCTTCAGGTGGAAACTTAATAAAGTCTTAATTAGAGTAATCAAAATTTACATGGAATTTCTTGGGAATGAACAATTTTTGAATTTTTCAGGGGCATTTAAGATATTACAAAAATTAGAAAAATTGTCATCATCCTATGTTAGTTTAATGATCTCAATTTCCACTTTAAAATTTAAATCATATTTAAAACAATCAAATTTAAATTATTCGTAAAATTTATGCTAAAATTTTATAATCTTTCAATGTTAACATTAAATTTTCTAACAAAAGGACTTAGTATAATATTTCCATTGTTTTGTGTACCATAATAATAATCATTAAAATATTGCATGGCAAAACGAAATTTAGTAATTTTCGTTTTCATTGAAAATGTTTGTGGTGAACATTTTGGAGACAAGAGGAAATTTGTGACCAGACAGTAATTAAAAATCATTTTGCATTAAACTGCTTGACTTGCATTTCGATGACAGTAACTGAATGTTTCTTTTTGGCAATCATTGTGAAATGAGTTGTGAATAATTTTCACAATAATCGAATGTTTGAAAAACTCCAAATAAAAATAATTTAAAGTAACGTAATACACAGACATTCCTTAATTAAATCCTAAAGCGACAAATTTTCTCCATGTTCTACAGACTACAGCGAAACAAAAGCTTTTGATTACAAAATAATAAAAGATCCCTAATGAACATTTTTCGTTGAAAACGACAAGGAAAGTTTTTCTATTTAATTTTAAGGATACACATCAAAAACATGGTAAATTGGATATAAAAGAACTTGAACTATATTGTGTACTCTTGTCAATCAATGAGATTACGTTTTGTAAATTTTACATCCCACCCATCTCCAATCGTTAATTTTATCTGCCTTTCTTTCGATATTCAATCAACATTAATGGAATGCATGAAAAACGAGCGAGAGAGTCGTTAAATAAAGTCACAAAATCAATGATGACTGTCATCTAATGAAGACGACAACGGAGCCAGATGAGATGATGATGTACAGAGTGAAACACACGCGGTGAGTTATCTCTCCATACATGTGTGCTGTGATAAAAGAGAGCGGGAGGAGATAAATCAATTTAATGCCTACGAGTGTGTGTGTGCAAACATTAAATAAAATATGCCCGCATATATTGGAGGACTTGAATGTTCATTTCGATGATGTGATGCAAAATTTCGTCGAGGAGAATAAAGAATTTCTAAGTGAAAAAAACTCAGCCGTCTGTTGCTTTTATGATTCCTGCACCTTTTTACTGATTTATTGGATTTTCCAAGACTCTCCTCAAATTTATTCTTCTTGATACTCAATATAGACTCGAACGGATGTGGGAAGTAAATGTGAGCCATCAGACACCTTCATTGACTTATCGGAAGTAAATCTTTTACAGGCTTTTATCTTATTTTAAAAGAAGAATTCGGTTGAATTTATTTTCTTTAAAAAATTTGATATTTACTTTTTAAGGAATCTTTTGTATAATTTCTGAAAGCCCACATGAGTTTTTTTAAATTTGAATGTTTCTATGAACTTTGAAAATGTCCCTTGAGCATTTTCATTGTATGATTTTAACATTTTTTTATCAACTTCATTATGTCACTACCTTATGTCTCTTGACAATATTTTGAGGTTATGATGAGCTTTTATGTTTTTCTATTGCTACCCTAAAGCGGAGATGATGTAACTGTGAAGAAGTGAAATAAAATCATTTAACGTGGGATTTGAGTTTGAAAATATTCAAAAAGACATTTACAACCTTATCACCGCCTGAGGACCGAGATGTAAAAAAGTATAAAAATTATTTCGAATAAAACACACAAAAGGAGGAAACCATATCCGTCGTCATAAACAAAGAATATTCAAAAAAGAATAACAAGCCTAAAAAATTTTCAACATTAAATATCATCGCTGACATCCTCCAGCCATATTAACTGTTCTCACAAAAGTGCTTTTATTCGCTTTTCACATTCCTCCACACGCACAATGAAACTCATGACATTTGTATTGAATTTCAACAAAAAAAATTACTGCAAAAAGTTGAGGCTTTCGAGCGCAATTTTAAAAAATGTAAAAGTACTTATCAGACTTTTGAAAGATAACAACTCACTTTGCTGTTGAGACAAAGCCATTTAAAGAATAAAACAAAAAGCATCAAGATGATAAAAGGCATTCGGAAAATTTAACTTGTTCATGAGTGCATGGTGAGTTGAGTGAAAGATCGTGGTTTTTTAAACCACACAGACTCTTTCTCTTGCACATACACACACACACACAAGAGAGAAATTTTCATTTTTATGTGTTTAATTTCTTTAATGTATCTCCCCCTAAAAATGTGCTAGAGCAATTATGAGTTTTGAAGCTTGCAGTCATTATTTAAACTGCTCTCGGTGGCATCGTTGGTGAATATGTGGAGAAATTCTTTCTCGGTACACAATGGTGCTCTCTGTACTGCTTTTGCTGTCAAGCATAAATGTATTCATTAAAATTGAAATTATGTCGCACATATGAACTCAACGCTTCGCCTCGGGGACTTTTCAAATGCGATGACAACGGCGTTGAAGCTTTTTTGTTTCTTCTTATTTCTTCTAATTTAATTACTGCAAATGTCTCGAAGCTGTCTGTTTTATACACAGTTGTTGTTTTGAGTTTCAGTCACAGACATCGAATATGCGTTATTTGATGAAATTCTCTCTGATACAAATATCCACTTTAAAAGAAATCTCTCGTGGCAGTCGCACGATCATGTTTCTTTGTTTATTATTTTCGTCAATAAGATGACATTTGAATCATTTGAAGTTTGCGAATTGTTAGAAGATTTAGCGGAATTTACAAAAATATTCAAATATTTGATGATACAAAAATTGACATTTAAGATCAACAACAAGTTTATAAAAGCTTCCCATAGGACATCAAACAAAAATTCACTCACATAAAATGCCTGTCATGCCAAATATTTCAGACCATTCCCTCAACGCATGACACAAAAATCAATAAAATTTCGATTTATATCAACACGTTTATGTTGATATAAAAATTTCGAAACAAAATATTGACTTTAAAACAGCAAACAACAACAATAATTATGGAATCCTTTAATACGATTTCTTGTTGCCTTTCAATTCTCCTTATGGCATTATTTATTGCAAAAACTTTTTTACTCATGCGAAATGAGAGAAAAGAGCTAAGAGGAGAAAACTTAAAAGCAATTTATGGCATAAAGCTAAGCGAGAGAATTTTAATGGCTTTTTACTCTAAAAAGAAAATTCGAGGCAATAAAAACAATTTTTTCTCTCCTCTCAACTCCGGTGCTATTAAGGATGTTTGAGTTAAACTTTTTTTCTTTTGCTGATGAGGAAAAATGAATGAATGTGAAAAAATAACATTCAAAAGTATTAAACTAGTTAGCGAGCTGCTGATTTGGAACGGGATTATGGCTGGGGGTTAAAATCATAATAAAGCCATTCAGTTTTCTTTATATTCCCTACATGTTGAGCTTTTCAAATCAAATAATAGCTTCATTGCAAACGATATTGAGCTGCTTTTGCAGTAAGAATGCAGAAAATATTTCCATCATGAAGCTGGAAACTTGTCTAAAGCTCTTTTAAAGCTCATATTTATGAAACATTTCAAAAACCACTCTTTTAAAATTAAATTATATTTTTTCAAATTCCATTTTTTATGAAATTTTTTCATAACTAGAAAAAGCTTTAAAAAATGTTATCCACTAAAAATCTTTTCATCTCATTTTCACATTTAATAGCTATTTTCTCTTACATATGTCATGTCATCGTTTAACATTATGCGAAAATTGCGCAATAAACACATAACAAGGACGAAAGAGAAAAGTTGAATTTGTGAAGCAACAAAGCTCATTGTGAAATGCAATAACGCAGAAAATCATAAAGTTTTTATTGTTATGAGACATAGGAAAGGAAGCATACACACATCCACACTCATATACTGAAACTGCAATGAAAAGTGCACATTAAACTTTTCCATTGAGTGAAAATATGCTTTTCCCATATCGCTGTCGTCGGTTGTTGTCTACTGAGCATAAAAAGCTAGTTTAAAAATGCTAAGGAACGAACGAGTAGTTTTTAAATTAAATTAGTTTTGTCATGTTCACTTGGGAAATGCCTTTTTGTTTATTTTCCTCTATTTTTTTTGTTGCCTTTCGTCAAAATTTTCCACTTTAAAAATTTGATAAGCCTTGGCACATTTCTCTTTCTTTTGCTGGTCTTGAGGGGTTTAAGTTTTTGAATAAAAATAGATTTTCTTAAAGCTACAACAAATTTTAAGTTATTAAAATTCAGCAGCATTAAGTACCTCAAAATTTTCATCATTAAATTTCACCCTGATGAACCTAAAAAATTAATGAGGATTTGAGGTCGCAATTATGCAGCATAGAAGAAAAAAAGTTTATAATGAAGTTCATGCGGCACTGAAAAGCATTTTTGGTCAAATCTTTTGTATACTTTTATGACTTCGTGAGCATCTCTCCCTCAATCTGCATCATTGTTTCCTTCATCAAGCATCATCACGCACAATATGAAAGGAAGTTAAAAACAATAGAAAAAGAGACGGAAGGAAGAAAGCATCAGTTTCAGGAGGTAACAAAGAGAGAGAGAGAGAGACGAGCAAGTCATAAAAAAATGCTTTTGTTATAAGTAAGAAATGTTTATTGCATCCATGAAGAAGAAGAAATAAAAACTTCACGGCACGAGAGAAAAGTCTCGAAAGCGAAGCCTCGAGCAAACACATTCATAACCATTTTCATTTATTCGGCTCATGAGAATAATTTACATATTATATTCCCTTTTTATTTTTATTTTCACTTTAAACGAATATAAAAAGCTCTGTAGAGACATTAGGCGCGTTTACCCATAGAATTTTTTTTTTCGGTGAGATGAAATCTCGGGAGGTGTTTCTTTATGCTTTGTGTGCGACAAAATTTCTGTATATGAGAGATTTTTATTTCATCTCATCCAAGTGACGACATTTAATGTTTAAAATTTTTAAGGAAAAGTTTAAAATTTTCATTTTAAAAATATCCCAAAATTTTAAACTCTAATTTTCATCTCTTTTCAGCTTTATCTCTCTGTCGACGACATCTAACACAACCCCATGTATGAGGCACAGTAAGAAGAAAATACGAGATGACTCTCATATGGAATGGAAATAAAAGAGAAAAGTATAAGGAATTTTTTATGGAGATGCGAATGATGACGGTTTATTCGAGGGGGGAAATTATGGAACATAATTCATTTGAAATCCAATGAAATGATTATGATGTAGCTTGAGCATGGTGTGATTGTGCTACTTGAGAATGTGCTTTTGCATTAAATTATGGCATCTCAGGAAGAAAAATCCCTTTTATTCGTTCCTTCTGTTTCAATTGATGATGATGATTTTGAGGATAGGATTTATTTAAAAGTTTAAGTTAATTGAAAAATATTTGTTAAGAGCTAAAATATTAATATCTCTAAAATTTGCATGCGATCTTTCAAAAAAAAATATCAATTTTGACTCTTAAAGTTTTCCGTCTTCAAAAAAAAGTTAAAAAAAATTAACGACTTTATTTTTGAATATTCTATTCTATAGTTACTCAAATATAAGATAGCATAACACAAAAAATGGATGTAACTTTCTCACCATCCCCCTTTAACTCTTTCAGCAAACTCTTTGAAAAATGTGCGAAAAAGCTTCACATTTAAAGTAATATGAAGTGCAAAACTTTAAATAAATTCAGTCACAATTTCTTATATTCCTTGCTAACCTTCTGATTTATTACATTTTGTATATCTTTTCTCCTTTTTATGAGTTCACCTCCCCACCGAGACTCATTTAAACTTTTGCTTCAAGAATTCTTTGCGAACACATCACAAGAGCAACAACTAGAAAATTTTTCATATCAAAATCGTTCTATAAAAAATTGCGCTCAGGGAGTCAAAGATGAATGAGCAAAAAGAAGATTTTTTGCAAACAACAGCAGTAAAAATGGGTGTAAAACTTTACATTTTAAAGGATGATTCAGGAGAAATTTCTCTCGTCTATTTTGACATTACTCCTTTTTTCGTTTCGCAGTGCATTAAAAGAGAAAAAGAACTCAAATTACTCTCTGCATCTGTGTGAAAATAAAGAAGAAATCAAATAATTTGGAGGAAATATAGCAAGTGATGCCATGCTGCGTTCATCGGTAGGGAGGTTTGAAAATTATGTCTCAAAAGTCCAATTTTTTAGGTATTCAAAAAAATATATTTCTTGTCATAGACATCCACGTGCGCACAGTTCAAATAAAATATTATAAATTCCCATTATTTTATTGTAAAATTCAAAAAAGTCTTCCCATAGTAATCACAAAAGAAAAACTTGAGTTAGTAATTTAGTATTCAATTGAAAAAAAGGAAACTTTTCATTTATTTTGCAACCGCCAACACACCGTACAAGAAAACCAAACTTAAACAGTTCATATTCAAATGAATGTCTTCATAAAAAGCTCAAATCCCTCGCTGCTATTAAGCGATGATGATGAGAATTGTTGAGGAAGAAGCGAGCAAAAAAAAGAAGTTACGAGATGGAGGGAGGAAATGAAAAAGGAAAATGAAGCGCGAGGGCACGCGGAAGGGAGGCGACAAAAATATTATAAACGCGATTATTATTTTAATTTTATTGTACTTCTCCAACAACACCCAGCAAAGTGCGATCAGAGCGACATCCCTAAGAGGAGTTACACGTATTAAATTTAATGCAATAAATTAAATTAAATTCTATTAAGGAAATTGTGTGTGGAATTTAAAAACTCGAGAAGGCATAAAAATGGCACAAGTTGAGAAATGTAAAGAAGGAAGCCTTCAATCTTATGACGACAGTTTATTTACCCACCGCTGGCTTTTCTTTTATTTGTATGTCAGTGGAATTTTCAGGCTCGAGTTAAAAGCAAAATTAATTGGAATTGAAAAATTGCGTTGCAGGAATTTATAGAAAATTTACTTTTGTTTTAACCCTTAACTTAATTAGAATTCACAGAATTTGTAACAATTCTAATAATTTTATAATTCAAAATTAATAATCCTCTCAATTAATGTTTTTAATTAGCAGTCAATGATGTCATAACGCTTGATTCAATTGGTAACGGGTTTTAAATAAAATCCCAGCCGTCGACAAACGCTAATTAACCAAAAATATTTATAACATTTCTTATAATTAAGAGGCAGAAAAAGCTTACTGTGACTTTGATCTGAAAGTTGAAGTCATGACAACATAAATACACGAAATTATAAATGATAATAAGAAAAGTTTTCGCAGCTTGTATTTAGGGAATTTTTCACGAGGGTGTGCAACTTTTGAAAGATAGAATTTTTTAAAAATTTCGCTTTTTATCATGCTAAATTAAAAGATTTTGTAAAAGTCAGACAACCCTTGGAAGCTTCGCATGCATCGGTTCTCATTATTATTTTCACCGGAATTTTAAGCTAATGATGTTGATATGAGAAAAACTTTCTCTCTACCTACACATATGCATTTCAAAATTCCTCTATCGCTTTTTGTGCTGAAAACGCTTCGCATCGAAAAGTCTAATTTCAAAGGGAATTAATGAAGCTCCCGAAACTAATAAATATTTATATGCAGTGCATGCATGCTAAGAACAGTGAATCACTGATTGTGTTTAGGTCGCGAGCATTGCACTCGAAAGTATTTAAATTAGTAAATTATTTTTCAATTTTAATCAGACGACAATTGAGTAAAATTTATTGCACAAAAATTGTTAATGAGCTCAACAAAAATTGATTTTTTTCTCTCTTCTCACCACAACCGATTTCATGTTGGCATACAACAAGCAATGTTTCCTCTTTTTTATGTGCCACCCTTGTCTTTTCTTTCTCGAAGGAGCCATTAATAATTAATTAAACGAGAGTTAATGAAATGGGAGAAAATCCTCTCGAAAACTTTTTCACATTTAAGGTGAAAAATCTGAACGAAGAAAATAAAAATTCCAGAATTCAATTAAAAAAAGTCAGCAAAGCGACAAATCTGTCTGTCGCGAAGTCAACGTAAAAAAATTGGATGGAGAAAATTTCATTATATCGTGATTCGTGTCGTGTTCCATGGTAAAGAGAAAAACTGTTGAGCCTACAAGCAATTCTAAAGGGCAAATATGTAACTTTAATTAAATTTTATCAAACTTCCAATGACAATTAATTATTTTGTGATAAAGTCTTTAACCCTGTGGTGCTTTAGAAATTATTGTGGTTTTTATTGAAAATACTTGTTTATGGTTGCAAAGTTAGGTTTAAGGGTTAGCAAGATGTTGTGGTTAATTAAAATTTTCAAACCAAACAAGAAATTTTAGTTTAGTATTTAACTTTAATTAATTTAAGAGGTTAAAAAATAATTCTCGAAAAAAATTTCATGGTTTAAATCAACCTTGAATGACATTTTTCTCCTCCAACCGCAAATCGTTGAAACAATGGACACAAAATTACATGAAAATTGATTAAAAATCTTCGAGGGACTTAGAGAAAACTTTTTTCCACAAAGGCAAAATTGCGGCACTCATTCTTGCAGAAGATGAAAAGTTTTCACCACACAAAAGAATAAAATCCACCTTTCATTCGCCAAAAAGATTTCAATTCATCAGAAGGTGGATTTTCATTTATTTTCATTTGTGTGAGAAAATTTGGAGTCCCGAGAAGAAGGCAAAAAGTTTTGTCTCGACATGCTTTCGCAACCCTTTTTGCAGCCTCCCCTCTCCGATTTCGAGTCGTTACTATAACATTTATTATCCCTCTTAAACTACGTCAGAAATGAAGCGGCAAGAATAAAAGAAAATATTTAAGGTTGACGGCATTACAAGTCAATTAAGTCTCTCTGTGTACTGAAATGACTTCAAGGCTTTAACCTCATTTGATTTTTTTTTGTGTTAATTAAGAAAACGACTATCGAGACAACGATGAGGATCATTTGAATTTATATTGGAATTAATGAGTCGAGTGATACGGCAGTTGAGGGTCTTTTAAAGTTTATCTAAGATTCCAGGAACATTTTGAAGTATTAATAATGTACAAATTTATTTATGGAAATTTTAGTCTTCAAAAAATAATTTAAATATTCGCCCAAATTTTTCATCAAAAAGGAATTTAGCTAATTCGAATAATCAAGATAAATTAAATAAAAAAATTTTAAGCGAGTTCCTAGAATTTACCTTTAAACTTTTTCCAGACACTCTTTAAATCCCCGCAATTTTCTTTAGAACACCGCATTAAATTTTACGTAACTCTCAAACCATTTCAACATTAATTTTTTGCCACTTCAACGTCTGGCAGTTCTTCTTTTGCCTTCTATTCTTCTTTCATTACGAACTCATGCGATCTTGCAGTCGATTTAATTCAATTAAATTTTAATTACACGAGACTGATATAGCGAGAAAAGAGAAGCTGAGAGATAAATTAAAAATTCGACATTTTGCCTCATCGTTCAAGCTCGTTGTAAGCCAATTAATCGATTCGATGCTCTCGGTGTGACTTCGTAAGATGTTTTTTTCGCTTTCTTCTTTTTTTGCTGATCATTCAGTGGGAAATGTAAAACAAAAATTGAAAGAAATGGGAGCTTTGGGTGTAATGAGCAAAACGATGAGAGAAAAAGAACTTAAGAAGCTGAAAAGTGTACGTGATGGAGAAAAAATAGAGCTTCTAATGGTTTTAAATGCTACTTCGTTCCTCAATTAAAATTTTACTTTTTGAGCTTCTTTCGACTGTGAAGTAAAAGCACTTTTTTTAGCTCTGTTTGAGCAGACGACAAAAGTAATCTCATTTTCCACTGCGTCATCTTATTGAGGTAAATTTTATCCGCATGATAATTTAAAGATGGCTAAAATAGAGTGAGTTTTTCTTCTATAGACAGTATCTTATTGCTAAAGGACATGAAAGTTTACATGTAGGTGTTGTTTAGCTCAAATTTAATGAACACCTTTTTCCTAACAACATCCGTGGGAAGGAAAATGGCAGCCAACTTTTATCGTACGATTATCTCATTGAATAAAATTATTTAAATTTAAATCTTTTTATCAAAAGAGCGGAAATTTTAATTCAAACTTGCTGAAAAGAGAGTTTCTTCTTAATTTTGAGTTAGGTACCATTTGAGTATCAAAAATGTCATGAATTGAAGATTAGATTTTTGTTCTTAATTGATTGAATGAACTTTAATTGAATAATTTGTTCAAAAATTTATTCATAATTATAAAAATATTTCGAAAAAACTATTTTTAAAAGTCACAAAGATTAATTGGAATATAAAATATCATTTATAAATTTAAATTTCCTTGATAAGAAAGTTTATTACTACTGCTTTGAACTACATTTTTTGCAACCACTCAAAGTGTTCCGGATTCGGATCATGTTAAATTCTCATGAGTCATTATGAACTCTAGTTTCTGCTCATGACTCAATTTTTCAACTATGATAAAGCAAAAAAAAATAATAAAATTAGACCAATAAAGAAAGTCGTTGACCCTCTTTTAAGAGAAATCATAGAATATTTGGATAGTGCATCTCTCCCCTGTTTTTTTTTTGAAATTTGATATTTTAAGCTTCATAAAATCAATTAACTTGAGAGAATTCTTTCATTTTATAAAAAAAAAATATTATTTTAATGTAAAGAAAACTTTTGATCCAAATAATTAATTTTTCAGATGATGAAAGTCTAAAATTTGACCAATTAATTTTTTTGAATGTTTTATAAAATAAATCAAATTTGTAAAATCCCCTAAATCCTTTTAAAATAACATTTTAATTGCATTTGTATTAAAATTCTCGTACATTTAAAACAATGAAAAAACTTTTTATCTTTAAACTTCCAATTTGCACCAACAATCCAACCGAACATAAAAACTATCGCATAACTCCCATTATTACCATCATTACCAAAAAAAATTTAACCCCACAAAAATGGCCTCAGATTAAATATTTCAACATGAAAAGGCTTTTCGCACACTCGAAAGTGACATTCGATATTTGCATGGAAATTTTTAAGCCAATATGCATTACACTCTTTTTCTCTCTCTTCATCTGTAACACTTTTGATGCCATTTCGGTGCGAAGAACGTGCTTTCCATTCGAGATTGCGTCCGAAACTGTCTTGAAACTTTTTCATCTCTCGCTTTCCCCATTTTGGCACTTTAAAAGCATCAGAATAAAAGTTTTTCCCTCCGATGTGTGTATGCATGTGCGAGTGATTGTATAAGAGGAAAATTCTATTAGCAATGCAAGAGTGAGAAAACGGAAAACAGAGAGAGAGAGAACAAAACTTTCCACAGCCACTCTTCGTCGATTGAATTTTTAGGAATTTTAAAATTTCATTTAAAACCACTTCGATGGGAGAGGAAATTTTATATTCCGAGCCAAGGGCAAACATTTTATTTTTCAACTTAATTAAATTCTAAAATAAATTTTTAAGAAAGATTCGGAAATTTTAAATATAACGTGAGACCTGAACTGAGATTAGTTAAAAATTAAATCCTAAATGTATGCACTCGGACCTCAAACTCAATGGTTGGAATTTTTTTAATGTATTATTGTGGTGGATTAGCTTTCCAAGCACATCGCAAAAGTTTTTCAATTTCAGATTCAGAGCGAGCTGAATTTCTTTTTTTTATTCGTATGACAAGCGACCAGCGATGGATTACAAAATTTTGACCTTTCCCTTAAAATTCGCACTCAATTAACCTCGCCACCAGTCTCCTCTCTTTTACTCTCGATCAGACTGCTTGAGAAAGGTCATTAAATCAAATGAGTCTGCTTAATTAACATCCGTTTTCGTTTTCGGGTGAGTGAGTAACTCAATATCATCATATTGAAAGGTTTGAACTACTTACCGGGTATAAGAAGGAGAAGTGTAATCAATATGTTCACGGTATCCATAATTATCTTTCTCTCATTCATTTTTTCACGTCTATTTTGTCACTCGATGTCAATCATTGAAGGTGACGGATGGGTGGAGAGGGTTTTGCTGCTATTAGACTTTCAGCTTTGATTAATAAAAAAAATAGTGACTTTTTTAATATTCACATCGACACATTGCACACACCACTATATCGCCACAGTGTGTTCTTATAATCAAATGATTAATTCAGCACATAAAGTCTCGGCGCATAAGGTATAGATTATTATTCCTTGATGGCTGGCTTGAGTGTAAGGAAATTATATCGATTTCGGTAAATAATTTATATTCCAGTGCCTTTTAATGTACACACACTCGACTCACTTTCTCACATGTGCTCATTGAGCCTTTAACCAACGAAACCATCAATGTATGCTATCACTATTATTATTATTGTTTCGAGAGTAGGTGTGCGGTAAAAACTTTAATTTAACTTTGAATTTCTCAGAGCTGCGTGAGTATAGAAAAGCGAGAATAAATAATTGAGAAATTTCTTTAATTTTTTGAGGTATAATTATTATGAGAGTGCCATATTTTATCGAGTTTTTTAGAAAGGAATTAAATCTGACAGGATTTCAAATGTTAGAATTTCCCCCAAAAGTAAAAGTAATTTTAACAAATTTAAAAAAAAATTAGTCAATGAATATATTATAGAAATGTTTAGAATTCAGACACATTTCTTATCTCTTTTTAAAATTTTAAGAAAGATTATTAATAAAATTTTGAAGGTCACAAATATGAATTATCAAATTAAGTTAAAAATTTTCAAAATAAATTTTATTCGGAAAATTAGTTTAAAAAATATATCTAATTATTTAATTAATTTTACTTGAAACAATTTCATGGTTGTTACTACCTCAAAATTTCTTATTCAATGAGCCCTAAAGGCAACTCCTTAACAGGCACTCTGCCATAGTCACTCAGCAGTATCATATTGAATAAAATTAGCTCGAAATGATTTCTCGTTGATGAGAAATTAACGATTTTCTCTTCTAGTGTCTAGGGGCCTTTCTCTTATTACAATACACAAATGAATAATCCACTAATTCGAATAATTATGGCGCACACATAACATTAAGTGCTTTCATTCAGTCCGATCCTCTTTTCTTCTTTATTACCTTTCCCAACCAAAATTATTCACTTCTTTTTTTATAGGCTCGAAATTACATTTGCACGTGATTAAAATTTTTTTTTTATTTCTGCCAAAAAAACACTAATGATTGCAGTTAATTATTTAATTGAAACTGCACAATTAATTTTTCTTCTCGAAATGGAAAATTACACGATAAAATAAATAAATTTATTCTTTCAGCTTAGAAAATATCGCGCGCGAATTAACAAAATGTTTGACTGTCTCCTTCAAGAACTGGCATTTGACTAAAAAATATTTTCATCTCGAAACGAAGCGAGTTGGACGAAAGAAAAAGTGAGTTGTGAAGTCATGTTGAATGTTGTTGTTCTTGCAATTCATTAACAATGAAGCATTAAAACATTAAAACATTCGAGCATCAGAAGCAACAGCTTAGGACATTGAAAAAGGAAAAGGAAGGAATTCGGAAATTTTTTTCTCCCCCCGTGCGGCAAGAAAATAAAATTGAAAAGAAAGAAAGAAAAAATGCTCGAAGCAAATAAACAGAAAAGCTTTTGAAAGATCGACAAATGAGACGATGTGCAATTTCTGTTTCCACTGCATCCATATCATCATCACGAGATCTATCGTTGACTTTTTAGTGGTCTTGTTCAAAAAACGATGACTCTCGAGCGATAATAATTGTGCTGAGTGACAAGTTGCCACTTAATATGAAGAAGTCTTAATTAAAAAATATCTCAGATGGAAGTTAATCTCGGGACAATAAAAATTCTTTCACTCAACTTTCACTTCGTGATCAGTGTTGCGTGAATGTAACAGAACATCTAGGAATTTAAAATTCCAAATCCAAGAAATTTATAACCCGCGGTTTATTTTTAAAAATTCCAGTAAATTTTAAAATTTTTCGAAAGCTTCTTTGAAAAGAAAACTAATTCAATAATTGAATTACAAGTAAGTTTAAAGATTTCAACTGATTTATATACACCCATGCTTAACTGTATTATTCTCAAATTTATGTAAAATGAAAATCAAATGCAAAGATTTGAAATTTATTGAGGAAATTTAAGTAAGAGATTTCGAGTCAAAAAGGGATTTTCTCTCGAAGATTTAGGTTAATAAACCCTTCACTCGTACATTGGATGAGTTTTAGCTGGAATATAAATTGTGATATCATTAACCTCTTCTCGAGCGTAAAAATATATGTTAAGGGAAATTCTTTCAATTTCCTTCGCTTCCTTTTGAAAGTCTTGTTTGCAAACTTAATTAGATGAATTTTAATAATCAGCTGGGAGGAAAATTAAAAAAGATCATAAAAGATGTCTAGAATGACCCTGAGAGGAAATTTTACTTCCTCATTTGCTTGTGTTTTGGAAGCTGGGGCGCTACCTTTTTCACAAAATCTACATTTTTAAAAATTAGAGATAATTATGTTGAGAAAATTTTTAATTAATTATTTAAAATTGTCTAAAATTGTTATAAATTCAAAGATTACATCTTAGACAAGTCTGAAATGGCACGGCCAATTTGTTTTTTGCGTCCTTTATTAAAAACGACACCGTTGCCTCTCTTCATAATGACTTTTACGGCCATAACCATCGTATAACATAAAGATGAAGACGATGATTGTTGTTTAAGCGGGAGAATGAGAAAAAATACAAACAAAAGCATGACGCACGTGATTGGCAAGTTTAAATTATGATACTGCGCGCCGTCACTTAAACCTCTCATTAGCCATAAACTTATATTTTCATTACACTTTCTCGCACCGTCGGCATGTATTATTTGGAGCATAAGCAACAAAATAGAATAATTATAATTACTGCTCCTAATAACTTTCAATTATGATGGCAAAAAGTTTTGTAATATTTTTTAAAGTTGTCGACACGACATGCAAGAGAACGAAAAGGTGAATTCAATGAAAATATTTAATTAAGGGACGAGAGACTTTTAACTGAAGTCAAATCTGGCATGTCTTTTCCTTGACATTGGCGCAGCTCACAGATTAATGAAATTGTTGAAAATTTAAGGTTTTTTTAAATTTCAAAATTAAAATTTATTTTTATTGAATTATTTATTTTTCTCGTGAATTTTTTATTTTTCTTGCACAATAAAGTTGCGCTCAGTTTTTTCCTTGCAAAACTTGATATATGTATCTTTCGATCTCAATTCTTAAGAATTTTTGTGCTGTGACTTAAAAAACTTTTTCTTTTGCAATTGCTGCGCTCTTCATCATAAGGTAAGCTAAGACTCGAAGCTTGCGGTGTAGTGAAGGAGTTCATTATGTAATAATATTTTCTAGAAGCATGGCAACCGTATTTAAACAAAATGCTGTGAGGGAGCATTCATGGGATGTGGGAAGTATCACGTAAAGATTAATAAATAATTAATTAAAGTGAAACTCCTTCAATAAGTTTCTATGAATTGTTAAAATTTGAATTTTAAGTCTCCAATAGTTCCCTAACCACGTAGGTGTGCAACATCCAACAACTTCTTTAACAATTATTATCGCTCTCATTCCATTTCCGTTTGCTCTGAAAACATAAAGTCTTCTTTTTCTCTGTACACAAAACTGGTTGGAAAAACTCGTTCGAGCCATAAATTCTCTGATCGGAGACACTTTTCCGATTTTAGTTTTATTGTGCGACACGATGCAGCAATTATAAGGCAACATAAACCATCATTCGATATTCCCCGAGATATGAAAGCTCTTAAAAAAATTTTTTGCAAAAAAAGTTCTACAACAATAGTCAAATTGGTGTAATTCATAAAAAAAGCTCTTCTTTATTTAACCACTATTTCTTATAGGTACATCGCTTTTGGATAAGTGACGGACGATCCTTTAAACCAAATAAAAAGTAAAAATTGAATTAAATTATAAAATCAAAATACACTCACCTTGTTTGGAATGTAGCCAATACGAATGATGTGTTCACGATGCATATGATGTAGCAATGGCAAAAGGTATTTTTTAGGCATCTCCTTCTTCTTCTTCTTCTTGGGCGTGATAGGTTCATCTTTAATACTCATAGACAGTTCAATGTTTACAGGAATCTTTTTATATTTTTTGATTCCGAATTGCGGCGCAATGAATGAAAAGTCTGCAACAGACGATTTAATTTCTTTTAAATAAATTCAATACCAATATGTAATTACCTGGGAATGTCTTGCTCTTGTATCTTCGTGATGGTTTGTCAACAAAATCGATCGGTGTATCGGTGAATTTAGTATCGAACGCTTTGGTGTCATACTTGTCTGTGTAGCTATTACCATTGGGCGGCGTGAATTGCTTGGCATACATCAGATCCCAATCGATATCTTTGAAGAACGGGTGATTTTTCAACTCAATCGCACCCTCTACTGATCCAAGACGCTCTTCAACATTTACTTTAAGAAGTGCCTCAATAAAACTCTTTGCGTCCTTATGAATATCATTGCTAATTACAATCGTCGTGTTCAACATCATGTCCCTCATCTTTTCAGTTTCAGAATTATCAAAATCCTCGTTGAAATTGGAAAATGGAATTTTCTGAGTCAAAAGTTCATGAGCAAGTATTCCGAGAGCCCACCAATCAACGGCAAATCCATAAGGCTTATCTGAATCCCAAGCTTCCGGTGGAATATATTGCACAGTTCCACCAATTCTACCAACTTCATCACCTGAGACTTTTGTGATGTCGAACGAGAGTCCAAAGTCAGTGACGACGATATGGCCGTCTCCATCAAAGAGAATATTCTCAAGTTTAAGGTCTCGATAGACAATGTCACGCTAAAATTTTATACAAGAATTTTAAATTGTCTTTACTAATTAACGTTAATTAACTTTAAAAACTTACCTGATGCAATTGCTCGAGAGCTATGACGATTTCGGCAAGATAGAATTTGGCAATGTTAAGGCTCAGTGGACGCTCTTGAAGAACACTGTATAATTCGCCACCTTGTTCAAATTTCAGAACTATGTAGAGATAAGCTGCTGATTGAAATGCATACACCAAAGTTGTAAGGAATGGACAATCGACAATCCGCTCAAGAATCATTCGTTCATTTCTCACGAACATTATGGCAGCTTCATTTTTCTTCAAAGCATCTTTATCGAAGATTTTAATAGCATAAATTGATCCCTTATCCACACCATCTACTTTCTCGGCCATATAAACTTCACCTTGAGCACCATAGCCAAGCTTTTTCAACAACTTGAAGCTCGTAATGTTGACAAAGCTGCCAGATTTTGATGAATCTGAAGGTTAAAAATGTTAACTCGTTACTGGATCTTTCACTGGATGATTTCGTCCGTTTTGAAAATTACGAATTAAAAACTTTACTCACCACCTTTGAGAGATTTATCAATCTTTATCTTTTTCTGCTTACTTTTGTCATGCTTTTTTTCCATGATTATTTGTTTTTCCTTTGATTTTTGAATAATTTTCAATCCAATCTAGAAAAATTTTGTGTGCGCTTTTAGCGTTTTAAAGTGACAACGCCTTGGATTTTTAGTACAAAATCTTTAGTACAAGCAAAGCGAGTGAATTTTTTTCGCAATCGATTTTGTTATTAATTTAAGTAGTTTAAGCGAACAAGTTAATATAATATGAACTCGGAAGAATCCCAACAAAGCGTAGATCTACAAGAAAATGTTGAAGAAATCTTGGAATTTACAATGGAAGAGAATAAAGTTAAATTTCTTATAAAATGGCAAAATGTAAGTATCTGGATGTCAATTTTTTTAACTGGATCTCATATGAACATCCACAGCAACCGCACTCGCTGAATACTTGGGAATGTTTTGAGAGTGTCAAAAACACTAGCATTTTTAGATGGTACATCGAAAATTTGTGGAGAAGCTATGTGGTTGACATAGGAATCAACCAGGAATATTATCGAAAGAAACTAAAACATCAAATTAAGGACATGAAAGTTAAAGAGCCGGCTGTATTTAAAGCGATTTTCATGAAGGGGGACTTTGATGAGCAGAAATTTAAGACTTTGCAGCTACTCTATCACTTTCTCATGCCAGACGCTGAGTTTGAAAGACAATTTATCGATATGTTCGTGCTTAATGAAGTTCATAGAGCCATGAGTGATCAAATTGAAAAGTTTAATCACCTTTCCATCCACATGCAGACAATTGATCAAGCCGTCAATGTTAGCTTTGAAAATGCCTTTGATTGGAAGTTCCCGGACTCTTTTAAATACACCAAACGCAATATTATTATTAATTCAATTACAGTCGTAAACAAAAAGTCTGGATGTACGTGTGCTTATAATTGCTTGCATTCTAAAAAATGTTGCATGCGTGATTGTCCACCTTATGAGCTAGAGATCAAAGCGGATCGATCTGAAATAGTTTTGAGAGTACCAGAGGATGAAAATCAAACGATCGTTGAATGCGGAAATGCTTGCAAGTGTAAAAAAGGCTGCATCAATCGATATACACAGCAGAATCTAAACATTCGTGCATTTGTTATCTTTAAATCAAAATCGTGTGGCTGGGCACTCAAGACTGGAAATTCCTTTTTCTGCAAAGGTTCGTTCATCATTGAATGCACCGGCGCTTTTGTGGAAAAATCAACAGTCAATCATAAGCTCCAAAAAGCATACTTTTTCCATTTCAATCACAACGAAAAGGAATATGTTATCGATGCACACGAGAGTGGCAATTGTGCCAGGTAAATATTTTCTACAAAAAACAATCAACTAGTTGTAAAATTTAAAATCATTACAGATTCATCAATCATTCATGTCGACCGAATGCACACGTTTTGAAAATTACAGATAAGAGCAACAATTTAACTTCAACTCGCTTGGGTGTATTTGCATTGCGTGACATCGAAGAGAACGAAGAAATTACTGTAAATTATGATAAATGCTCGGTTGGATGTCTCAATAATAACTTGAAGTGCCTTTGTGGCAGCGCTCAATGCAAAGGATTCATTTATTCATCGAAGATATTAAGCAGGTATGGACAAGGACGTAAAACTGTAATCGATCAATTTCTTTATAGAAAATTCATTTAAAAAGAAACTTTTTCTCACAAATTTTCGCTCACCTTATGTCATCACTCGATGAGCATACGTGAGAGTATAAAACTCAATGTTCCTCACAAAATCAGCTGGTTGTGTGGTGGTAACATATTGGGTGAAATGAAATCGTTACAAACTTACGTGATTTCAGTGTGAACTTTAACGATATTCATGAAGCGAGCGAGAAAGAGAGATGGAGGGGGAGAAAATGCAATGTGGTTGTAGTTCATGCTTACCCTTTGATTAGAGGCACGTAATTTGTCGTCATATTATCGAGGTCTTTCTCCATTCCTTCATTCTGCTGTTTTAAGCTCTATTCACACACGATATTTTTTTCTGTCGCATATCATGTGAAAAACAAAGTGTTCACTTTAATTTACATTTCAACCGCAATATGTGGCTTGGGTGCTTTTTTATAGTTATTAATTTAAAGGAATTTTTCATGAGTTGAAACATCTACCTCGAATGATATTTCGTGGAAATAATATAAAATCTCTTAACATTTCGAGCAATTGACAATATAAAAAGAAAATTTTCTGAGTATACATCAATATTCCGTTCCTCTCAAAAGAATCGACATAAAAAAAATAGCGAAACATCATGAGCGTGCCGGGAAGTCTAGCTAGCGACAAGTCTTGCAAGTTCACTCACTAATACCTTTTTCTTTTTGCACAGCATGACAACATAGAGACTATACACAAAAAGCAAGTCGACAAGTTACATAAAGTGAACTTTTCTTCCTCCCTCTCAGCTTAGATTTAAATCATTTGATTAAAGCTCTCATTACGTCATAATTTCATTTTGATTATAAAAGTTGTGCGAAATATTTACGAATATTTATGGAGCATAAATTTGGGAGCGAGAAATATCATCAGCCTTCTCTTGCCGAAGTCTCAAAAGCATCTGAGAGGGATGATTGAAACATTGAGCATATGATGGATAATGTTTTATGCTGAATGTGCGCATGAACACAGTTCAATGTTTATGCTATAATGTTTTTGTTTACAAATTTTGGATAATGTTGCATGATGCGCAGCATAATAAAATCTACAACGACACCCTGTTCCATTTTATGAATGCGACATGAGACTAAAGAATTTTGTGGGACGATCAACACGAAGGAACTTTTCTGGCGCCAATGTGAATATCCTCTTTCTCTGCATTGTTCTTTTAAGATTTTGCATGGAGATTCTTACAAGTGAACGTTTGACGACTGATAATGTTCTCATGAGGGATTAATTTAGAATTCATTGCATTCTGGCGATGTGAGATTAATTAACAACCCCTAGGATGAGTTTAAACGGGAATAATATTGAGAAACCATAGCACATTTCACTTTATAGACTTCTCTCACTCCCTCGCAATCGTTCGCTTCACACGTTCACCCATTGTTCCAGATGCGATTATCATGGTGGCTATGCACATGCATTGTACACGTTCTGGCCATTCAAACATTGAATTTCGAGAGTTTTTGTAATTAATTAAATTTAAGAATTTTAATTTCTAATATTGAGAAAATTCTGAGGGCATTTGTGCATTTCTCGCGAGATTTTATTTTAAAAAACATTTAATTTGTAATTTCAATTTTTGCGCAACATTTCTCGCAACTTTCTTTAATAATGTTATTTTTTAATTAATTTTTTTTAATTGCATCCTTCTTTCAGTGCCAGCGACATGATTGAAGTTTTACCACCGCAGCCTCGCATTCAACCTGCAGTTATACTTAGAGACGTCAAATCCCCTGTCGCCAAAATTCATCCCACGAAAAATATTGAAATGTTCGAAAATGCATCACCGATTTTACGAGTCGTATCGTCGGCCAATAATGAAAATAATAACAGTGATACTTCTGATACTTCCGAAGAAGAGAGCGAAGATGACCATTCATCATCTGAACAAGATGTTCCTAAAAATAAAGCTAAGGTGGTTTCAAACCCCCGAAAAGTGCGTAAAGGTAAAATCAAATGCAGCAATTGCAGCTACACTTGTTCATACAAAAAGGGCCTCAAAGAACATCGCTTGAAATATCACAACGAGGGTAATGTGACCATTTGCATTTGCGGCTTTATCTTCCTCACTTCGGAACATTTTAATTCGCACCTCAAATTGGTGGGAAATCCAAAATATCAAGAGAAATTAAAGCTGATTATCGAAAAAAAGAAAAAGGAACTCGGATTAAAGAAGTATCGATGGATACATACCAAAAAATTGAGAGCACCAAAACCGGACAACACAGTACATGTAACTCTTATTTATTTAACATTAAGCATTAAGTGGATGAAAACGTAATTTTTTAATATCTTTTGCAGATTAAAGCATACATAACTCATTACACTCAGCATTTGAAAAACTCACTGGAACTCCTTAACGAGATACAAGCCAATTATTTTGAAGAAGAATAAACTATGAATGTAAGAGTTGACTCAACCTAGATGTTAATTTTTTTATAATGTTAAATAAACATGAATTATTTAAAAGAATTTTCCGAATTAAAAAACCTTGCGAGAGAAATTTTCCATAAAACCATTAAATTAGCAATTTCACTTTTCGCTCCCTTGAGCTCTATTTTTACTTTCATTAAACAAACCGTGGAGAAATTAATGGCATTTCCCTCTCAATAAGTAAATAGCAAAACAGCAAATAGCATTATCTGCAGTGTATACAACGTTTGATGCGATTAAGGAGGGAAAGATGCAGAAAAGATGTTGAGGGAGGAAATTGGAAAAAATCGATTGATGATGTTTCACCACATCGCTATGTTGTCGATCGATTTGATTCAATTTTTTCTCTCGAATGTGCAAAATTCCACCCTCGCTGTACAATTTTGTGTATCTCGCTTAATCTTTTATGGGAATGCATCGTAACGAATCTTGCATTTATCAATAAACATGACACTGACTTTTACTCGCAGCATGCACACACACACACACTATAGTTTTGAATTGATGAAATGTTCAGAGACGGAAATTAGGGGAGGGAATGACTAAGTTTATTAAGATGAATCATCAATGTGCATTATAAAAATTGATGACTTCATGGAAAAATTTGTATTCTTAAAAGAAAGTAATTTTTTTAAACTTTTTTTATTAAAAACTTACGTAGAATTCTTAATAACAACAATTGCAGGATGTATGTCTTTTCTGATAACTTAAGGGCAGTGGAACAAGCACATCCCGCATATCAAATGTATTTGTTCTGTGTCACACACTCGCGTGGAGACTCACTGAGGTCGATATGAGATATTGAGGGGAAAAAAAGTTTTTATGTTCAACTAATTAGTCTCGTGCCATGAGACTCGACTCGTGAGACGTGATAAAAAAAATTGAAAGAGCGAAAAAAATCCACCAAACTTTAATCCGATTCGAAAAAAATGTATAACTTTTTTGCGATGCTGGCATTATAGCAAATGATATATATATATGTTAGAAATTAAGCAAAAGTTTCTTGTGGGAAATTAGTCCATGGAGTATCGCATACGTTCTTAGAATGCTTTATTGACTGCATCAGAATTACGGGTGTTTAACGACTTCATTCAAATAGCATAAATTTAAATTATTTTAAAAGCTTATAAAAAATGTAATTTTTAGCGGTTAAGCTTTTTAAATTTTAAGATATTTTTCATAAATTTCGATCGGAGACCATCACACATCTTAAGCTTAAATAAAGACGGAGTAAAAACAAGCTGCTGTCATATTTTCATTAAGATTTTCCTCATAAAGCTGTATACTTTTTTTTGAGACTTCCTAGTGGCACAACAGGAAAGCGAAATTACATTTCCTCGCACCCGCAAACACTATCAGCAT
Organism: Tanytarsus gracilentus; assembly: GCA_038502055.1. NCBI lineage: Eukaryota > Metazoa > Arthropoda > Insecta > Diptera > Chironomidae > Tanytarsus > Tanytarsus gracilentus. The sequence goes on along the minus strand of JAXRKN010000044.1, from coordinate 12,025,670 downwards.
TTTCAAATTATATTTCTGTAATGAACTTTCTTTCAATTCTACGAGCACGATATACCGGTGTGTGAATTGTGCATTTAAAGGTAGTTGAGAAAATTTATTAAATTTAATCACTATATCTCACTTGTGTCACTTCATTGTATAAACTTTGGGGAGATTAATTTTGGCACATACATGACGAAACTACATGTACTCATTATCTCATGGAGAAACATATTGACTCAGTTTGGTTGTAAGTTCATAATCGTATTATTATATTGCCTCGGTAATATCACATACACTGGAGTGGAGTGAGTTGATATAATTGATTTTTCTTGTTCCCTTTTTTATATTCCATTGTAATTCTCTTCATATGCTTCATGGTCAACTCTTGCTCATGATTTGTGGCTATAATAAGAATTTATTTCCATTCATGTCCTTTTTCATTTCTATATCATGAGTTTCGAGGATTTTTATGCTCATTGTTGGACATGACATAGAAAATGTCTACAAATCATGACAATTTTATTTAATCAATTGTCTTAAAATGGAGGCGACACGTGTTGTAAATCTGTCAACGTGAAAACACTTTATACCTATTTAATGATACTTTGAAAGTGTGAAAATCTTCACTATAGAACGACTTTTTAAACTCAACTCTTGAAACTTTCAAGAGTGCTTCCATTTTCCAACAAAAACACACTTCACGTTTATATAATAGGAGTAATTTTCAATGCTAAATGTGTTGCTATTTTTTATATGAAATTTTTGAAAGCCACTTGGAGATTTTAAATTAATTTTTCTGTGGTTAACCATGGTTTTAAAAATGAAAATTTAATAAAAACTAAACTCATCTAAAATGGTTTCAAAATATTTTTAGCAAACATTTTGCCCACATAACAGAACACGAGCATAATTCAAAAGTTCATTTGAGAGACAGAGAAAATATGTCTGACAGTTTGTTGATTGAAATAAATCAGTTTGAAATTTTATCTAAACTTCTTCACATATCATGCAGTGGTTTCTCTCTATCTTTCTCGTGTGCACACAAATGGAAGCATTTTTATTATTAGCTTCTTAAAAGCATTTTCTGTTCTATCTTATAGTTCGCATTCCCTTCGAGAGTGAAAATTGAGAAGTAATGTTGCAGGCAGAGTTTAGAAAATTTATTGAATGTCCTGCATTCGAAATGTAAATTACACACTTTTTGTCTTTTCTTCTCGATACCCATTCAGGTGAGCATTATAGGCGTCTCGTTATCATTTTCCATACATAAAATTTCATGTGAAAATTCTCATAGAAGGAAGAAGAACCGAGCTCATGTGTCGAAATGGGAAAATTTAAAGTCATTTTGATAGCATTGAAATGAAAAAGTCATTAAATTATAGGTTTTGCATAGCTTTTATTTAAATTTAGCTTATAGACTATAAAATATCTAGTCTACAGAAAAGTTGCGCTTTTACGAAAATATTTCTTCATCGAGTCGGAAGTGAGCTGTTGAAAATTAATGAAGGTCTTTGAGTTTGTGAACAAACGTTAAAAAATTATTTTAGCTCTGGAACACTTAAATTATTTTATTTAAAAATTTTACACATTAATCATTGAACATCACAAAACAGTCTCGAAAGCCCAATGTGAAGCCTCTGAATGTGCGGCATCTAAAATTTTCATCAGCAATGGCATCTTGATTTGTTTCCACTTCTTGCTCTTCTTAATATCTTCATAATGTCTAAAATTTATAATTTATTATAATTTAATGCAACTATTTGATCGAAGCTTACAGTAAAATAATGGACATGCTCTTTTCCTCCAGTCCTGCTTCATAGTAAAGATCAGCAGTTCGTAGAATGTCCAAAGCGTTATTCTTATCGATTTGCCTCAATAGTTCATTTACACAATGGCACTTAAGATCGAACAATTGATATTTTTCAGCAGCATAAAGTACACTAGTTGCTAATTTGACGTCGTATTGGCTTGTCTTACCAGTATACATCCATCTCAACACGGCATTCATAGTCTTCGAGTTGATATCACCTATTAGAGCTTTACTTTCACGCTTCTCGAACATCTCAATTTCGAACATTTTTGCAAAAATTTGTGACTTTTTGGCAAGTATGAGACGATGAACATGAATTTCAACGTGGTCAGAACAAATGAGAATAAAATCACTATACTTTCGATCATCAATGTAATCCGAAAATGAATCATAGAGCATAACAGAGTTCTTGCTCTCCACATCATCTTTACATCCAGCCTCACCATCGATTTCAGTTAGTTTTATCTAAAAATAATTTCTCAAGATCATAAAGTAAAATCAAAGTAAAATGTATGATTTGCACTTACTTTAGCGATGAATTTTAGGCATCCATTTTCATCGATATACTTTCGGCTCAAATCAAATAACTCATCAGTTTTCATAAAACATAGCCATCCAAAAACCTTTAGTGGCATGCTAGTGACATCATCTCGTACAAAATCATTTAATTGCAGCGAAAAGCTTGTCCGGAAGTTGGTGCATGTTGATTTATTTTTTACTAAACGAAACTTCAGGCCTTGAGCGTTTTTACAAAAGTAAGTATAGAAGCTCCTGAAACAGATTGATGTTAAGGACTGTCAAATTTAATTTAATTAAAGCGCATATATAACAAACCATTCTGATGAGTTTTCACCTAATTTAATTTTAAAAGGCTTGCTGACGATTCTATTGTTAATATCGTGATTTTCAATGCTCTCTCGTGTAACATTTTTGAAAGTCCATTCGAATGATCGCGTTGCGATCTTGCTATTGGTATGAAAATTCATAAAATTTTCCAATTTTCTTTAGATGATCAAAGTATTTTGTGCTAAAAACACATTTGTACTAAAAAATTTAAATTTATTTTTTAACGGCTTTAAAATAATGTTAGGTTAAAAACATGAAATATCTCCATAACTTAGAAATGAAATCAAAGCAACATATGAAATGAGGTCGCATAAATATTAAAATGTAAAGCTCACCATAAAATTATGTTTTATGTAGCTCAACGCTTTTCCGATCGCAGTATAAGTGAAAATTTTCGTCATAAATCTAAAGATTTCATCTCCGCAATAAAATAAAACTGTGTGTGTGGACATTTATATATTTTCATGATATTTCTCCGCCCATTTTGTCTGCGATTTCAATCGATATGCTTTTCGAAATGGAAATGAAATGGATGGAAGAAAGAGGTTCTCAAGTTATTAAATTATAAACTTTTCCGTCTGTCTATCAAGAAAACTGACATGAAAAATTCTTCTAGCCGTCATTTTTAATTATTTTTAGCAGGGCAAAATTTTATTTGATTTTTATAAAACTGATAAAGTTTCAATCATTCAATAAGATCTCGAGGGATGGCCACCTATTGGTTGGTTAAAAATTCTTTAAATTTACTTTTTTTGCAGCCTAAAAATGTAAGATAAAATTTTTTTTAACTTCTCTTATTCTTTCCTTCCCTTTTTAAAATCCTTCCTCATTAAAATTTAAATCCTTATCAAGCGCATTTAAAAAATAATTGAATTTCAACACTGACGCCATTCGTTGGATAATAAATAAATTTTCTCATATCGAATGATAAAAAATTCCTTTACTTTTTTTATTTTGAAGTAAAATCGATCATAATGGAAAATGTCAGTTTTCTTCGCTAGATAGAAGGAAAATGAAGACATCTACTTCAAATTTTATTAATCTCACTCTTCGAGCAATCAGAGCGGTGCCAACATGACGCTTCAATCGTTGCATTTATTGCCAATGTGATATGAAAAAAGGAGACTCATAAAAAGTAAAATTATTTCCTCTCTTTCGTTTTTCGTTACCGTAATCTTTGGTGTCAAGCTGGTCAATAAATGGGTTAAATTTTATGTCGGTCGATTTCGAGTAAATGTTAAATAAACATTCGACATGTGACAGTGGATCGTCTTACAATGACTTTATTTTCTCAACGTTAATGAATTTTTCGATAATTTTCACTCTTTCCAGCCAGCGCGACCAATCAATTGTTAATAATGTTGATTTTTAATTAAAATCTACTTCACTCCCTCCCTCTTTGAGCACATGATGTCTTCGCAACCTGATGAATGTCATTGAGTTAAAATAATATGAATGAAAGATTAATGTAAATAGTTATGCGGGCATTTAATACACGTGGCGCATATTGAATTCATTTTAATGAGGCAAGTTTATGTTCAAAATAACTTGAACGATGGTTGTTAACTTCAGAAGTTTTCTAAAAAATGCTTTTAAGCATGAAATTTGCAATCTTGTTCGGGATTTTGCGGGATGAATAAAAATAAATTTTCAATTAAAATGTGACACCCAAAAAACTATTCCCTCACCCCATAAAAAAGTCGATATTGTTCCTTTATTTGGGGTAGAAAATTCAATTTATTTATCATAAACACAACTCCTCAATTATTTTTAGCGCAAATGATATAGCGAAAAAGCTAATGATAGTATCGCATCGCACTCAAATTTATTATAATCGCCAATAAAATTAGGTGACAATCGCAATTTTTTTTCTCATGCGTGCTTTGAAATAATGTCATTAGTGCCAACGGTTACTAATTATTAATTATAGCGCACGAAAATATCTCCCTTGACACATAATTATCGCTGTGGTGAGGTAAATTAAATTTACATAAATCCTAAAGTCACTTTCTGCATCGAGTGCATTCGTGAGGGTGTAAATTGTGTCAAATTAGAGAAGGGTAGTGTCTCTGAATCTTTAAATTTTCTCCCTCACATAATTCTATGTATACGAATGTCAGATGTTTTAACAGGCAGTTTGCACTGCACTTTAAATTATTGATGTGATATTGCAGGACAGGATTCTAAATTGCTATGTGTTTGAAGACACAATGGCACATTTAATAGGGGGTGAATATAAAGGTTTTGTTCGATTATTCTCATTATCTTAAATTATGATCTTTGGCTTATTAACGTCTATTCAGTAAAAAAGTTCCACTGAATTCCTAATTTTTTATGCAATTACATTTTAAATTAAACAATTTTCAGCTCTAAATTGAAGTTTTAACCCCACTTTGAAATAAACAGGAGTGCATGTAGACATAAATTTAAGATGCGCCTAATGAAGTGTCGTTGTGTCATGAGCAGTTGATGCATGCAAAATTATGCAAAGTTATCTGTCTGCTATAACCACATATTTACATCCTCAATCACTTATAAACTCCCCATTTTCCTTATCGTCGTCGTATAAGAGGGAGAGAGTGAGTGAGAGACATACGACTACTGCCGTTGCTGCACGAAAAGATGTTTTTCCTTCCTTAGCTCCTTACTACTGTAATAACATCATATATTGAAAGAAGCAGTGGAGTTTTATGTGAATCAGACAGATTGAGTCACCCTCCCCAAGAACGTCATAAACTACATCGTCAATCCCTTTGATAGGACTTAATAGTTCTTCGATTTGTTCAACATTTATAAAGGTCAACGTCTACTTCCATAGTCATTTCACGATGTCTTTAAACGAAAAGAAATTTTAGATTTTAGGATAATTTTCTCCCTTGGGGGTGCCAAAAAAACTTACAAATTTCCATGATTTTGGCAATGATGACATTTGAAAAATAAAATTTATTTAGAAATTCGTTTAAAAATACAAAATATATTATGATAAGAAAAATTAATTTGATTCGAAAGCTCACGTCGATGACTTATGTATTTGACTTTTCAATGATCACTTCGTCGTCATGATGTCGGAAATTTTCGTGTTTGATTTTCCTCATCAAAAAGTGTGTTTTGACGGAAAAGTTGGAGCAAAATTTTTTGTGCAAATAAAATTAAGCAAGAAAAACAAAACGTTTAATTTGTGAGAGGTAATTTTAACGGGGAAGTGAAGAAGCGCATAAAAATATTTCAGTTGGAATTTCTAAATTTCCTGGATTGATAGCAAAAAAGCAATAGTTTTTAAAAATGGATATTTTGAAATTGAAGGCACAAAAAAGCTCAAAACTCGTGAATACAGGAAAAAAATCTGATTGTGCGTAAACTTTTATCTTCTTATCTTTTTTTATTGCCTAACGAAGCATAATATTGTTTATAAAGTAATCACTAATCAGAAGAAAATAAATCTTGGAATGTAAACAACATCAAATTTTTCTCTCCTTTTTGATACGAGCATGATCGAAATATGAGAAAGGTTAACATAATCTTGAGTGTCAATCAAAGAAAGTTACTTTTATTTTTTTGAGGGAGGAGAAAAAGCTTCACGTGATTTTTACTTGTTTATATTTTTCGGCATTAATTTAAACATCTTCCACACTGTCATCAACACACAATCATATTAATTGATATTTTTTGGGCAAAATATATTTTAGCTGTCACGCAATACTGTGAGGAGGTTAGAAAACCCCTTTTTTATGTTTCTCGATCAGATAGAAATTCATCATTAATCATGATGAAAGGACTAAATTTTAACTCAGATTTAAGAAAAAAATTAATTTTTTGTCAATTTCTTTAGACTCAAAAAAATATTCTTAAAATGTCCCACTCTTAAACGGTTGCAAATAAACTTTTTCTCTCACGCTTCTCATTAAATGTCCCCAATTTTCAACGCGTGGGCCTGAGAAAATTTTTCTCACGTTCACAACGAATAATTTATGAAGTTGATTTAAGCTTAAAAGAGTTATTGACGGCAAAACGAGAGCTTTGATGTTGTCAACTTCGACAATTTATATTCATGACTGAAGGAAGGGTGGAAAATTTAAACAAATTAATAAAATATTTAAAGTGAGCATAATTGAGTCGGATAACGACAGGTTATGATGGCATAATAATTTTCAATTAACTCGGCAATAAATCCACTTTTAATGTCTGACAAAAAAGTTTTTAATAAAATAAGCCGGAAAATGTCCTTTCTCTCTGGTGCTGTTGTGGCACACGTCTGTTTATAATAAAACGACTAAAGGAATTTAAGTAGAGAAAATCTGTGAAAATCTCATAAAATCCAATTAGGATTATAAAATTTGTCATTCATGCCATTTTTGTCGTACACAAAAGAACTCGAGTAAAAACTTTTCCACATTAAATTTTCTCCTTCGATAATTTAAAAACGATTTATGCTGAAATTTTTTTCCCTTTTTTATCGATTTTTGCTCAAGTTTGATACCCAAAAAACTTAAATTAAATTTACTTTTTGACTTTTAAAAAATTTTTCAATGTGAAACTTTTCAGAAAGTCATCATCAACTTGAATTGGTTAACGGAGTAAAAATTCTCTGTCATTCATGTATGTTATACGTGGCTCAAGGATCATAAAATAAATTTTGATGTGTCAATATTTGCAGTGATTCATGAAAATGAAGCGCTTAAGTGCTTATGAGGAGAGTGAGATATGATCGTTATATTGATGACACTTTATAAAGAGGTTTTTTTTGAAGGATATTAAAGGTGATTTTTTTTCTTTTGTAGCGCAGTTTTTATTTATGACGTATCGTTTTAAAAGTCTGAAAATACGTTATCTTGAAAATGATTGAAAAAAATTAACCAACTTTTTCTCTCTGTAAAAATTCTTTAACTCACATTTTTTGACAATATTGTTAGATTAATTCTGATTAATAAAATTTCTTAATCATCAACAATTTTTTCTTTCTTTTAATCTTTTTAAAAAATCCACCGAGAACGTTCTGCAACTCTGGCATCTCTCAAAGTTACTCAAAAAGAAGTTGAGCACACTTATGACTACGATGAGCTCTCTCCATGCCTTATTACCCACCACCTTCGATCATTTAAGATTCAACTCTTCACCCGTTCAGACAAATTAAATTTTGCTCGCGAATTTTTTTTCTTTGGGGAAAAACTTTTTTACTTAATTTTTTCGCGAAGGAAAAACACTTTGAGGAAAATTGAATTTTCCGTAGGCTTGCTTTAAGAGGGAGAAAAGTCGCGTGGCGTTCAGATTTTATCATTCTAACAAAATTAAGTGTCTAATTGTTAAAAATTTGTTTCGCGCCAACCGTGAAGAAAAAGAAGAGCCACGTTTCGAGTGAAATTTACTTAAATTTCGTGGAAAATCAGGTAAGTCAGCTGATAATTATTGTTATTTGTGTGGTCAATGATGAGAGTGAAGGAAATTGATAGTTTAATGAGGAGAGAAAACCTAGAAAAAGTGTACCGAAGGATTTTCCCTTTATTTTTTAAAATCTCGTAAGAATTTTTGAATTATATTTTAAGTGAAAATGTTCATAAAGTCCTAGCAAAACTAGTTGGAAAACTTTTATCCCAAATTACACTTAAATTTTCCCACATTTCCTGACCTTCCCGCCAAAATTTCTGTTCATGTCTTTTTTTCCACACAATTACATGCAATTATCATCGTCCAACCTCCTCATTGAGTTCCCTGTGCCATTTTAATTGCTCATTCATGCGGTCGATGTGGATAGAAATTATTAAAGGATGTGCACGAGTGAAATTTTTTGTGGCTAAAGTTTTTACGAACATAAAACTTTTTTAAGCGAACAATGCGATGAGAAAAATAAAGAATTCTGTCGCCATGCACATACACACACACACACACAGTAGAATCGAGAAAAATTATTATTATATGGATTTTTATTCACCGCGCTATAAGACCATAATTCTTGCCTCGTTGTCGTCCTTCTTCTTTTTTGTGTTTATTCACAAAAGGCAGCCACCAAGGCACGTCGAGGACGTAAAAGGAAATAAACTTTCCTCTCGTTCTTTCTTTTTTCTCCCTTCTCTCTTATTTCCACACAATCGTCTCAACTCTTCTCTATGTGACGATCTTGCTCAACAGCTGTTGCGAAGCAACAGATGTTGTGTAAAAATAACGGTCAAAAAATATTTTAAAAAAATTCTTACATGCGCTCCAATACTTCAACACCATCAACTTCGCCACTCACCCTCTTCCCTCGATAATCATGCGCTCTCACTGTCGTACCCCCCATTCATTTTCATACAGTGACAAGATTAAAGACAACGAGAGAAGAAGTGCAAAATCATTCATGTTACCAAAGATGAAATAAATAATAATTTTAGAAAGAGTTAATTCTTGTTGGAACCAATAAAACAGTCAATCATAACGGTGAACTTAAAATCTTGCTCGCGATCAATTGAAACATTCACATGCTTAATTTTCAAAAAGTAATTTTTAGATAGATAGATAGATAGATAGATTTGATCAGGAAAAAGGGCTAAATAAGTAAAAAAAATTTAACAACACTCCCTTCTCTTTGCACAACTAGGTATTTCGCACGGAAAAGTATTAAATAAAATAAAATCAGTAAACATTTTGACATTTTTATACATTTTGTTATAGCTCTCTTGTAAACTTAAAACTAAATTTTGGTATTTGCTTTATCGCAACATATTAAACATATGTATGCAATACTTGAATGAATTTAATATTGGAATTTAAGATCCAAAAATTAGAGAAGTGGAGCGGTTTTAAAAAACATCAAACAGACAAAAATTACCGCTCCACTTCTCTAATTTTTGGATCTTAAATTCCAATATTAAATTCATTCAAGTATTGCATACATATGTTTAATATGTTGCGATAAAGCAAATACCAAAATTTAGTTTTAAGTTTACAAGAGAGCTATAACAAAATGTATAAAAATGTCAAAATGTTTACTGATTTTATTTTATTTAATACTTTTCCGTGCGAAATACCTAGTTGTGCAAAGAGAAGGGAGTGTTGTTAAATTTTTTTTACTTATTTTATTACCTTTTCCTCTCAATTGACTCATTTTCCTTAGCCTTCTTAAAGAAAAATTTATCAAGTGAAGCTTAAAAGTCACATAAAAGAGCGAAGAAATGAAATTTATTCAATTTATGAAAATTGCCAACGATCCACCGTCCAAGCTACACTCGAGAAAAAATATATTATGTGTGTCATTTTCGCTTGATTCACAGTTGGGGTGTTTAATAATCATGAATGCAATAAACTTTGCGTCTTTTATCATGCTTATCGCATTTTAATGAAATTTTCCACTCGATGGTGCTGTTCTTAAGGGCTATAGCGACGTGAGAGGTGATTTTAAATTGAATTAATTGTATTTTCCTCATTCGTTTAATTAACGTATTTTTTGAAATCAAATCAAATTCAACGGTTTAAAATTAAATTATTTTCACCACAAACTCACCACACAAACTTTCATCACCACATTTTATTTTCATTCCATTTTAATTTGACTTTTAATAAACATCGTGTGACTTAAACTGACTAGAGTTTTAAAGAACAAATTACAAACAGTGGAAATAAGCTCGAAAACTGACAATTGCGTATGAAATTACACCAAAAAAATTAAAAAAACAAAATCACATTTTTTCTTCTTTTTATTTTTGCAGAAAATTGTCCAATCTCAAAAATGTCATCAGCGGCACCCCATCAAACACTTGCTTATGCGCAAGTTATTTCATCGAGATTCTCCTCGATCGCGGGATCATCATCCGGTCCGCCAAGCGAGTCGCTAAGCAGTGAAATCTCATCAGTTGAAAGTGATTTTTCGGATCTGAAGACAATCGCTGCTGGATTAGGAATAATGGAGCAGGAAGAGATTTATACAGAGCGTTTTAAAATTGATCGTACAAAACTTGAGGATATGCTGAAATGTAAGTAATTATATGTTGCGAAATATATGAAATTTATATTTCTTCTTACTTCCAGCGGAAGCGCCTTGCGAAGGAATGAACAAGGCTGAATGGTTTTTTGCCAATGTGAGTTACATTAATCAAAAAAATTTGAAATTTCAACTGATAATATTCATTTTTAGTTGATGAAAGAAAACTTGGTTCACGTTTCATGGCCATGCCGATTGAAGATTGGCGCTAAAACGAGAAAAGGTTAGAATTTTTGTTTTACACGTTTTAAAACATTATATAATATTTAATCATTATTGATTTAGATCCACACGTTAGAATTATTGGACGTAAGGAGGAGGTATTAAGATGCAAGGACAAGATCATGGCCGTATTAGATGCTAAGGGAAATCGTGTCATCATGAAGATGGACGTCTCTTACACCGATCATAGCTACATCATTGGACGTGGAGGCAACAATATCAAGCGCATTATGGATGAAACTCAAACACATATTCACTTCCCCGACTCAAATCGCTCGAATCCAACCGAAAAATCGAATCAAGTTTCACTCTGTGGCTCTTTGGAAGGTGTCGAGAAAGCTCGTTCGCTTGTTCGTGAATCGACTCCATTGTTGTTGTCTTTTGAGATGCCAATCATCTACCCAGGCGCTCCTACTTACGACAATAGCACACCGTTCATCAAGGAAATGGAGAAACAATACAATCTGCAGGTGATTTTCAGCTCACGCCCAAAGCTCCATTCATCGACCGTCCTTGTCAAGGGATGCGAGAAAGAGCACAAAAATGTCATCGATGCCACGCGAAGATTGATTGAGTTCATGTTCGAGGACGATGCTGTGAGTATAAATGGCTTTTTTTGATTGACGAACTTTTAATTTATTTTCCATCATTTAGCCCAACCGCATTGTTACCATGCATTTGGAAATTACGACATCGCATCATCCAATTGTTGTTGGCAAGAGTTCAATGGGCTTGAGAGAGATTATGCAACGCACAAATACAACAATAATATTCCAGAACGTCAACGATTCCAATGTGCGTCCAATTAAACGCTCACAGGTCACAATTGCAGGGCCAATCGATGGTGTTTATTTCGCTCGTCAACAACTTGTTGTAAGTTTTACACAAAGCACATTCTTAAAGAAATTTAAAATTTAATTTAATTTAAACAGGGCAACATTCCTGTTACGGTTATTTTCGATTATCCTGATATCAATATTGAGAGTGAAACCATTAAGGAATTAATGTCGTCACATGACATTTTCATCAGCGCACGTCCAAAAGCACGTCAAAACACAATGTGCATTGTCATGAAAGGAATTGAGAAATTTATCTCGAACATTTACGATGCCCGTCACGCTCTTCTGAAATTAACTTCTGAACCGGTTGCCGCTGATATACCTCAAACTTATTTCGGTCCATACGATCATGAACGCTTCAAGAATAGCAACATTGCGGAGCTAATTACTTCCTCAATGACATATAACAACGGTATGTTGCCATTGCCTTTTCCGATGCCCGTGCCTTGGTCAGGTGTTCCCCCAGAGTTGAGTTGGCGTTCACGTGGGCCTCCCACATCACCACTCACTACCTCAATGCTTCATCAACATAATCAAATTATTAACAATATGCCGCCGATTCCGTCGATTAACGTTAGTGGAGGCGATTTACATTCGAGCGGATACTCAACATTCAATTCCGACAGTTCAATGATTAAGAATGGATCGGTCAATGGAAGCCACAACTCATCGCCCGAAAACAATGGATATGGCAGCAAAAATAATATTCCGGAGAGTATTAGAAACTATGGAGCTTCACCACAACAATTGCAGGCACTACGTAATGCTACTGATGAGGCTTTAATATACTCAGGACTCGATCCACGAATGATTGCTGGCCTCCGTGCAATGAGTATCTCACCACAATCCGGAGAATTGAGAACACCAACTGCAGCTTGGCAAGGAATGCATATTTCTCGCACTTCTCCTTCGGCTATGGAAACTCCCGTCTCGAACAATGCTTGGATTGATGCAGCTCCGCCAGAAAATGTAGCTGGAATGTTCAACAACATGACGACAACCGTCCTCGACTCAACACCCGTTCGGCATCGCTCTCAACTCTCCAAATACAATGATATAGTGACACTTCTTACGGGCTTGGGATTGGAGCAATGCATTCCGAATTTCATTAATGCGGAAGTGGATATGACCGTCTTTCCCACTTTAACGGAACAAGACTTGATAAGTATGGGTATAAAAACACTTGGTTCACGTCGTCGAATCATGATGACTGTTCATGCACATGTAAGTAATTGTATGCAGCAAGAGTTTCTTATGCATCAATCGCAAGGATCTTCACCGCCAGCAATGCTTTTACAACCACCGCCTCAAGGCTCACCATCTCAGCAACATAATCAACAACCAATGCCATCGACACCATTGCGAGGATTTCAATTTAACGGATCTGCAGCACCAGGTAGGGAATTATTCGAGTTTAAATTAATCAAATAATTAGAAAGTTTTAATTAAGGTGACGAAAGACGATCATCAAACGGATCATAGTGCGACGATCGGCAGATGATAGTGTCGGATGTATAATTAATTGAATGGATTTTGTCAATTAACTTTTTACGCCGAGAGCTGAAATTTTCTCCTATTTTTCATTTCTCTTTTTTTGATATCCTTGAAATTAAGGATAGATTTAGGACTTAAGTCGAATTACACATAAAACTTGATACTAACACAAACTGTAATTTGAAATTATTTGTGAATTTTTTAAAAATGCCGTTCGCATCGCTAAAATACCAAAGAAATTTGTGAGCTTTAATTCGTTGAAATTTGTAACAATCTTTGTTAATTTTTTTGAAGAAAAAATCTTTATGTTCTCATCTTGATAATAAATCACATAAATTGTTTATTATTTGAATCGGGTTTTCTCACTTTCCTTCCTTTAAGGAAAATTCCATCATCTCACCACAAGATGTCACTTTTTTGAGTACTCCACACTGACTGTCCTTAGAGTTTTCAATTTTCCCTTTGAACAATATTTAAATGCGACACATGCCTAAGATTGAGTGCGAGCTAGAAAGAAAAATGATGTTGATGAAAAAGCATGTCAAACGCACTCAAACTTGACATTTATTCGCGCACATATTTTTTTGTATCTTTTATGATTTTGTGACAGTTATGCAGCACATGTGAAAATTTATTAACTCACAGCATAAGGAGGACATGAAAGCGATGTTATAAAAAAATTGTTAAGTTTCTATTGAAGCTACAAAAAATTAATTCTTAATCAAACTCTAACCAGAAATTTTTTTGTTCCAAACTTTTTTGTAATTCTTTTTATTCTTTTGAAATTAGAATGAAGTTTGCGGCTGACAGTTCTGCAGGTCATTTAAAAAAACTCTCAACACATCTTTTAGTTTCTTTATTATTTATAAATTTTGTTAGTTATTCAACTTGTGTCCCTTGAACATTTCCATTTTACCATTTCTGCATTTGACATCAAATATAACTTCTAGCATTTATGAAGAATTTTTAATTTCAACACTGCATTCCATAATAAGCTACGAATAATTTTCTTTTAAGTTAAAACCTAAATAAACGTTTTAAAAAAAGACCGAAAAAATCGTTCATTTATGTGGAGAAAACAACGGCACGCAACACGAGTTATTCGGTTTTGAAAAATAGCATTACACGAGGGATTATTTTGCTTACAGTATGCATAAATAAAGGATCATGAGAGAAGGGAAGAGAAAATAAAGAATCATATTTTCATTGCCCTCGCGAGGATTTCATCTCCACCCTCCGCAAGCGTTAAACAAATATACCAAAATAAAATCCCCATCGTACTTCCGCGAGGTCCAACTACTTATCACTAACAAAATAAATATACAATATGTGATTTAAAAACCGGTTTATTCAAGGTGAATTCTATAATGAATACTTTGTTCTGTGTGTGAGTCAAATTTATCACCACAGATAGAACACCCAAACTTTGCTTTGATTTCCGGAAAACCAACATTAAAGATCAATTGAAATCGCTTTAGAGCGCTACAATTTTCGGGAATGACAGGATTTGTTGTTGGAATTACTGGTGTCGGAATATTTTCGGGAACTTGTACCTCGTAATTACCTCCATGAATCAACACCTTATGAGAATTCCACTCGCTTAACGTGCTAACTCTATACCACTCTATCAATACTTTTTCAACTCCTTATTACGCTTTATTCCTTAATAAAAAAAAAATGAACTATTAAGAAAAAAGGAAGCAACAAAGATCACTTAAATTTTAAGAAAATACAATAATTTAAAAATGTCGATCATTTCCATTTCTTATTTCTTATTGCTCATAGCTGGATGATCTACACAAATACCTAACCCCATTGAAGTATTTTCCCCACAAACACAATGAATTTAGTTTTGCTTTGGGTGAATATTTTATTTTAAACCATCTCCTGTTTTTTCCATTGTATTCACTGGACAATCCAAAATATATATAAAAGAAATAAGTAAAGTAAAGCTTTAAAATAAATAAAAACTTTTTCTTACTTCATCCACATAAAAACCAAGACATATTTCAACATGGTGATAGCATCCTCCTTAGTAATTTTTTTCAAATGTAGCACTTATAACCTTTTCCTTTAACGCAAATGACAAGATTAGTTACGGAAGCCACAAAATTTACTGAACCTTTTTTATTTACTTTTTCCTTTTCCTGCCATTTAATTTAATTTAATTTAATTCTTTAATAACAAATTTTCTTTTTATTTTCTCTTCATTGCACAAATAAAAAATTTTTCCAAAGCACAAAAAAAAGTTAAAAAATTGAGTAATTAATAAACGCCAAAATTAAAATTAAACATTTTCTAAAACAATTAATTATCTAATCGAAAAAAAATAAAAAAAAATAATTAACTAAAATAAAATATAAAAAATTTTTACATACACAAAAAAAAAAAATAAATAAAAAGTCCTAAAATTATAAATAAAATTTTCTAAAAGCTAATTAATTATCAATCGGAAATAAAAATTAAAAAAAAAAAATGAATTAAAAAAATTTCATATAAAAATATTTTTACATACACAAATAAAATTAAAATTTAGTTAATTAATAAACGCCTAAAATTGAAATAAATTTTCTAAAAGCTTAATTAATTATCTAATCGAAAAAAAATTAGAAAAAAAAAATTTAAAAAAATTTCATATAAAAATATTTTGCATACACAAAAAAAATTTATTTTATTATAAGCATAAAGTTATTTTTTTTTAATTTTATTTTATTTTCAATGATATTGAAGATATTAAGTTATTAATATTAATTAAAATAAAAGACAATTTTCCTTTTTTTAGCATATTATTGATTGGGAGACAAGTAATATTACAATTATTTCGACAAAGTAAGAAAAAATATTTAAAATTAAATTTATGCTAAAATAAAATGATATGCTCTTTTTTCAAGTGGTTACGATGAGACATCAGCTCTGGAAACACCAATTAATTCAAAAAATATATTTTTTGGTGAACTTCTTGATGATATTCGACAGTTCACAAGACTCATAAAAATTAAAATTACTGGTGGACCCGATGTTTTTTATGACAATTCTGATACTCTCTCAGCAGTTGACTCATATATATTTGAACAGGACTATGAAATGTGTATCTTGTCTAATCTTACTGGTGGTGATTCTATGTTTGGCTGTGGCATTGACAACATCAAAAGTTGGATAGAGTCAATAGTGAATGACAACACAAATTATCGTGAAGAGCTTGGAAATTGGTTTAACGAAGATTTACCGTATATTGCTAGCAATGAGTGGCCAATGCCGAGAGGAATAATAACAGAAGAAGAAGATATCGCAACAACAAATATGCGAGTTGACATGCCAGATGAAGAAAATGTGATAATTGAGGAAATCGATGTTCTTATATCTACAGCACAAAAAATACGATATAAATTCGATAAACTAAATTAAATGTCTGTTAGATATGCGTATATATTTTAAGATTCAATAAAAAGATTTTACGACAACAATTGCTCTCATTTCTCTCTTCACACCTATCATCTTTCATCTGTGTTTATATCAACTCAAGTGAAGTCAAAAAATTAAAAGGAACTAAAAATAAATTTTAAAAGAAATGAGTGATAAAAAGGAAGATATTTTATCCTTAAACAAACTAAAGCATTATTTATTGCCAGTTAAGCTGATTTTCCTTGAAAATATTTCATTTTTGGGGCTCACTAAAACAAGAAAAGACCCAAAACATTTAAATAAATTTTTCAACAGTTCAAAAATCAGAGAATTAGTTGAAAATGCACTTAAAGTTAAGATGAAAAGTGATCAAGCTTCAATTAACAATGAAACTAAGAAAGCTGTTAACTTTTTCTCAAATCAGGGTATGATATAAATTAAGATTGGTTTTTCTCTCTCCCATAAAAGCTCTAAATAATTATTATTTTTTTAGAGGGTATTAGAGAAGCAATGCCACCATGTAGTAACAGCGCTCAATTAATTATTCAAGGACATGACGATATAAATGACATTTTAAAAAACTTCACTGATGAACCAGGAACTCTATGGCATTTTCAACACAAGCCGATAAAAAAACCAAGAAAACTTCAAGAAATTCTTGATGCTGCTTATGAGGATGTGAGAAAAAGTGAGATAGATAGTTTCATAATTTAATTTACGCAGTAATTTATTGAATTAAAATTACAGCTACAACAACGACAGTTCAGCCACCCTTAGAAAATTATGACATGGAAACAACTGAATTTCAGTATCAAAACGAACACGAGTCGTCGTCGTCATCATCCGATAATGCAATGTCTGAAAGTATGTTAACTGACCCACTTAATACAATTCCCGACAACATGATCGTTGAAGCACTCTCAGAAACGTGGCTTCGTGATTATGAAGAAGAGGAAAAAAAGAAAGAAAGTCAAAAATCGCTTCATCATCAGGAAGGTAAAAAAATATTCATATAGCATTTAATGAGGACAATGTTGTGGAAGAATTTTATCAGCAAAAAAGTCACCAACCAGATCAAGACATGGAGCAACAACGACACGAAGGTAAAGCTCAATATAAAAAGCTTTTAACTTTTAAAGTCTACAGTAATTTTTTTTAAAGCATTTTATGAATTCGAGATGGCAGGCATGCATGAAGAAAATTTGTCAACAATTCAGACAGGACTTTTGATGGAAAATCTAAATAAAAATGAGGCAGAAAATTCAAACGAAGATGATGCAATTAAAACATGGGAAATGAAATTTCAAAAACATGCAAATTACTCTGGTAAATTCATCTTATTTAAATGCCAATAATTTTTTTAATTACCTTGATTTCATGAAAATTTAAAATAAATTATTAACTTTTCAATTTTCTCTTCTTAGAATACAAAATCAAAGGAGAAAAGAAGAAAGTGAAATTCATCGTTTTGGGGCAAAATAAAATTCATTGCGCAGGCATTTATGTGCTGAATGATTTATTCAAAAATATTCCACAAGAACAAAATTTGCTGATTGCAACTCTCTATTGCGAGAACGGAGATGAGATTGTTACGATTGTGGATGTTTTATCGCCATTAAGAGTCGTCTCCGATAAGGCTGTCAAAGTTTTCGAGCAAAAAGTAACAAAACCCTTGAACACTTTAGTGCCTTTTGTTGCTACTGATCGTGACGTTTCAAATTGCTCTAATACACTCTTCAAAGTGTTTACTTCGCCTCATCATCTGATTGATAGCATGCTTGCTGCCTTTCGCGCTGATCATAAAGTTGTAGTGATGAATACTACAATCTGTTTCAAAATCGCTTAAGATGTGTGAAATATAGCGCTCAAATTGATAAATAAATTTGCGGTCGAGAACACACACACACACACATACACATGACATTGTGTATGCTGGTTTGTTCTACATTTTGATTGTGGTTTGTTGGCCGCAAAACATCTGCAGTACGAGAGAATTGCCTTAATACCCGATTATGACTGTTCGAAAGGAGATGACTGTAATGATTGTTGTCGCTGCTGTCGTCGTATTTCATGCTTGAGTAATTAGTGGCGTTGGAAAAAGAAGAAATTTAAATAGATTTATTATAAAAGGGGGTGAGAGGAAATTTTGGCGTTTATAAATTTTATTTAACCTCTAAATGAGAGCTTTCAAAATTTTCTCTTCATTTGAATGGAAAAAAAATCTCTTTTGTCAGCTGTATAAAAGGCTCATCCTGATTAAATTTCATCACTCTCTATTAAAGCACTCTTACACTCACATGCTTAGGCTTTAAGTTCATTTTAGAAAGCGGCTTTTCTCCATACACGCAATTTACCTTTCTTTCGCTCTCTTTTGAGTTGACGTCGTCGAGCTATAAAAGATCCCCTCGCTTTTGAAAAGGTACAACGCTGTTGCCTTTAATCCTGTTGATTCTAATAATTTTCTCCCCTTCACATCTCAACTCATTCATGCACGATGAAGCTTTTAAATTCCACGCAGAATTGATTGTAAGCGAAATTTAGGTTCGCATTATGTGTTTTAATGATGACGATGACGCGACTATTTAATGAGGCTGAGTTTGCTTGCATGCATTCCGTGCATGAGAAGGTGAGTGATGGAATCTTTTATCTGTGCTGAAATGAGAAGTTTGCTTTAAAGGTTGAAAAATTAGAATTTAAGATCTAGATAATTTTAATAAAACCCGTTAATGCAAATTTCCATTCACCTCGATGAAAGCTTTGCGGTTGCAAAAGCAGAATATTGCGATTTATCTGACAAAGAACCAAAAGCGTGCCTTTCGTTCTATGCATGTAAAATGATTTCATTCAGGAATGCAAATTATGCAATTTTCACCAAAGAGGCACAAAAACGTGCGACAATCTGAAAATTTGTTTGTCATCATGATTGGTTGTGTGTGTGTCTCCATGTTCAGATACGAATAATACATTAGGATAATAATTTGTTTGTTGAAAAATGTTTTTGTTTTGCGGCAGCGAGGTTTATGCGAAACTGAAAATGGGGTTTTCTGCCTCTAAAATTGAAAATTGCCTTCAATGTTTTGTCCGCATATTTTTGACCACAAAATCGTGACACAATAGATGCAATTGTTATATGTCTTTGCTTCCTGATAATTCTATTATCAAGTGGCGGTTTTCTATTAAGCAAAATTTCCTCTCTATAATGACTTGAACATTAATCATATGAGAGCTTTTTTCAGCATACGAAAATTATGGCATTCCACTCGTTTTGTCTATTCAAGCGTGAAATTGAAAA
The DNA here is from genome assembly GCA_038502055.1 of Tanytarsus gracilentus. NCBI lineage: Eukaryota > Metazoa > Arthropoda > Insecta > Diptera > Chironomidae > Tanytarsus > Tanytarsus gracilentus. Next base: position 12,005,832 of record JAXRKN010000044.1, on the reverse strand, counting down.
ATATTTTTCTTTCTATTAAAAGCTGGTTAAATAAATTATTTTAGGATGAAAATAGCATTAATTATGGAAATTGCTTGCTGTCGATGAAAATACAAATTTTTATAATTTTATGCAATTTTTTTTTAAATTTATTAAAATTATTTTTCTTCCCTAGAAAAATCTACCATAAATCATCCCATAAAATTTTTACTCCGACATCAAAAAATGTTCAAAAAATCACAAGAGACTACAGTAGTACATAGTCAATATTTTATCACTTATCTGCATGACACCATATTTGCTGTACGACATTTTATCTTCATCTCTCTAGCGTTGCTTGAATAATAATTGGTGCTGTAATTGTTATGCATATTTTCATGTCGTCCACATTAAAATGGAATGGGACTTTTGACATTCTCTTGATAAATTCTTTTTAGTTTAAAAATCTCAACGGATTCATGGTGATAAGAAATAATTAATTCAAACTAAATTTTAATTTAACCAGTTAAAATAATTTCTTGTCCACAAATCCACCCCTTTACTTTTGAATATTCGAAACATGATGCATATATGAAAATCTTCTCATGTTGGATTATAGAAAACATTTTCTCTCTCGCTTTATATGCATGCATAATATTTTACTTGCTTAATATGTTTATCTTATGAATGTTAAACGTCGACGATGCTGAGTAAACATTTTGATGAAGGCTCTCTGTATTCGGCTATCGATGAGTGCCTTTTTTTGTGAGTGGCTTGCTGCTGAGATTTTTTCATACATGGAAATTCTTTAGTTATTGAATGGTTGCCGCTTTTCGACCGCATATAGAGAGTGGGTTCATTGTTATTTTAATTTATCTGCACTCGGGTTCGAGAACTTTTATTGAAAAAGGGCTCGATGGTGTGTTAACGTGATAGCATAAGAATGACCAATAAACAAAATATTTTTCATCTATGGGTTGAGGATGAAAAATTAATAAATTTCCATATTTCATAAGTCCCTAAATAAAGTACATTTCAGCTCTAGCTCGAGGAAAAACAACAAAATAAAAACAAGCATAAACATTTTGATTTAAGATCTTGGCTGTAAATTCTTTAAGAAATATTTTAAAAAATTTTCCATATGCAGACACCCTCGTTGTTGTTGTTGTTGTTCTTATAAAAAATCCTCTTAGTTGCGAAAGTGTGTGAAATAAATCATCGTTGGACGAAGTGAAGATTTATGCAAAGAATTTCGGTCTCTGAAATTTTTCTTTCCATTCAAATTTCGCTCTCTTCTTGACATTTCCAATCTCGTAATAGCTCTCTTTTCCAAAAGTTCCACTGTCACAGTGAAAAGAAGGCAGGAAAAATTTCCATTTTCATTTTCTCGCTCGATTTGTCTGGTTGAGGGAGGAAAAAATATTTGCTAGTAAAAAATTTAATTAAACAGCTTTAAATTTTTAAAGCACTGAATTGCAATTTTTAAATGCATTAATTTTATTTCAATGAGAAAATTATAATTTTGTGGGTGGAGGAAATATTTCCCGGAAATTTGCGCATCCCAAAATAATTTTTTATTTAAATTGTTAAGAAGCTTGAAAAAAGTGTAAAAGCTCTATTTTTTGTTTACATTTTTTGCAGGTTGCACGTAAAAGCTTCATTTTTAAAATTTCAGCCGCCAAAAATTAATTTTCACTTAAAGAGGTCAAAACAAAGCAAACCGGCGAATTGCTACAAAATTTAATTTAATTTCGCGACAAAAAATGAACAAACCAGAGTGTAAATATAGAGAAGGATGTTTCAGACTTAATCGTACTTACTTTGAAGAATAATCACATGCACATCGTGAGTTAAAATCATTTTAAATTCGTAAAATTTTAATTATAAAAGAATTAAAGTTGACAGAATTATAAAACATTTTCCATCCAGTCTATGAAACCTCGAATTTAACACCTTTTTAATTAAGAACTATCGTGCACGTTATATGTGTCGAATGTTTATGAGTGATTGGCTTTAATTACAGAGCAAAGTGGAAAATATTCAGGATGAAAACGAGTCTTTGAGATATTCGAGCGGTGTATCGTTAAATTACAAGACCATTGTTTGGTAGTCAATGCAATGATGTGTGAGAGGGGTATTTGATAAGGCATTGAATTCGAAAAGCCCATCACTTCCGCCAGAGCAACGATGACTTTCTGTTATGCTCAGCTATGTCGTTGACTAGATGTTGAAACTAGAGTTTTTGCGCCATGAACGGGCTTTCCAATTATATTCGATTTCGATTAATGATACTGTCGATGAAAGCGTATTGCTGTCACTCAAATTGCACTTCTTTTTTTTTCATTCATCGCAATCCACTCATTTTTCTTTTCTTTCCATCTCTCCCTTTCATGATCCATAGAATCTCATCTCAATTTTTTTCTATCTATATTTTTTTTTACCGAACTGCACAATTGTATGTGGGTTTCAACAGAAAAATTATATCGAGAAGGATGTGCTGATAAATGATCTCCCACCACACATTTTTATTACCCCAATCGGCAACAATTGAATTTTTACATCTGATTCGGTCAGAATGATGATCCTTACCCACTTATCTATTGAACATCGACTACGACGAATATGGGTATCCATTGTAGTCCCTTTTTATATTTTTTATCGTTGACAACTCCTACATGAGTCAATTGTTGTAATTTCATCTTCTGCTGATGAGCGAAAAAAATGAAGTTGATTGAATGGAAAATTTTAAAAACACAAAGTAAAGCAAGTAAAAGGTAGAAAAAGTAAATTGGTGGAAAGAAAAATTCAAATACTGTATAAACTTACAAAAATCGGATTTAATAATCAATAGATGCACATATGCTAAACATGAACAGCTCCCACATTATCACCAACCCACGCCACTATCTCTTAGACCCGATCTGACTTTTTATATTCACTCATTGCCTCCTTAATCGCTTCTTCTTTCGCTTTTTATGCTCAACGGCAGTTACATTGTTGTCGATGACTGCGATGATGATGATATTGGCAAAGTCGCTTCTTCCCTTTCATACATACATAAGAGCCAAACCCCAAAAATTCCTTTTCTTTATTGCTCGAGAGGAGGGCGAGAAGCACTTTTGATATCTCTGAGGCGGAATAATGGATCATGTGCCTTTTTTTAATACTTGTGGCATTTTTTCTCGTCTCTTCCTTCCTCGATGATATTGCGCTGCATGTCGATGTGTTACATTAAATATTTTTGTATAGAAGTTGAGAGGCGATGGAGATTAGAAAGGAAATGAGGGCTCGAGTGAGAGCGGAAGTATTAAGGCGGGCCAAAATGAGTTCTAAAGAAAAACACTTTAGCGAGGCGACTGTGATTTTTTCAAGCATTTCCTTTTCTCTATAACGAGTGGATATTTTTCGTCCTCTTAGAGAGGCTTAAGTGATTCTTTATTTCTGTCTCATTGAATCTTTTTATGCTCTTTTTGAGCTTGTTTTAAATAAGACCGAATTAAATTTCTCAATTAAATTAAATGCACCATGTCCTAAATTTTCAGTGGATGCTTTAAAGGGAAAATTTAGATAAGTATATAGGAAGGGATTAAGAGAATTAAAAAAAGATTTTTTAAAGTAATTAAATTTTAAATTTCAAAATATTGAGTTTTCAAATTTTTGCTAACCATTTAAAATCTCTCTTGAGGGAATGTCCAAAATTTACGAATAGAAAATTACATAAAATAATTGCTCAAGACTTAAATGGATATAACTTGGAACTTAAATATTTAATTTTATCTTCTTCAATAATTATAAAATTAAGGGAATTAGTTTATGTCCAATTTTCTAAGCAATTAATCTTTTAAAATCGTAAAAATTAAAATGACTCTAATTAAGCAAAAAGTCATTTAAATTCATCATAAGTTTTTGTGCACACCTGAGAGCAATTTTAAAATTTATGACAGGGTTTAGAATCCTTTGGGATAGGACGAAAATAGTCTGGATGAAAGTACACAAAGATATAAAAATTAAAGCGTTTACTGAACGAGTTAACAGGCAATAAATTGCAGTGCAAAGGTGACTCTCTTTCGCAAGTAATTGCTTAAATGAAATAAAGTTGTTGTTCTCGAATCGAGCAGCAGCAGGCGAGAGAGAAAAAAGCAAGCTAAGATAAGCTCTTTTATGTAATGAAAATTGTCAAAGGCACTTATCCTTGTATATCACATTAAATCCCTTTCCTCTCACTCCCTATATACATGGTATTGCTCCTTTGGGCGGGTAAACATTAATTTAGCAAATGTAATTAATGTGAGTAAGAGAGAAACTTGTGCAACGAAGTGAATTTGTGATTATCAAAAAGAAAAAGCATTTTTATCTCAATTGCTGTGAAGCAGTTTAGTCTAAGCGTCAACTAAATAAGATGTTGGTGCTAGTTGTGGTGAGTCAAAGCGCAATTTAATTAAATTTGGTCTTAACAGTTTTTTATAATTGAACTAAAATTTAAAATTAGTTTTTTTAACGGACAGCAATAAAATAAAAAGTCAACTTTTGTATTGTGAATTTCGAGCTAATTTCAAGTAAAAGAGAAAATGAAGTGACTAATATTCAACTCGTTGAAAATCTCTTCGAGGAAAATTTCGTGCAATGAAAATGAATTTAAAACGTTATGAATGGAAATCAAAGATTTTTTCCTCCATAATCACGAACTCTGTTATTTAAAGCATTTTTCCTCATGTTTAATTCAATACGAATGCTGTGTGGTAGTGAAGTAAATTTCACCATAGTTTTCTTAAAAAATATTTTTTTCAGAGGAAAATCAATCTCCATAGTAATTAAGACCGACTCGTGAATTTTTATTAGGTCATAATTTGATGGAATGCCCTCATAATAAAACATCTCCGACAGCTATAATAATAATCATCATTACCATCTCCTTCACCATCCATTAGCAGCAACATGATTTGTGCGATTTTCTCTTTCTTATTTTTGCAAAAAGAAAATCGTTAAAAAGCTAAAATTCACTCAATCAACTTCGCTTCGGTTCACTCGTAAATCAACCAGCAATGCATTTTATTTAAGAAACATAAAAATTTCACGATGTAGACGAGGAGGGGGTTTGAAAAAATGTCAGTTTACAATCCGAGCATAAATCGCTCGCATAAATCTTCACTTAACTTGGATTGTAAATATTTTTCTGTCATGCTTTTAAAAAGCTCTTGACATGGAAGGTAAGGTAAGACATGGAAACAAACATCGAGACAAATTTGAAATTTATTGAAAAAAGTGACAATCTTGTTTCGTGTTGATGTTTCGAAAAAATAATTTTACATAGTCTAGATTTATATTTTTCAAAATTCAACTAAAACTTTTTCGCAAAACAGCTTCATGACAAATATTTTTCACACAAAATTGTCTGTTAATAATCACTTCATAGTGCTAATTGACATTTTACACTTGCCATATAATGCATTCAACAAAACTTTATCATGGCCTCGAGATAATTAACAATTAACAATTACCATCAGATTCAATTTTCAAACTCTAAACCGAGGAAAAGTTTTGAAAATTTTCAAATGCTGTTTTTCAGACTACATTGAAAAATTTTCCCAATGGTTGAATTGGGGAGAGGAAAACCATCGAAACCCCAAGCATCCATCTACTTAATTCATTGGACTGCAATAGCCTTTCTCCTCACAGTTCACTCTAAATGCAATATTGTGAAGTCATTCCATCGCTCGCATTCCTCGCCATGATAGTAACTAATTGCGGTAGTTAAAGCTTTTTTAGAAGCGAAGGGAAATGAAACAAAAACATGTTGCATAATTAAATTTTAATTGAATTTAATTTCAAACCCTTCGTTTCGTCTTACTTGAAAGGCGTTTAAAAAAAGATTAAATTGGAGAATGTGAAATTCAAATTTCACTGAATTTTTTTTTCAAGTTAAAAAAATTTCACTTGCGAAAATTTTTCCATAGAAAACATTTTTGACAAATTCAACAAGCGAGAAATTTCAAAATTAACTTCCACCTTAAATTTCCTGTCTGTTGTCATCCTTCCTACCTCCTTCTTCCCCGTTAATTACGATACTCCTAAATTAAAACCTTTTACAACCATCAAACCACCACCTTCTTGAATATGTTCCTAAATCTAATAAAAAAAAAAAGTGGAAAGTAAGAAAAAGATGACTTAAATGGCTCTAACTCCTCGTAGGATCAACCGATTTCAAATCTTTTTCGCCAGTTTAGGTAACAATTATAATTTAAAATCTGCACAGGGCAAAACTTTAAAAATCAAAATAAAAAAATAAATAATTTTAATGTCTTTAATTTACTTCATGAAGAAAAAGAAAAACTTTTGATCGCTTCGTTGCATTTTGTTGAGTGAGAAGAGTTAAATTAAACTCTCTTTTCATTGAGGCTGTGTGAAATTTAATTATTTTTTATTTCACCAAGTGCCGTATTTGTTCAAAGGAGATCCCATGCGAGCGTTGTGATAAAGAGCGGAAATTTAAATTCCAATTCAAATTTTTTCGTCATTCCAAAGGCGTCGGAAATGACACAGACACACGAGTCGAGAGTGATGATGTTGATGAGACCCAACGGATGTCATTGAGGATAGCGAAAGCAAGAAAAAAATTTAATTTATTTCCGTCTGTTTTATTTTTCCTCGAGTCAAGCGACAAAATGCAACCATGGCAAATTTATGTGCAGACTTTTTTTTTATCATCAAGAAGCAAAAAATTAGGGAAAAGAAAATCGAGAGATGAGGAGACAAAGATTAAATTAGAGAATGATGAAAAACGCAACATTTTGTCGGACGGAGAGGAAAGAATGATGAGAATTACATTATGTTTTTAAGGGTGAGATCAAAAGATGGACAATTTTGATTTTTTTAAAAAAATTTGAAATTTTAAACGATTTAAAAAAATTTGAAATTTGAAATTTAAGAAAAATTCGTTAAATTAAATTTTTATTCCCTTTTCGTTTTGCGAAAATAAAAGTAATTCATCTTCAACATTGTGTGATGAACAATTTGCCTTTTCCTGCTCCCTCTCTCATTCGTTTCCATCTCATTTGACATCAAGCTTATTTTTTTTGCACTCAAACTTGGTACTCGTTTTAATTAATCATTTGATTGTAGATTAAACTCACTTTTTCTATTTTCCAAATCAATTTTATAGCCTTAATTAAGTACAAAGAAAATTCACATGAACACAATTTAACATTTTAAAATTTGAAATTAAAATATTACTAAAAAAATCAATCTCAAATAATTTCACTTTTTATTAAATTTTTATTTCAACCAAACTTTAATTAAACTACAAAAAATATCTTTGTAAATTTTTCAAGAGGATTTTTCTTTGTAAAAAAACTGCACATCAACAGTAATTTTTTCCGCATTTTCGACCCCATTGAAAACGACTAACGTTAAAAACTATGTGTACTCAATGATATTTTACAAAAAAATTCATTTGAATCCATTGCGTAACTTTTCATGCATAAAAATACCAAGAGGATGTTTTCGTAAATTATGTTGCAATGGCTATAATTTATAAATATATCTGTCTGAAATTTTTGTTACATTCATGTTTCTCTTCCCATCATGTTCATTTATGTATTTCACCCTCTTGTTAAGCATTCACAAAGCGTTTGCTATTTTTTTTTCATGCTCGATTATACTCGATGGCATTGATGCTATGATTCCTTCCTCTTTTCGCAGTATAATTCCACACTATTGTGTATGATGTATCTGTGATGATGCCGCTGTCATGGCATTGTGAATTGTGCATGACATAATCGCATTCACCATTGACATTTCAACTCACTTGCTACTTTTTCATTATAAAATAACTTTAATCCTTTAGGGAAGATATTTTCAAGACGGAGACATAATTTTTTTTCTCTTAACTAATTTTGCAAGCATTGAAAATTTTAAAAGTTTTTACTCTTAAAAAATTGACTTGCAAGGCTCTCTCGGCCCTTAAATGTAATTCCATTGTGACTTTTGGCAAGCGGCTTTGTGTCAATTTATTTTACCGTTGTAAAAGAGATTTTTCTTTTTTTCCCTCAATTGAGAATGCAGTCAGCTTCAAGTTTATCAGCATTTCAACCTGAAAGAAATATTTTCTTCTATTTGAGTTGAATTTTCTTTTGAGCATTGAAATAGAATTGTTAAAGAGAGTGTCCTTAGTAATTTTCTCATGTTGTCAACATTATTAAAAGCACTCAGTATGCATGACCAGCAAGTACGAAATTGCAGGAGAATAACTTATTTAAAAACTATTCAGAAATTTTAAATAATGTGAGAAAAAATTCAGTTTATGATTTTACTGCTTCGTTCAACATTCAAGCACTACTTTGTAGTCATGCATGAAATTGAATTGCAAGCAAGTGTGAGGGAGAAAAAAGTTTTTTTTCTAGTCGCAAGCGGTAAGTTTTAGAGTGAAACTTTTAACTTTTTGTGGCCATTGAAAATTCATTTTTCTATTTCAGAAATCAATTTGAAGTTACTCATCGTGATGAAGTGCAGTGAAGAAATAAATTAAATATGGATAAATTTTCTTTGTCCTCACTTAATTAATGTAAAAATCCAACATCCGTTAATTTTTCACTGAACTGTAAAAATGTAAAATTTCAAACATGCAAAGAGACACAAAATTTTTCTCTATAAATTTTATTGCCTCAACCCGCCACGTGTGGGTCGATGCATCTAGCTTTCTGCTTTATTACAATTTTCAAACGAAATTTACATTTCACTTTTTATTACTCGAAAGTTACACAAATTTTTTTGTACAAACATCCACAAAGTGTCATTTATTTTCGTGCGCCACATGTCAACAGAAATTAATGTCAACAATTTATTGAAAAAAAGAAGAGAAGAGCGGAAAAATAAAATTGGACAAGCTCCACGGGTGATTACAGGGTTTTAATTGTTTTTTCGCTTTCCCTCGTGGACAATGACTATTGACAGGCAGTAAATCGGAGGAAGTTTCAGCATTGCCACTCGTGGTATCAAATTTACACTCAATTTGAGACAATTTTTTATTTTCACCCAAATAATTTTAATGAAAAAAGTTTTCAGTTGTGAAATATGGAGAGTAGGGACCAATTCGGGAAGGACGGGATCACCGGTGAAAAGTCATTCACGGTGACGGTGCACCGGTGACGATTTTGACCAAATTCAAAGATTATGGACCAATTTTTAGATTTTTTTGGTTTCAAAAAAATAAAATTTTTTTTTTTTTTTTTTTTTTTTTTTTTTTTGATAATTTTATTATTTCTTTTTTTATTAAACTTATTTTTTTTTTTTTTTTGTTTTTTTTTTTTTTTTTTTTTTTTTTAATTTTTTTTTTATTTTTTTTTTTAAATTTTTTTTTTTTTTTTTTTTTTTTTTTTTTTTTTTTTTTTTTTTTTTTTTTTTTTTTTTTTTTTTTTTTAATTTTTAATACTATAAAAAATAAAAAAAAAAAAATTTTTTTTTTCTCCTAAAATCTTTCCCGGTGCGAAAAGTTTCGGTGATCCCGGTGATCCCGTCCGGTATTCACCGTGAGGATCCCTAATGGAGAGTAAAAATGAAAATTGCCAACAAGACAGAAATTACACTGACTGACCCAGATTTTAAAAAAATGGATGAGGAAGGAAATTTTTTGTTGAACTCAAATTTAACACGCTCAAAAATTATTTTTATCATTTATAATTTTAAAGGAATTAATTCAATATTATTCGATAAAAAAATCAAATCATGTTCAATTGATTCACAATTAAAATTAACTATTTGGTTTTGTATTAACACTCACGTGAGTTTTATGACTACAATTGTAATAATTTAACATTTCAAGGTGAAATTTATTTAACCCTCCCTAAAAAATCATCCTCCACTCACTCTTTCTCATTTGCATCCTCAATTAACTCCGGAGAAAAAAATTTCAGCACAAAAGCATTTAATAATAATTAAATATCCATAAATTATCCGTCGATGGCCGATAAGAGAGAGAGTTGTGAAAAATAAATTGCCTTTTCTTTAATATTTTTTGGACGTTGTCATTGTGGGCAGTCGAATTGACTTAAAAACAATTTATTGAGCTGTCAATAAGGTCATTTTACGCAAAGTGTACGAGTGGCTTGGGGAAAATTGCGGTTCTTGAAAAGCAGCGTGTGCTTTTGAGAGGCAAAAAAAGGCTTAATTGAGAAGAGAACTCATTATGAAGTTTAAGTGAGGGGTTTAATAAAAATGAAAACACTTTTTGGTCTGAGTTCTTTGAAGCATTTAAAAAAATTGGAATTTAATGAAATTTTTAATCCGAACAATTAAAATTAAGCAACTTTTTCAGAGAACTCCAAATGAGCCCAAAACCACCATCGAACTTCAACCACGTTATTGCTCATTTCATTATTAAAATTATTCATCGTGATTAATGAGTTCGAATTAAATGAGCATAAAAATATAATAATATACAACAATTTATATTTCATCTCCATAAGTCCGCTGACTTTTTTGTGTGAGTGTTTTAAACGGGAGAAATTTGAACAAAAACATTTCTGTGATAATCCCGAATTACAAAAGGATTTCTAGGCTATTAAAAAAAGTGAGGGAGCAGGAGAGCTTTTAAAATGCCAACAAACATGTTTTTATTTCCCTTCATGAAGTCTCTGTGGAAAATGTCCAATGCGTACCTCGGGGAAGTGAGAGAGATAATTCTATCTGTTTTTAATATTTTTTTACAACGTCATCATTTTATAGCTCCGCTATATATTAATTTTGGATTTCTCCAAAACCAGTTTTTGGCCCCTAGTGCCAAGACACTACCTTGTGCAATATCAAAACATATACTCAAATGATAGGCCTAGTCAAACCCTACAAACTGGCGAAAACAGATTTGAAATCGGTGACCACGAGGGAGAGCCATTTAATATCTTACTTTCTACTTTCACTTTCTCACTTTCTTACTTTCTCACTTTCTCACTTTCTTACTTTCTCACGATCTTAGTGAACGCCATATCTCAAGAACGGCTGGTCGGATTTGAGTCGGGTTTGTGGCTAAAGATCGGGTTTTGGCTCTAGTTGTGCAAGAAGTATTTAGTTTTGAGGTCCGACCCTCCAAGGACCGTCCCTGAGTGCAAAAATGTCCTTTTTCATACAAATTTTCTCTTATATGGCTTCATGGGTATCGTTGAACTCGTAATTGCATCAGTAATCGATTGACATTGACGATTTTAAAGGAATGTCCATCATGTTTGGTCAGGAGTGCCACTAATGTCCATTTTTCAGAACTATAGCTTCATGGGTATCGTTGAACTCGTTATTGTATCAGAAATCGATTGACATTAACGATTTTTGAAGAATGTCCATCATGGCCGACCAGGAGTGCCACTAATGTCATTTTTCAGAACTATGGCTTCATGGGTATCGTTGAACTCGTTATTGTATCAGAAATATATTGACATTAACGATTTTTGAAGAATGTCCATCATGGCCGACCAGGAGTGCCACTAATGTCCATTTTCAGAACTATCGCTTCATGTATGTCATTGAACTCGTCATTGCATCAGGAATCGATTTACATTGATGATTTTTGAAGAATGTCCTTCAAGATTAACCAAGAGTGTCACTAATGCTCATTGCAACGGAGTAGGGTACTAATCTATGCGGAGCTATTGGAAATGGCAACGCCGTTTGCAGACCCATCTTGTTTACATTTTACTCTCTCACTGAGCGAGTTTTAATCCGAGAAATGAACACAATTTTGCAGGAAAAACAAAATTTTAAGCTTTACACAAAAAGAGAAAATATAATTTTATGGATTGAAAAATCCATTAACAATTTTTAGATATATTCACAAGATGTTTACGAAACTCTTAAAAGTGGCTCTAACAATAACTTTCTGGCTTTATTATATGTGGGCTTTTCTTTCTATTATTTACATTTTCATCCTCGAAGATTATCTTTCAGTTTTTTGTTTATTTAGCTTTAAACATAAGTAACAACTTTTTTTGGTTGGGGTGAAGATTTTCTAAGAAGGGAGAAAGAAGAGGAAAATCCATGTACGATGGCAAAGCTTAAGAAGAAATTTGACACTTCATAAATTTTGAGATTTTCTGTTGTTTACGAAAACTTTTGTTTCAGTGAACTTGTTTCAATTTTCTTTAGACATTTTAAATTAAAAATAGAATTTATACATTTTATTTAAATTGCAATAATTTCCTAGAAATTTCAAATTAGGATAAGACTTTCCTCTTCTTCACCCCCTTAAAAAATTAAAAGATTTCCGTGTTTAACTGCAGTTTTTATTAAATATATAAATTTACACATTTCTCTGTATAATTTTCATCCTAAAAGCTAACAACATTTATTTGACTACATCACTGAGTGCCATCATCATCATCTCATTATGTTATGTTGACTTTCATGACTTTCCTCTCGCCATTCTCTCACATATATTCATTATTATTATTACATTACACATTTTCCATGTTTTCCCTTACACACTCTAATGCCAATGCTTTTTGTGTGGATGATGATGACGACGATGTGCAATCTCTTTTCCATATGTATATCCATCTATATATAAAATGTGGATGTTTTTACATAAGGAAGTTCTCAGATTTATTAGATCTTAACAACCTCCTTTAAATAGTATAATCAGGAGATTCCAACACGCAATGAATAGAAGAGAACTGTGCAGATTGTACAAATGTAAAATGTAATCCAACATATTGTCAAGTAGGAGTAGACAAGTGACTTCGGCTGTGATGATGATGTTGAGGGCGAGTCGGCTGCAATGAAAGAATTAAAAAGAAGTGAATAATATTTTTTATGGACTGTTAACACTTGGAGTGTGTGAGATTTTCTTATCAATTTTAACCAGACAAAGCTTGAGCAATTTTTCGTAATATTCGACACATTTTTTGATAGATGCTAAGCTCATCTCATATGACAGAATTTCACTCTTATTCTCTTCGATGCGAGAGTCGGATTTTGAGTAATATTCAGCTGTCAATTTATCAACTTTTTACTTCAATCATGGAGAAAGGATTTTTATGGATTTTAAAAGATGACAGATGAAGGGTTGAAAATTACCAAAAAATCAAATAAATCAAAAACTTTGCAGCAAATTTATTTTTGAATGAAAAATTAAAATTCAGTTTAACCTTTTTTCATTTAATTTTCTCAAAGACCACTCAAAACCATTCACTGCGATGAACTTCTCCACAAACTAAAAAGTTATCCCAGAGAATTTTCTCCATATGAACATTTCAAATCCTCTCCTCTCTTAAAATGCATTAAAATTGCACGAAGCTTCTGGTATGATAGTTAGTGTGAACGTATCATACATTATTCGGGGGGGGGGGGCTTTTTTTTTTTTATTTTAGGACTTAAAAAAAAAAAAAAAAAAAAAAAAACGCCCAAAACCAATTTACCATTTTATTAAGTAATATCCCAAATGAGCAATAGAAATATGTATAGTGCTTAACTTGTATGAAAGGATGTTATAATATTTTCTCAAGCGAGCGCGGAAAATGTGCGAGCATATATTCAATATTTTTCTTTATTGCGATGTAAGAAACTTAATATGAAGCTGGAAATGTGAAGTGGGATCGTACTTAAATTAGGTATCAAATTTTTTAATATTTAAGAAAAAATTTGGAATAAATTTGATGGTTATCTCAAATTTATTTAAAATTTGAGATAACTTCAACGACCAAATTTCAAACGCACCCCAAATTCAATGCGATGAAAGAAAATTGAAAAATTTCTTTTTCATCGATACTCGTCCACTGAACCATGAATTATCCATTGTTAGACATCTTCCTTCGACAAACTACTTTCTATAGCAATTTCCGTTAGATGAAAAATTGCTCGAGATTCTGTTAATTTCTCACATGTACATCCATCTCGCAACACAAAATCTATTTGCACGTACAGCAGCAATTTCTCAACTCACTTTAAAATTATTTTTCTTGAAGCTCTAAAAATTTATGAGCTACTGCTCATCGTAAATTATGTCACGGATTTTTTTATGCTTTATTTAAATGGAGTTGAGTGGAAGATTATAATTTATGAATATGCGTCGTAAGGAGTAAACAATCGTGAAGATATTTTTAGTACTGGAAGCACCTGAAATTTTTTAACGACTTTAAAGATCTCGAAGTTGCGCATTAGCATGTCATGTGAAGGAGTAAAGGAGTTTGATAAAGCAACAAAAGTGAGAATGTCATGCATGTAATCACACACTCCTTTATCATTCCTCCATTGTTGCGCTCACTCGTGTTACTTTATACTTTTTTTGTATGCGTTGTCAGGTAAAATTGCTGCGTTGTCGTCAACGATGAAGAAGAAGTTGATAAAATCAACAACCATGATAACTTTCAAAGGGAGCAAAAACGTCTTAAAGTCAATGATGCGTTATTGAAAAGTTATTTTTTGATCGCATAAAAGCGAGCGTTAGACGATACGAAACTTAATGGAGATGAAAATAATTTATAGAAGGAGAGAATAATTTTTAAGATTTCTGAAGAGAAAGTTGCATTTTTTGAATTTTATCTTTATTTCAAAACCACGCGTGTAAAATTTTTTCTTTTGAAATTTTCACTAACCATCAATTGTCAAATTTTGTTAAGATAATCCTCAAAAATTTTCTCAACCTTTCCCCAAAGTAACAAATTTATTGCTTCTTCACTAGAAATTGCCACTTCAAAGTGAACCAAAAAGTGTCTACAAAAGCAATATTTTATTGCATATTACCGCTTTAAATTTGCCTTTACACACTCGAGGACACTAGGCATTGAAAATTGAATTGAAGAGCATCAAAGAATTTTTCTTTTCATATCATGCCAAAAATTCTCCACTCTCGGCATAAAAATTCTTTTGTGATGAGAAAATTCCATTGAAAAGCATCTTTTGGCTGATGATGCTGTGTAAAAGGTTATAAAAAAGTATTTTAACCTTAACTCCATCGTGGAGGGGAGAGATGAAAATTTTATGAATATGTGCATGACGTCGAATATGAGATGAACACACATGAACATGAAGTGACTTTGGGTAAATAAAGCGAGAAATTTAAAATTCTTTGTGGTTGAGTCGTCGCCACTCGTGAATGCATCACTTGGTTAGTTTACATTGAAAAATTAATTTTATGATAGCAAGAAAAATGTATGTCATGGTGATTTCCCTTGAAGTTTCATATTCAAAGCACTAAATTTGATACTAAACACTCAACATGCCATAAAAGTTCATATTTCACCGATAATGTGAAATATTAAAAAATATAACATTCGATGATTGATGAAAACATGTCGATGTCAATGATTCACATTTATTGTTTATGATTCTTCTCGTTTTACGGCATATGCGTAAATATTTTGATGTGATGTGGGTGCTCGGTGTGTCTGCTCTCTTTTTTTTCGGATAAAAGGTAAAAAGTGACGCACCATATTTTTTTTGCCTGGATAAAATGTTTTTCTTCACATCATAAAAATCTCAACAAACTCACTGTCATGGCGGTTTTTTTGTTGGAGTGAGATAAAGCAACAAATGTGATGTAGACAATTTACAACGATAGAACAGAGAGTCACGTGCGAGGAGAAATTTTAACGCCTAAAGCACGATTTTTATTTTAAATTCAAAACGTGAACGCATGGAAATTTAATGATGGAAACCATCAACAGAAAGTTGCTTGGCTTGGGTGAAATTGTTGACTCAATTTTTTTTAAATTTCCCATACAAAAAAGAAAATAAAGAAAAATTGATCACTTCCGCTTTAAATCTATTTTTAACATTCATCAATATCATATTTCTCCTTTATTTGTGATATAAACATCTGATGATGTTCAAGAAATGTCAATAATAATGATGCTGGTGGGTTGAAAACGTCAAAAGGTAAAATAAATAGAAGTCCGAGTAAAAATTGCAAAAACCCGTGCACAAATATTTTTTTGTTTGCATTTCCTTTTCAACTTTTATTTATTTTTTCTCATCAAATTTAAAAATTTACTCATTGGCTAATTGAATGAGTTGAAAAATGCACATAACTGAATTTTCCGCAAACTCATACGTGACCGAATGCAAACGTGAAAATATCCAAAGGGATGGATAGTGAAATTTAATATTAAAACCTCAAAGTTGAATTATTTTTATTTTATTTAAAATAAATAAATTTTTCAGTGCGTTACTTCCTTGATGAAAAAAATATTCAATAAATTTAAAAATGTTTTGAAAGTTTATTTACCTTTAAAGTGAGTCATGCCAACATTTGGGTTCGTCAATTCGCCTTCATTAATGCTATGATACATGTTCATGCTGGACGTCCCAGTTGCTAAAATTTTTGGCTTCACCTCCTCTATCAGTCGTTCATCACTTTGATGATATATATCATGTATTTTTGCTGTACATTTGAGCTACAAGCAGAAGAGAGGGCGTGAAAAAAATTAAGTGACATCAAGTGCAAGTGAGCAGCCATAAAAATTAAAATGCAAATGAGAGTGAGCGAGTCCATTTAATTAAAAATTCTTTTTCAAGAGAGGAAAAAATGTCCTGGCGATGACACAGAGAAGGAGCGAGTTGTTATTATAATGAAAATTATGTTGTCGTTAGCTGTGATGCACTCGACAAATTATAAATTAAATTGACATTTGCCGACCACTTTGTGTTCTGCATGTATTTGACTATTAACCCGCAATTTAATGAGGTGCCAGCTCTCATTCGCTCTATGAGAGTTTCTGCTGTCAAACTAAATAATATGAAATCACTTTTGAATCGCCATCGAATTGTGCATGGTATAGACTGACACACCTGACACAATTTGAATTTAATTGAAAAAAATTCTCTCGCTCACTCACTGTCGATCGGAGAAATTTGTTGTTGGCTAGGCAAATAGATTTGGAATTGATTTTGGCATTGAAAGTGGAGCGAATACAAAAGTTGAATGATTTTAAATAAAATTTGAAGGCTTCCTCCGAAAAGTTTCTTTATGTCTGTAATATTTTTTTCGGAGGAAACCTTTTTGAACTGTTTTTTACCTTCAACTTCCCTCGAACAAAATGCTGTTGAGTAATTGTAAAATGTATACCTAAAATTGTTGACTCTAAATTGCTGTCATTCTTCGTTAATTTATAAAATATCATTTGCGATGGTGATGCCTAGTGGAGGGAGAACATAAAATGTTTATTATGAGAAGGATATGAACATTTTTTTTAATTTTTTATGTGCGTGATGATCATCAATGCGTTAATTTGTGAATGAAATATTTTAAAAGCATGTAAAACTGAATTTAATTAAGACCCAAAATTTTGTCTTGTAACATCCTCAGAAATTTAAAGTTTTAAAAGCTCACAAGCGAAAAAATTAAATATTTTTTTTGCTGAGTTGAAAATTTACATTCAAGTGGAACTGGTGGAAAAAAGTAAGAGAAAAAGCATTTAAATTTCTGATTTCATTGCCGTGAACTTTTTCTCCCACTTTTCATTTGTATGCATTCGAATGAATAAAAAGTATACTCCGACACTTTTTACACCTCATGACAAGCATTCTCATCATATTTTCCTTCCTCCCGACCCCTCACGAATCTCTCTAGACTCTAGAATTAATGCACTCAGCTTGAGATGTGAAATACAATAATAATTGCAAAAACATACATTCTTCGTCTTGCAAGGGTTGGAATAGTTTTAAAGCTTTCTTACTCGAGCTTTTTAAATTTTCTATAATATTTAAAGAAGTTATCCACTCTTGATAATTTTGCAATCCTCCCTCCAAAAGAGAGAAAACGAAAACTTTTCTTGTTAAAATTCACATCATCATGTCATTGTGTTTGTTCTCAGTGCACATTAAAGTTTCTTCCTCCGTGATGATAAATTTAATTAAGAAGAATAATTTTCAAATTGTCTCCGAGAAAATTTTTCTCTCCTGATTTATGTGCACAGTAAAAGTTTTATAAGAAGTTTTGACATGATTTGCATAATCTAATCTGCTTTCTAGATTTCGTACTTTATTTTTGGATGATTATCATTGAGAGCTAATTTTAGTAAAATTTATTGGTGTTGATTTCGAATTCAATTTTCATTCCATTACGATAATTTGTTTTCGATTTAAATTGACACAAAATAGAGCATTTATAAAGTTTACTAATTATGTGTTAGATTAATTTAAATTAATCGCACATTAATTTTTTCTCTCAGAATATTAAACTAATCCCACATAAAAATTCTACACTTTTTAGTTCAATAAAATTTCCATAGAATTTGCATCCTCTTTAAAAATTTAAATCCTGCTGATTTTCAAAACACAAAAATCCATTAATATCTCATCATAGCATCAGCATTAGCAATAGAAAAAACATTTCAGCTCACTCAACAAAAATATTTGAATTCAAATTCTAATGCAATTTCCATGTTTATTCACACATCACTTTAACCATCATTGCGATGATTTTATTTACGTTGCAATTTTAACGAGCTTCTGAATCATACATTGAGTGCAAATGGACATTAAGGCAAATAGAGCTTCATCATATTCAACCTATTGTCGAACGATGATGTGCAATTTGTAGATTGATGTACATTTACTTCTTCTTCTTTTCCTGGAATCAGCACTTAAAATGATTTGATTTTGAAATGTTGAGGAAAAAATCTTGTTCCATAATTGTTGTTATTTCAATCCGCAATCGATTTTTTCATGACTCCTTCGTGAGATGGGGTTTCAAGGGTTGGACTGTCTAGTGTCTTATTTAATTGAATTTTTGTTATATTTTTTTGCATTTCAATTAGGATTTATTTTTTAAATTAATATAAAATTGCGATAATACTTAACACACTAGCGTCCTCTCCTTGATTTTTCAAATATAAATTGAATAGTGAAAAGATGAAAAATTCAATAGATTTTATTTTAAAGTGAAATCGAGCGAAGAAGATTATGGCTCAATTTTTATGTCTTTATTGAACAATCATCATAGAAATGAAAATTTTATTCAATCGCACTGCCAAAGCAAAAAAAGGAATTATTTCAAAAATGAACTTAAAGAGTCTTTAAAGATTTTCTAGAGTTATGGCCGTTAAGAAGGATTACGAATTTACGGTAATTTTCTAAGAAGATTTTTATTCATTCAATGTTTAGGTATAAAATACGAATTAAGAAGGGATTTAAGAAGAAGAGTTAATATTATGGAAATCGAAACAGTCAAAAATTCATGAGCGTCAAAAAAAATTCTTTCGTGCTATTGAAATATTATTCAAATTAAAATAAATCCGTTCAAAATTTAAATTACCAAAAACATGAAGAGAAAACTCAATTAAATTTTTAAAGTCAAATCACCATGATAGACATTTAATCACCCAACCCACAACCTCCGTAAATTTTCATATCCCTCAAATCAATTTCTGTAGACACATCGAAAACCCATCAATTTCCACATAATTTTCTTTCAATAAACTCTCCACTGAGTAATAAAACTGCATGTTCGAGATCGAGAGCATTGATAGCGTCGATGAGAGGGAAATGATGAAGTACATCGATGAATACAAACCTCCACATCATTCACCGTCCACGTTAAGTTTGCGGCCGGCTTTGAAAATTGGCTGCTACAATTTCCTCTCAACTCATCGCCTGGCCGATATCGAGCCACAATACCATCGATTGTGGGCTTCGTCTCGGGGATTTCTGCAATAATTTGAGAGTGAACGTTCATGTTGTGCCAGTAAAATGTTCATTGTTAATTAATGAAAAACAAATTTTAATCTACTCGAGGCGAGAAACTCGATGAGATCCTCACAATAACACACCTTAAAATCCCGGCGAGCAATTGATTTTTTTTAATTTAAAATATTTAAAATTTTATTCCCTAACGGTTTAAAAAAATTTATATACTCATGGATTAAATCTAATCACAGGGTTCTAATACCGGAAGGTGGAACATTCAAATTGAAAACGATTGTATGCGCGTTAATCCTCTCGTCGATGGAAATTTTCAATTGCGATTAAAGTCGATTCTGATATTGAATAACATTTAGAGCAATTTCGAAATGAAGTCGCTCCCAGAGCGCAGATGAATGATTGAAAATCGATAAAATTAAATGCGGGCAAAAGAGCGTGGTAAGCACAAACAGAAAGACGAGATTCTTTTTTGTGTGTGTTTGAGAAATTTCTCAGTCGAATAATTTCAACTTACCGACAACCTGCATGTCGCCAGACACAATCATCGTGTTGAAATGTGGAGCATCGGCAGAAACTGAAAAGTCAACAGAGAAGAAAATAATTTTTATTGAACTGTTTTTCAAATTCGTCTTAATATTATCAATCGAAAAGTTTTTGCTTCAAAAAATTCTTGAGAGATTTCATTAAACGTCAATTTGTAATATCGAAGATGTGAGCAATTTTCTTTTTCTCAGAATTCGCATGACTGAATTTTTATTTGAGCGATTGAATTCTCGAGATTCTAAGCTGAAACGCACACACGTGCTTTGCAAGATAATCAAGAGAAAAATTTCATTGAAAATTAAGGGCAGAAAGTAATTGATAAAAATTTCAAACTTTTCTTGCGAGAAAATTTTGTCTAATTTAATATTAAAATTTAGAGTTTTTAAAAAAATTCTTAGTAAAGGCTCGTGAAGTCTCTTTCTAAACATTTAAATCTAATCCTACAAATAATTAATTTTTTCCAAACTTAAAAAAAATTTACGAGCACTTTTTATGGCATGAATTGGCGTCTTCCTGCTTCTTCTACTTCAACTGCAACGCCCATAAATTAAAGCTTTTTCCAGCACACATTTTATTGCTTTTAAAATCCTCTCTTTTTTGTTGATTTCCCAAACCGCTACAGAAAGCCATAAAAATCTCTATTTCTTCGACATGTATGTTCATCTATTCTCTCTTAGGCGACATAAAAGCAGATCCATGACAAATTCACCATGCATCATCAGACACTCGGCACATAATCAAATAACATCCATCCATCCATTCAAATCATCTTTCCGCTTCATTTGAATCGCCATTGCACTTCACTTACCTTCGCAACTAAATTTTCCCGATATATTTGAATCGACTTGTAAAATCACAACCTGGGAGGCATTTGACTGGTTCGTCTGTAACGATATTAAAAAAATATGTGCATACTCGCTTCACACGCATGTTACGACCATTCTTACCTCAACATTTATGCCCGCAACGGGAAACGTTTTTATGGATTGTTGCTCGTCTTTCGGCGTGTAGCGATAAAATTCACGTTTTCCTTTATACCATTTTACCGAGTAGAGTGAATCGCCTTCCATATCGTAATTACAAATTAAAAGTGCGTTATCACCTCTTTTTATGGCTCCCGGAATCGTGACATGAACGTCGCGCAGCCCTACAGATATATCTAGCGGAAGATAAAATTGAGAGTGAACGTTATTGTTAGTTATTAATATTAGAAGTGTAAGAAGATGATTTCTAAGACGTGACGGTGGATTTCTCGATGATCTCATTATCTGAATTATTAGCATGATAAGTAATGATGGTCGTGGCAGATGAAAATATAATTTCAAGGTGTAGAAATTTTTTTTAAAAAATATTTTATATGAAGTTTTTTGCAAATTCAAGACTTAGAAATTTTTTAAAATTAAAGTT
This sequence comes from Tanytarsus gracilentus, assembly GCA_038502055.1. Lineage (NCBI taxonomy): Eukaryota > Metazoa > Arthropoda > Insecta > Diptera > Chironomidae > Tanytarsus > Tanytarsus gracilentus. The sequence goes on along the minus strand of JAXRKN010000044.1, from coordinate 11,984,304 downwards.
TTCCTTCCCTGCGGCGAAAGATAATTTTCTCTTCTCAGGAGCTGAGATTACATTATCACTTTATGTATAACACACATTTTTGCCTGCAAATAAATGACATTTGAAGAGCGCTCAAGAGATGATGAAATTGTTAGTGACAGCGTGACAGCACGTAAATGGCTTTGTTCGCCTCGCGAAATTTTCACAACATCACAAATTCACATGAATATTTGACTTCACTAAAAGTTTTTTTTAGTTGGAAAATATTAAAACTTTTTTCAGAGGCGCAGCATAAAAATGCAATGAAAGTGTTTGATGTTTATTTCAAGCCATCATCGTGAAACAGCGAGCACTCGAGAACATGATGCTGGATGTTGCAAAAAATGAAAATTTAATGGCGAAAAATTGTGTGACTTTTAGACTTTCAATTAATTTATAAAAATGTGATACATTCATGAAAAAATTGAATCTTCAAATTGAAAAAGCTCTCTTTAAGAATTTTCTCCCTCGACTTCATTATTGTCGATAAATTTGACAAATAAAAAAATTAAATTACATCCTAAACAAATTCAATTCATCGCTTTCGCATTTTAAAATCAAGCACATTTTACAAAAAAAATTGGGTCATGATGACTTTTACCCTCCCTTACTTCGCTAATTCCGCACAAGATACATTTTTATTCTTCACTCTCTCTCTCTCGGCGACGTGAAATGCGAATACATTTTGGAGAATCTAGCACATAATATTTTTCATTTATTTTCACTCGATGCCTTTTATCTCGAATATGTATGCATTAAAAGTGTCTCAATGCTATGCGCTATGAAAGCATAAACAGTTGTCGTTGTACATTAACATTAACATCACATAGAGTGAACATCCATAATTTCAAATTCCGACTCGACATTTTTTCTGATTATCGATAGCGAAGGCGATTAAAATTTTCTGTCGTTCTATTTTTTCTCTCTTAAATATATTGAAAGCATGGTGGTGAAAAATGTTGATTCGATCGTTGATGATGGCAGCGTGAAAATGTGAAAATCTCTCATTTTATAATGTATCAATTCATGTTAAAATGCTTCGCTAGAAAACTCCCTACGTAAAATTTTCGCATCTCATGTTGATTATGAAAGCTAAATGAAGTTCGGAGAGCACAACTGACAGCATAATCATGTTTGTTCGCAGAGAAAAGCTGCCGACTCTACATCGTTATTATGAGTGTGTATTTTGGTGTGTTAAGTTAGAGGGAAAAAGTTTTTCTCTATTTGCTTTTCACATATGCAGCGATATTAAGATATAAAAAGATGTTTTTTTCGGTGTAGTTAAGCGAAATAATTTCGGTCATTGTTGCTCGAGTATCATATATGAAGTTTTGTGGGTCAACATCTGGTGATATTGTCAAAAATTAGCTTGTAAAGTTTTTCCACTTAATAAAACGGATAGTGGTGAAGACAAAATGAAATTTTTATAAAATTTTTCCAAGATTTTTAAAAATTCACTTGCTTCAAAATGAATTAAAATATTTGTTCTGTCAAAAAATTAAAATTCAGTTCCATAAAAAATCCTATTAAAAGTTAAGCTCATAAAAGATATCTGTTGTTGTCATTGGATGCAGATAACATTGAGAGCAAACAAATTTTTATCGTTTTAATGAGATTTCCCCAACACACTTTTGTGCTTCCACATATGTATAAAAAAATATATTCACAGATTGTGGCTGTCATGTAAGTTTTAATAGAGAGAAAAAGTTTTCTTTTTATTTCCATAGAAATTATTTTTCTATGAGATTTGTTTTGACAAATCCAGACTTAACCACAAAGCCACGAGGATCTTTTTGGGATGGCAAACAATAGAGCAGAAATTTTTCATCATCATGACTTTCAACTTTCCTCTCAGCACTCAAAAATTTTATGTAGATCCGAACTTTTTTTGAAATATTAATTTTTCTCGCTCATTGATTATTGAATGAAACCGAAAACTTTGCTTTTGCTACAACACATTTAACGTTAATCTGCGGAATCATTTACCATCATCATCATTATCGTCATCTAGGCGCACCCACACATTCTCATTCGACACACAACAAAGAGAGAAAGGAAAAGAAACATTATCGAATTATCTTAAACTCGTAAAACTTTTTCTTGTTCGTCTTTCCTTCTTTGCTTTAACTAAACCCCAGTAAAGAGCCTGAGAACGACGACGATGATGAGGAAAATCCATAAAAATTCCTTCTCTAAATGTAATCAAATTTCCTTGTCGCCTCATGCCACAATGAGAAATTTCTTGTGCAAATTTTTATCCCGCATGTGCTTGAAAATTTTAAGGAAGCCGACTTGATCTGTTAAGGGATTTAAAATTTAAATTTTTTTAAGAACTTGAATTTAATTTTCTATTCTAATTTATTTGAGGTTTGTTATTTAAAATATTCAAGGGCTGTAAACCACCTAAAGGTAGATTATTTTAAAAACTGAAATTTAAGTCTTCATAATGTCGTCATCCCTTGCAATTCAATTCTATTTTTATCTCAACTATTAAAGCGCATTAAGGAATGAAATTTACAATCAGCAAAGTAAGCACTATGTGGTGCTCAATTTATTTTATTCCCTAAATATTTTCTCAACACCGCACTTTTACTAAGCACCGAACATCACAGCAGTTTTGAGGAAATTGGATCATTTTTTAAAGTGAATACTCTCAGAATTGATAAAAAAGATAAAGATAATCTTAGAATCATTGTTGTTACGATATGCGGGTGGGTGTGAGGACTTGTTTGTGAACTTCATTTCTCTCGTTCTCGACAAAGCTATTTTCTGTGTCAAGATTGACTGACTCACTATCGAGGAAGAGAATCTTGATGAAATTACAATGGGTAAAAACAAGCGAACACAAAAGATCTCAAGGGTACGCTTTGCAGATGACTCACAGTTTCTCTTTCATCCCTCCATCTCACTGTTGGAGGTTTTTAGTCGTGCGTGAATTTTGTAACACTTCTAAAAAATAACAACTTAAAATAATTCAGTAATTTCATATCACGGAATGTTTAAACAGATCCACATGCTTAAGCATTTTCTCTTCTATTTTTCGCACTATCCAATATTTTCTTCGAAATGAAAAACAGAGCACTAAAAGCGACCGAAAAATCATCAAATCTAATAAAAAGAGAATGAAGAAAATTGTTTGATGGCTCAGAGGGTAAAAGGCAGCATGGAGAGAAAATTTGAAGGAAATTGGAGCGTAAACTTTACAATGTTTACACTTTACAGGTTGACAAGAAAACACAGCAAAGAAGAAAAAGGATTTTTTACCGTTTTTGGGAAAAGGCGCAAAATTTTCTCTATTTAAACTTTTCCCATTTAAGTTAGAGCTGGTAAATATGGCGATGATGTTGATAAATTTGTTTGGGATTTTGATTTCCTTCGAATTATAGCGTTTTTTTGAGGAGATGGACAATTTTAAATTTCAAAAACATTTTTCAATAAAAATTTAACATTAAATGAATTATTTTCACTCCCCTTGCTGCAAATGACTTTCAAGATTTTCAGATTGTAACATAAAAAAACTTTTTAAAGCTTTTTTCTCGACGAGCATAAATTCTCCCATAAATTTACAGTTCCATTGACTCATTGAATTAAATGCAGGTCCCTTTTCATCTCTTCTATTCTCATTCGGATGAAGAGTTGCGATGAAAACTTTTTTGTTATAATTGAAAAGCCAAACGGAAGAAAATTACAAAAGATCTTTTTTCACGAGAGAATTGCAGGATTACATTCTATGCCAAATTTGTAATTGAGCTTGTTACTGTGCTTCATACAATTAATCACAAATATTGGAAATTGAAACACGAAGCGAAATCGAATTAGTCTCATTTGACAGTAATTCTGTTGCGATCAAGGAAGGGGAGAAAAATGTATTTGGATTTTGCCAAAAAGAGTTTTCTCAGCTTCCGTAATCAATATCATCCACTCCCTCAATCGATTTTGAATCATCGAAAGGGAAAAAAGAAAAATTTATGGCATCAAAAAAAGCTTTAAGGGACCGGAAATTCCATTCGACTGTCATTCCTTCCGATAAATATCATCGTCCCCTTTATTGATATCAACAATATAGCACGCAAACAATGAAAAAACAAGAAGAATACTCTTAATTAAAATGCCTCGACAGCTTTAATCCATTAATTTTTTTTCTTCCAAACAATAACTTTGCATTTTCCGTTTTTGTTTGAAAATTATTTCGTGCACTTTTTTGAGGGAAGTTTAACTCTGTTGAATTTTTTAGTTCAGCAAAATGCAGATTAAAAAATTAAATTTACTAAAAAACTGCCCATTGGCTCTTTTCTCTTAAATTTTTCAAACAATTTCTTCTTTTTACACTTTCATCTCCCAGCACTCATTGAGAGGGAGTGAAAAAAATTGTTGTCAAAAAACCTTTTTTGCTTCCATTCAAACTTGTCACTTTGTTTCAGGCCATCTATTCATCACTTCTCACTCTCATTTGTTTAACTTTCAATGTTATTGCTTGGGTTTTTACTCAGTCCACACATAAACACAATTGATAGGTGCTGGAAAAATTGCCATCAGAAGGTAAAAACATAAAGAACAAAAGAGAAATTTGTGAAATTTCATGATGGAAGCAGCTGCTCGAGTTGTCGATTTTTGCGACGCACACAAGAAGAAGAAAAATGTGAAAAGGGAGAGGTCATATTGAGAAGTGGAAGAGAATTTTGTGACGTGATGAATGCTGATGGCCGAAAACGAGAGGATTTTAGTCATCAACTTTTATTAGTGTCCCTCGGTGTGTCATACTGAAGTGTATCCATTCTGTATTATCTCGTTTGCCTTAATTTATGGCTGTGATGAGTCAAAAAGCTTTTCGCACGAAATCATGAGTTTATTAATCCCAGCCGAATTAATTGATTTTCTGATCGTAATTCTTTAAAAGGTCAACTAACTCTTCAAGTTATCTCCATGGACAAAATTGACCTTAAAACATATTCCTTGAATATACTCATTTGAAAACTTTTCCCTTTAATATTTCATCAAATTATAGTTATTGACCTCCTAAAAGACCTTTTTAGCTTCAAGCCAATTAAGATTGAGTGCCAATTTGTACGTCAAAAGTTACTTTCAAAGCTCACATCAGGTAATTTGAGGGGTTAGTGAAGTTTCAAAAAGTTCATGAACAAATTAGCAATTTAGCTCTTTTAACCTTTAAACTCTTTCTAAATTTTCAGAATATTGTTTATTTATGAGCTCATTGAATTCAAAATAAAAATCTTCAGAATCCTTTTTTTTGGTATCAATAATTTTTCTTTCTCTCTAACCTTTTTTAAATCCTTCTCAGAATCCATTAACCCCAACAACACAGACGATTGTAATAAAAATTCATCACATCGTTTCTAAAATAATCCTTTAATAACAAAAAAAGTATAACAGTAACACAAAAATCCAATATAAGACCAAGCAGCGAATTTTCTTCGCCTTTTTCTTCGTTTGTTTTTGTGAGGATATAAATTGGCTAAAAGGATATTAAGGAGTTTAGGAAATATGTGAGTGTTAAACTAATATATATTTTATGGTGACGAATGAGTTGCCGTAACAATTTCATGATTTTTACTTTCAACACATATCGTTCACACTTTGGGTGCCATTAGTTACTTTTTTCCTATGTTTTCACTCTCGCCTTAACTCATCACGATGACGTATGCTCCATCATACATTCCAAACATCATTCACCATGAACGCACCGCCATGTTATCGGTCCAAGTGTGAATGTAATATAAATTCATTTATTTTGTAACATTTTCACTCTGTGTGTGTGAAACAACCAAACGCACAAGAATAAAAGCATTATTTGATTCATTTTTTATGTAGAAGTGGCATAAGGCTATTAAGCATGTTGTGAACGTACATTTGCTATTTTTTATATTCGCGTTCTCCTGATGGTGAAAAAGTGTATATTACATCCATTTGAAGGCAGTAAAAAAATATTGTATGTGTGTTACTAAAGTACGAGGCATGTGTGGCTGATGTGTGACGGGCGGTCGTTGCAACTTCTACTGGCGATCATTGATTACAGACTGCCACAATATGTGTGTTCAAAACTTTAGGGAGGAAATTTTTGTAACAGTTTGAATTTCATGAATTATAAAAAGTTGGCGATGCCACAATAACCTTCACTCACCTTTTGCTTCATACATATCATCAACGAAAATAGACTCGGAGTGGCAATAACATTTTCCCAAATAGGCGAATATGTGCTCTTCAATGTAAAAGTGGAAACGGATTCAAAGACCATCAAGAAAATTTGTTTTTTTCTTCATTTTATTCTTGGCTTTCATCTCACATGCCTTCCTCATGAATAACATTATGAATCAAATAAAAATATTTTTCTCATCTCTTACTTTTTTTGCCTTTTGCCACATTATCTGATTTTTTTTCGCCCAAAAGTTTTTTCTCACTTTTATTGCCAACATAAAAGCTAAAATGTATATTTTTTGCTGTATCCATGCTTCAAAATAAAAGTTTCGACTTTTCTCTTCTTCTCATTTCGTAAAGTTATATAACCAAATATTACTGAGGTTCATTTAAGAGCTTTAAGTATGTAATAATGGTTATAAAATTTATTAAAAAAAACTTCCCTAATTTTTTGTCCATTCTCAATCTTATAATAATTTTTCCATTTCTTACTCTTATTGTGTCACATGTATGCAGTCTGCAGGAAATTTCCTCTCCCTCTCTTTTCTTCCAAAACTTTGTTCATTTTAATAATAAAAAATTTTACCACATGAGAATTGCGAGTTCATAAATGAAATTGTAGTCGAAGCGACATAGAGTGAGTAAAAGATGGAACAATATTGCACAGTTGAGAATAATAATTTATGTAATAATTTCTAGTCTCATCTCTTCCATGCTTGGTAGACATGCACACTCTCATAAAGTTCTTGGTAGGATGGAGAAGGCATATCACAAAAAATTATTAACTTTACTTCTTCGTTTAACTTTTTCCTTTTTTTGGTTAACTAAGATAAATGTGGATAGAGAGAAAGCCACTGACCGTATTTAGAAGGAATTCCATTTTGGGTAATAAATTACATCTTCAGCATGAATCTAGATTTATGCCATTGATGTCAAAAGTGTGAGCATAATCTGCAATACGTGCTTCAACATACGCAATAAAATTCGTTGTCCCTTAAAAAAATTAAATGAGAGAAATCATTTTTTCACGATGGCAAAAGGGACTCAAAGCAAAGCTAGGATGAGGAACTTTTTTTCAAAATACTTTTAATATGAATTCAAATTTTGAAACTTTTAATAAGTTATTTTGATTATTTTTTAAATCAACCCAATTAACCATCAAGTGTCCACTCCCTTGAGATTAAAAAGGGCACAAACCATTACATTTTATACTCGCATTTGTTTGTTGAAAAATTAAATAGCAAAAATGGCCCAGCACGCTCGACATTAAAACATAATTTTCATTTAATTTCCACATGGCAGCCTGGAAGCATTTAAGGCTAAAGATTGAAATCATTTCAAATAAATCTTAATTTTCTTCCTCCATCCACTGATATCAATATTAAATGAAAGGAGAGAGAGAAAAGCTTTTAGTGACTCACATGCAGGAAAAACTTTATATAAATTTGGCGTAAATGCCAAAAATGCTCTTATTTCCCTCAAGACATTGTGAGAGAGAAAAGTTTTTACATTTCAAAATTTTATTTCAGCTAAAAGTTTTTCCCCTTTCTCCTTTTACGGAATTTTAAGGATCAAAAGAGAGAACTGTTAAAGAATATTGTATGTGACTTATGTTTATGCATGTGAGTGGTGTTCATTTGACGTAAATTACACATTTTATTGCAGGCGCTTAAAAGAAATGAGCTCCTTTTTCCCCCGAGGTCGTAAGTTAAGAATTTTGCTCAAACTAATAAAAAAATGTCTTTAAAATTTTTCTACATGTGGGACTTTTATAAATTAATTGCTGAAAATGTTGAACTAATTTTAGTCGTTAAATGTTAATCCCCTTTTAAAAATTTTCACTTCCGACCCTTGATTATTTTTTCCGTATAAATTGAGGTCTTCATCGTGATAAGCGTAAAAGTCAATGAGGCATAGTTGAAAATTTTATGCCCCACGAAAGCATATATGTGGGAGTGCATGCCGTGTCCATAACTCTAAATGTCACCCTAAAACGGTCGCTCTCATAAAAACGAGTAAGTAAAGGCATTTCTCCGTTATAAATTCAACCTTATTGATTTCGAAGTGAGTTGAGCTTGAGTAAGGGCAAAAATGCCGAAAGGATTTTTGTGACATGTTTATGGCATTCACATACACAAGATTTTTTTTTACTTTCTTTGTTGAGGATATAAAACAATTATGCTTTCCACAGACCTCTCTCAATAACGAATTTTCCTTGTTTTATTCACAATGCAGGACGAAATAGAAAAAGGGTCTTCGCTGCTTGCTATTGGTATTAACAAATGAGGAGCTCTCAGGTATTTTTCACCTTAAAAATTTATTTTTGAACTTCAATCTCAACAAAAAAAACATTTCGGCCATTTGCGATTGAATAAATCCTATAATTGTCCCCAAAAGTATTAAAATAATATGAGAAATGTGGTAAACAACGAGGAAATGTGGAGAAATATTAAATAAATTTATTATTGGCAAAGCAATATCATAAATTCACTCGGCATCTCCCCTCACTCGTGTTGCCTTAATGTGAATGTTGTGCGTTTACACATGGCGAGAGGAAAATTTGTGCTGATGGCAAAAATGGAAAACAATTTTCTTGATGCGTGTGAGAGTGTGTGTGTGTATGTTAATTTGTCGTTACCGCACAACATGACGCATTCTCTCATTTTTCACTTTCTTATGTGTTATAAGCGAGATTTTTCCATTCGATGCCTCAAGCTACAGGAAAATCTGGTAGAGATCAAAATACTTATTGACGTCGAACATAAGAAATTTTTTATGAACTTCTGAACGAGACATTTAAATGAGAAAATTTAATTTATAAATTTTTTGACAACAATTTTTAACCGTACGAAAAAATTTACGTCTTGCTTAAAAGTCTTGAAAGAAAAATAACAAGCTTGTAAGTGAAAAAAGTTCTCTTCATGCCATTGCCTTGAGAGAATATTTGACATGAAACTGAAACAAAAAAAACAAGATGGAAAAGTTGAATTTGATACTTTTACGTTTTCTTTGTTTTTCCATCTTTCGTGTCGCTTCTTCACGCAAATTAGAGTGAACAAATTACTCGCAATCGAGTTTGCAGTTCTACTTTTATTGTCAGCTTCCGGCATTCACTCCATACATATAAAATACAACTTTTATCATTTTCTCGCTTGTTATGAAGAACTTTTTTTGTTATCTGTTTGGTATTTGTGAGTTTCTCTCCTCCTCAATGTAATCTGCGGATATATAAATGTTGTATGATGAGCTTTGATGGGATTTGGGAATGGAGCTAAGCGGAAATAAAATATGTCAACGGCTCTTAAGAAGTGAAGCGCGTGTGTAATATTTTTCATAAAGATAATATTTTTAGCGTAACCCACAAAGTGGTGTAACGCTTATATGCTCGTGATTCCGTCCGTCCGTCCGTCCGTCCGTCTGTCCGTCCGTCCGTCCGTCCGTCCGTCTGCACAAGCGAGATCTCGGTCCCTGGACCAGCTAGAGACTTCTAGTTTTCGCCAGATGGTAGCTCTTAGGGTCTATATGTGCAGGCACTGACTATTTTTTGAGTCATGACCTATGGTCGTGCCATGGACGGCCATAACGTCCATTTTTCATACAAATTTTTTCTTATATGGCTTCATGGGTATCGTTGAACTCGTGATTGGACCAGAAATCGATTGGCATTGATTCGTAACTTGACCAGGAATCGATTGACATACATGATTTTTCGAGTCGTGACCTATGGTCGTGCCACAGACAGCCAAAATGTCCATTTTTCAGAACTATGGTTTCATGGGTATCGTTGAACTCGTGATTGGACCAGGAATCGATTGATATAGATGATTTTTGAGGAATGTCCATCATGGCCGGCCAGCAGTGCCACGGACAGCCAAAATGTTCATTTTTCAGAACTATGGCTTCATGTATCTCGTTGAACTCGTAATTGAACCAGGAACTGAATGGCATTGATGATTTTTGATGAATGTCCATCATGGACGGCCAGTAGTGCCACGGACAGCCAAAATGTCCATTTTTCAGAACTATGGCTTCATGGGTATCGTTGAACTCGTGATTGGACCAGGAATCTATTGACATAGATGATTTTTGATAAATGCTAATCAAGGCCGGCCAGTAGTGCCACGGACAGCCAAAATGTCCATTTTTCAGAACTATGACTTCATGGGTATCGTTGAACTCGTAATTGGACCAGGAATCTAATGACATAGACGATTTTTGAAAAATTGTCGAACAGGACTGCCACGGACAGCCAAAGTGTCCGGATTGACTTAAACTCATTTTTTATGCACTTGATTTTCAAACACTGATCTGTTACAAGTGGGTTACGCGGCAACACCCACGTGTGGGTTTTGAAACATTTTTTTAAAAAAATAAGCTTATTACGCTATTAAAAATGTTTCAATGAGCCAACAATTTTTTTTGCTCTTCTTCATCTCGCAAATCTCCTGTAACTCGGCAACTAAATATTGAATATTTTTCAAAAGTGCAAAATATTAATTCAATAATCGCAAAATATTTTCAGGAGCATAATTCATCACAACCAGCATAATATTTTTGATGTCAATTAATTTCTGATGATAATTTTATCAATTTATTCAATTAAAGGGAACAAAAAGATTAATTTTCATGGAAAATATTTGAATTAAATTAATTGAGTTCAAATATTAATGAAGCTTTTGATCATTGAACAATTTCAACCTCATTAATTCATTGGGAAAAAATTTAACCTCATTATTTGACAAAATCGTCTAAATCTTTGAATTGACGCTTAATTAAGTTTTTGTGTAACTTTCATTTCTCGATCCTGTTCACGAAACTTCAGAAAAAGGGAATAAAAATCTCATTAAACTTTCTCCTTTTCTTACACGCACACGCTCGTAAATTCTCTCTCTTTACATATTGATTGAATTACTCTGAGCGATGAAATTTTCACTGCTAATTCTTTGCTGAATTGAAAAAGTTTTTTCTTCGCCTAAAACTTTTTTTTTGCTTCTTGGTGTTTATATTTTTTTCTCACATGCAAAATTTTTCCGAGAGGTGGTTTTAAGAATAAATTATCCCCACATACACATAAAGTTCTTCTTCCTCTTTATGAGGTTATCCACAAAAAGTTTTATAATTTGCGAATAATTTAGACATAGAGTAGAAATCTCTTATATTTTATTGCTTGATCCCTAATGGATGTTGAATTTGTGATATATTAAAGATTTGTGGTTAAATCCTTTTTAGAGATATTTTAATGGGATTTTTTATTAATGTTTTTATCAGAGTCACGTGATAGTTGAGAATTTACAATTTTCACCCATTTTTTATTTTTTTGCAAAGACAAAAAATTACGTACAAATTTATTTCTGAAAATTTAGTTGAAATTTTTCTCCACTTAAATTTCATAAATATCAAAACTCTGCTACTAATTAAAACTCACATAATCCATCTTCATTTTATTAAAAATATCTCATTTTATTTTGTTGTTGCTAAACTTTCCTCCCACACTTTTTCCCTCGACACGAGAAATTAATTTAAAATATCACGAAGAAGAGCTTAAACCAAATTACAACCAAAAAAGGGAGATAACTTTTTTGGAGAAGAAGAAAATTTTCTAATCAAAATCGCTTCGTCTTCCTCATTTTTCTTCGATGAAATATTTTTTGTGCTCATGTATCGAGTGCCTCCAGTGAAAAGCGTGTTAAGTAATAAACATCAGCAACGTCAAACTTGAGAAATATTCGTGAATTTTTTTTAATAATTTCTAGACGTTAATAAATTAATCATTTTAATGAGAACAAACTGGTACGAAGAATATTGCGTGAAAAAGTTTTTGTAGGGATAAATTTAAAACCAATAAATGAAGCTTTATTTATCAAAAAAAATGTTTTCAACAGAAATTAAAGTTTCCAGTTTTTAAAGCTTTTAAATTTTTTTTTAAGAGCTTTTAAAATTTATTCAATAAAACTATTTTTTAATAAAAAAGCAGAGATGAACAATTAGAAATTACTGTAATAATTACATTACAAAACTGCAAAAGTTGTGCACAAATATGATTTCGGTAGTGCATTACTTAACTCTTACAGAGAAGTGATTAAAAATTCAAAACTCATCAATGTTCTAAGTTATTCACTCAAAAGCTTATTAAAATGTCAGAAAGGTGTTATAATGGTGAGTCAAGTGTATGTTGATGAGTGGTGTGTGCTTTTTTCCCACACTAATAAGATAAAGTTTCAGAAATATTCATAATTAACGCTCTCACACAGTCCCTGAGTTACCATCTGGTGATGACGCTGTGTAGCATGCACGAACTAAAGTGTAACAAGTTAACACAGCAACAACATTGGGTTTGTGCTCAATATTCACACGACATCTGCCTCCAAAACCAAATTATATTTTATAAAGCAGAGGAGAGAAAATTTTACTGCAATCTGTGTCTCGCACCCACACAACTTTATGGTGGAAGATCACAGAATGTTTTCGAGGCAAATCACATCAAATTTAATATTTAAGGCATGTGCGGTTATGCACCGATTCATCGTCGTGTGTGCATTTATGTGTAGAAAATTGCTAAAGCATGAGGAGAAAGACAAATTGATTTTGATGAGGAATAATCGGAGATTGTGGCATGCATACTCGAATGGGTTTTTGGCAAGAGAACGAAATAAGAAATTTGTTTGAGTTTATGAAAATTCAATTTTCTCAAAATTAAATTTGAAAACTTTCGCACCATAACTTATGGAATTATATCGTTTACTGATGAGAGAATGATGTGAAAGAGTCTTTAAAAGAGTTTCTAGATGTAGTGAAAAAATTTAACTTTAATTTTTACTGAACTGAAAGCATTTAATTTCCAAATATTAAATCATAATTTTTTAATCCACAAAATTAATTAATTACTTTTAACGCTGAGCGTGATAAAGACACAAAAGCCATGTAACTTCAAAAGTTTAAACTAAAGGAAACTAAACTACTCCCACATAACCTCATTCTCTCATATGTGTATCATCTCTCTTCGAAGTGTATCAAGCACTTTTGTGGCAACTCATACATAAACTTCGTAATTGATATTTTCCTCATATAATAAACTCTCTCACCAGCACACACTGAGTGAATGCATAAAAAAGTTTTTTTAGTTTAAAAATTTTCATGCAAGATTAAATCTCAACATTTCATCGATGACTTTGAGCAAAATATGTTCATTCATGAAGATTGAAGATGAATGTGGAAAATACACGGTAAACAACTTTTTTTTTAATGCAAAAATTTATAACCGTGAAACTTTATGCTGTATAATTTTCTTAAAGTAAATTTCTTTTTAATAAATAAATCTTTAAGTTTAAAATTACGTGATTAATTTTCAGCCATCAACGATAATTCGATATTAATTCATGAAAAACTATAGTTTTGATCCTTTTTAAAAAAATTATTACAACGTTTCTCCTCAATTATCTCAAGATTAATCCTTTTCAATATTATGAAAGCGTTTAGATTAAAATCAATTGAGATTTTCAAGAGCTAAATCTTCTCCCTTCAAATCATCTTGAGTTGCTCCATTATGTTCAGTATTTTAATTCTTCTGACTTAATAAATATTTAATGATCTAAGGAGATAGTAAAGGATATAAGGCAATAAATATTCATTGAATCTCCCGTTGGCTAATTTCCTTATAGCTTATAGCTTAATAGGCCATTCAAGAATGTTTCAAATATCCTCATTAAGTTTCACAAAATATAATTTATTTTAATCTAAATAAATTAACTTTAATTTAAATTTATTAAAGCAATTTAAATGCTTAAAATATTTTTTTATAAAAACTTTTTATTAAAATTTGATTTTATTGATTATTTTATTTTATTTTTTTGTTCTATTTAAAGATCTAAGTTCACTTTTTTATTTTCACATATTTTCATTTAATTTCAATTCACCCTTAATTTAATACAGAAAACTCTTTCCTGCTCACTCACAAGTTACAACAAGAACATTTAATTAAACTTGCTTCTTCCAATCGACATTGATTAGGATGTACATAAAGAGAAAAGAACGAAAATGCGTATCGATTTCTTCTTTTTGCAAAAATAAAAGAATTTCTCTCTAAATTAATTCTATTTAATCCCAAGTTACAAACAGAAAGTTGCACACGAGATGGAGAAAGAGGAAAAGGGATTTCTCAATTCAATGTAAATGGCTTAGTTTTTCGAATTGATCTCGAAAAGCTTAAATAGAGGAAAAAAAGTATATCTAAAGAGACTCGAACACATGTAAAACTGACCCAACTAATTTTTGTACTCTCTCAAATAAAGTGAAAAAGTTCGGGCGAGGGTTTTCGGTAAAAGTGTGCACACTCTGCAGAGGAGTGAATGAATGGCTATATCATGAATATAGTTAGACGAGAGATTTAGTAATGTGATATGTCATGAGATATAGCACGAAAAAGTGGTGCTGTGAGACGACAGGCAAGGAGTACGAAGTTAGAAAGGAAGAAGCAAAAGACGCACCAAGAAAGATTATCCGATAGAATATTTTGACAGAAGGGTTTCTTTAAGAAAAAAAAAATTACGAAAAGATGCTTGCAATAAGAGAGGTCGCCATCTATCTTTCCTGAGAGGATACATGGGGTTATTCACAGCGAGATGCTGCTTGAAGAAAAGCTGTCTAAAATCATTTAACATTTCCAAACAGCTTACAAATGGTAAATTTTAATAAATAAATTTTTTATTTTTAGATATGAAAGTCTTTCAACGCAATTTTTTCCTCGTCAATTGTAAAGATTTTTGTGGGAATTATATTTTTCTTTCATCCTTAAAAAGAAATTTTTTAATTGGTTCTTAGAAATTTCAATATCAATTTCGTCTCAAACTAATTTCCATATAAAATCAAAGGCTTAAAAATTTAACAAGAAATCACAATCTCTAAATACCATAAGGTGATACAAGGAAACGCCTTAAGCAAACAAACATTGATAGCAAATTTAATAGACATGTTCTTCATTTTATATTGTTAAAGTTCATACCAAGGATTCTTGAACGTTTACCTTAAAATATGCACACAAACCCCTCAAAAGTGTCCTCATTCGCATTATTAAGAGAAGAAGAGGGCGAAAATCTCTCCCGAAAGGTAAACATAACCTCAGATGGAGAGTAAAATGATAACGCACTTGAATGGGAGAGAAGAAGCAGAAAATACTTGCTGCCGAATGTTTTCATAGGATAATTTTTCGAAATCATCAAGAAAACAAGGGTTGTGTCACTTGGGTTGAGAATATTTCTATCGAGTGCCACACCCTCACTTTAGATATAAACTCTCTAAATATGCTTTATAGCTGAATAGCGCCGTGAGGGTTCAGAAAAATATTTTTGTGCTGTTTGATGAAGGCTTTTTACGGGTCAGTGATACCATTAAAGCGCTTCTCAAAACAAACAATTCTCCGATCCCTTTTTTTGGTCTCTAAAAATCTGAATTTGTTTACTCAAACAGCATGCACACCATAGAAAACACACGAAGGTGTTCGAGAGTGAAAATTTTTGAGATTTTCATCCCCCCAATTTCAAAATCACAACCTAAAAGAGCTCGAATGTGTGTATTTAGAAAACACTGGCATGATACAAGCATCAGACATTGTCTTGATTTTCAATTTAAATCCGCATCTCTTGATAATCGTTTTACTCCCACTTCAATTTTCATCTGTATACCATTTGAAAAACCAAGCAATAACAAAATTTAATGCGGAGTAAAATAAACAATTGACTTCTCATGAACTCCATTCGAAGTGTGTGAAATTTTAACCCTGCTGAATTTCATTGAATAAATTTTATCGTTACATAATTTTGAATCTGTTGAATGAGAAAATTTTTCTTTTGGGTTGAAAGTTCGCTTCACTCGAGAAGAGTATTTATTTTTGTAGAAGTGCTTTAATTACTCGAAAATGTTGAATCTTCATTTTGTGTTGAAAGCGTCGAGTCAAGCACATAAAACATTACTTGAGTAAACCCTTTTTTCATAAAATGCTTGGTAAATTTTAATTTTTCTTCAAATTGAGAATTTGCAAAGTTTGTTGATTGCTCAAAAGAAATTTAGTGTTTTTAGCGTTTAAAAATGTTTTTTTTTGTTAAATTGATGAAAATTTTTGACCTAACGGTTTTTTACAATTTTTTTTTAAAAAAATATTTCAATTAAACGTTATTCGCTTGATCAACGTCAATTCTATTTTGCTTAAATGAATTCTTTCTGTCTAACTTTTTCTCACAACAATTTTTCACGAAAAGTTTTTTTTTTGAAACAAAAAATTTCCTCACTCATCTTCGATACAATAAAAATATACAGAAGAACTTTATTTTCACTCATTTTACCTCCATAGAAAGCACAGCACAGTGCGGTTAAGCTCAATCGTTCATAATTTTTCTTCTTCTTTCTTTTTCTCCGCACGAGTATTCGGTAAAAGCGAAAGAATGAAGAGAAAATTGCAGCAGAGCGAGATTATTTAAACTCTGGAACTATAAACAATGTTGTTTTTCTTTTTTTTCTATCCAAATCACCACCGCCGCAAATGAAGCATCACTCAGTTGTGCTCTGTTTTACCGTTCAAAATGCACATTCACAAAAAACAACAAGCACAGCAGACACTCATCGAGGGTAGAATGAAAAAATGAACTTTTTTAACGACAAAGATTCTCCGCTTCTGATGTTCTCATGGAAATAAATTGCTTTCAATTTATTTCAAAGCACTCAACAGAGAGCTCAAATGGCTTAAAGATCTTTCATTTCGCCAGCACTTCTTTTTTCCGCTTGAATTGGAAAGGCGAAAAATGGATGTGATGGTAGAGAAGAAGAAGAAGAAGACGACTAGAAAAAATAGCTGACTGGCGACATCGACTGACGGCTGAGTGAGAGAAAATTTCGATCTGACACTGTTGCTGTTTAGTCATTAAAATCTCCATAGGGGGCTGTTTAATGGTGATGTCACTCTCCAAGGTGAAATTAAATTCAAGAAACGATGCCAAAAGTTTTACAAAATGCCGAAAATATTTAAATTTGATTTTATTGTGGGTCTAAAACGATTTTATAAAAGCATCTAACTTTTTTAGTATTCCTAAAAATATTTTAAAACAATAAAATCCGTTAAATTTTATTTTGAGCTATAAAATTTTATTTGCGAGAATTTTTTCCCACTTCATTACCTAACTTTTAAAAAAAGTGTCTGAAGTGTTTTCTTCCTATTCATGCCGCACAATAAAAATGCACATAATTTTCGAATGAGTGCAATTATCATGATGATTTCATCATAAAGCTTTCGCTTCTTGCTTTAAACATTTCAATTCTCTTCTCTGTTCTTGCTCGTTGGTAGACTAAGTTAAATGTTGCCAAAGAGAAAAACAATTTCCACATTTTTGTCATTGTGCAGCATCGCATGGCTGATTTTTTATTTCATTCAAAAAAATATATAAAATTATGAAGGAAGGGGAAACCCACATGCACACACAGTGAAAAAAGCACATAAAGTTTTTTCATGCGGAAGGAAAAAGAGTATAAGATGAGATTTATGAAATTGTACCGTGAATGTTGTTAATAACTCATATGAGCACCATTGTGAGCATGGTGTTGTCTCGTAAAGTGTGCATTCTTCACACCACATCACAAGAGTTCTTACTGAAAGGAGATTTTGAACACTTTTATATTTTTGGAGCACATGGAAGAAAGAGAGGTGAAATGAGAGGGATGATTACTGGGATTATGAGAGAACAGCTTCGGTTGTGGGAATTCTTCTACGACTTGCATAAAAGTCATGTGAAAATTGTCTCGAAATCCACAACGACGTGCTTCGAGTGTTCGTGATTTTTTGAAGTGTAAACGATTTTATTTAAGTGAGTTTTGTCACTCTTTAAAAATGTGATGCTCAACTCGTTACTTTTTAAAATTCGTTAATAAATATCTTTATTGAGAATTGAATGAGCTTGAAAGATATTTTCATCCAATCTCATCATAATTTTTTCATCCAATTTTCTCACTATAAGTAATGAGAAATCCACCTATTCAGGACTCAATCCCGTAAGCAATAAAACAAGCAATAAAAATTACCTGCTGCTAGAAACAGAAACAGTAGTAAAGGGATCCGCATCCTCATATCGATGAGTGCTGAGAGTAACATTTTAAGATGCTTCGTTGCTATCATGTCTCAGCCTCAGCATAACATAAGTGTAGATTATGTTTTCTTGTTGTTGCTATGGTTATCCTCAAGTCTCGTGTGCAGTTTCCTATTGTTTTGCCTTGCTGCTACTGTGTCTCAAAGGAATATTCCGAATATACTTCGAGAGTGTTATTTAATATGCTTTATTTCATCATCATACATGTCTTGCACTCATATTTCTTTCTCGTTTCAATTCTCACATCACTCTGCATTTCATCGAGCGAAAATATAATTTCATTTTTATTTCACATTATTGAAAAATTCTTTTTTTTTTGCTGCTGAAATTGTTTTAGAAGAAGACGAGAGAAAAATTTTATTGTTGAATAATATTCGAGAAGTATTTTTTTATGCAAGAACAGAAAACTTTCAATAATTTTTAAATTTTCAAAAATTTAAATTAAAATCGTTAATTTTAAAGAAAGCTTTAAATTTAAAAAACTCCACAAATCGTTCAAATTAAAATCGTTAAATTTTCACCCCTTTTCCAAAAATGAATTCTCTGTAACATTTTTGTGTGTTATTGCTCTACTGCTGCCGCTTACATATTCACATACACAGTTTAGTTATGGAAGGGCAAATTCACATTGCCGAGATTTCGCTCGTCTACCCTTTCCCCGCAAACTTCTCTCTTAAAAAAATTGTTCAGCAAGGATTTTTCCATTACTTAATTCATGCGATGCCAACCCACACTCTGCTTTGCTGTGGTGTGTTGATCAGCAAAAAATATATTTTTGCATCATGTAAAAATAATTTTTAATATTAAATGGTTATGTGAGGCCGTAAAACTCCTCCATATGATCATGACTGCTGCTACGTTGAATACTCTCAAAGATGGAAACATTTTCGAACGTCGTTAGAGGAAATTTAAATTTATGAAAATTTGAAGCTCATGGAAAAATTTTATTTTCATATTTTTCCTGAACCAAAAGGCGACAAAATAAAATTTACTCTCGGAACGAGCTCGAAGAGTAATGAATATATTAAAAAATTATATTCAACAACATGTGTGTGTGCTTTTTGCAAGACTCAACTGCTGATGCGAGCAGAAGGAAAAAAGGGAAAAGCATGAGCATCAACTTGATACTTTATGGATTTATGGAAGGAATTTTTGGTTCTTGTTTTTGTTGTGCTTCTGCCGGGTGGCGTACATATCGTGTGCTGTGAAACATATCGCTGCCAAAATTTAATAAATTTTATCGCACAACATTTTTTCTTAAAAGAAAAAGTAGCATAAGGAAATGGGTTGCGGAGTCAGACGGCATGGAGTTTATGGGATTTAGAAAGAGAGTTACATAGAAAAAGGGCTGAGTTGAAGTTTACATTTGAAAGTCATTTCCAACACGTGTTGCGTGAAAATTTTAACGACTTTTATTTTAAATTGAGAACATAAATTTAAATTGTACAACTTCAAAAAATTTAACAGTTCATTAAATTTTATATTTTATGAAAAATCTTGTGTATTTAATGATGAAGTTTTGAGAAAATATTAAATTCAATTGAAGGATGAAAATTTGCGAAATCGCTTTTAAGGTACAGTTGCATTATAAAAGGGTAGTAAAAAATGTTTCAAAACCCACACGTGGGTGTTGCCGCGTAACCCACTTGTAACAGATCAGGTTTAAAATCAAGCATAAAAAATAGTTTAAGCAACCGGACACTTTGCTGTCCGTGGCAGTCCTGTTCGCAATTTTCAAAAATCGCTATTCATTAGATTCCTGTCCAATACGAGTTCAACGATACCCATGAAGTCATAGTTCTAAAAATGGACTTTTGCTGTCCGTGGCACTACTGGCCGGCCTTGATTACATTTATCAAAAATATCTATGCAATAGATCCTGTCAATCACGAGTTCAACGATACCCATGAAGCCATAATTCTGAAAATGGACATTTTGGCTGTCCGTGGCACTACTGGCCGTCCATGATGGACATTCATCAAAAATATCAATGCCATTCAGTTCCTGGTTCAATTACGAGTTCAACGAGATACATGAAGCCATAGTTCTGAAAAATGAACATTTTGGCTGTCCGTGGCACTGCTGGCCGTCCATGATGGACATTCCTAAAATCATCATATCAATCGATTCCTGGTCCAATCACGAGTCAACGATACCCATGAAACATAGTTCTAAAAATGGACATTTTGGCTGTCTGTGGCACGACCATAGGTCACACTCGAAAAATCATGTATGTCAATCGATTCCTGGTCAAGTTACGAATCAATGCCAATCGATTTCTGGTCCAATCACGAGTTCAACGAACCATAACCATATAAAAAAAATTTGTATGAAAAATGGACGTTATGGCCGTCCATGGCACGACCATAGGTCATGTATCAAAAAAAGATCCTGCACATATAGACCCTAAGAGCTACCATCTGCGAAAACTAGAAGTCTCTAGCTGGTACAGGGACCGAGATCTCGCTTGTGCAGACGGACGGACGGACGGACGGACGGACAGACGGACGGACGGACGGACGGACGGAATCACGAGCATATAAGCGATACACCACTTTGTGGGTTACGCTAAAAAAGAATTGAGTGATATTTTGCCATAAAACTTTTTTCATATTTTTCAACCATCTTTTCTTCATATTATTTCGACTGCTGCTATCGATAGGGAATTTTCAAAAATATTTGAGTGCGGGTGTGTGGAATAAAGAAAATTTTCCTCACACGAAGAAGAAATTGAGAAAAACTTTTCCTTACAGAAAACCGAAATGATATAAAATAAAATGGGGAGAGCATAAAAATAGAAGGAGATGGAAGAAACTTTTACTGGCATTGACGGCAGCATGGAAATGAAATTACAATAAATTAAACCAAAAATTTGTGTAATATGCATATTTTCAAGTTATCAAAACAGTTTTTGCTCCATCCCCATGCTTCTGTTTTTCCTGTGAGTACACATGCGAGATACGAAGGACATCAAAAGTATGTCATGCAGTTAAAGATAAATATTTTTCATAGCTCCGCTTTCAGACAGAGATTCGCGCAGGAATTCGTATATATGATGTGTTGAAAAGCGAGAAGAAAATATTTTTGTGATCGTCTGTCTTTCATCAAGGGGGAGAAAACTCAGAGTTAGAGTTTAATTTAAAATTTCTTTTGATCATGAAAATGTTGTAAAATGTAACAAAATATTTAAAGAAAAGGTAAATTTATTAAACATCTCTGAATGACCCTTTTCATATTTTGTAATACTGTTGGTTTCCACCCACATTTTTAGACCCAAAGAAGAAAAAAAATAAGTTCAGAGGCATGTCATAAAATATGCCTATCAAAACACATAAAAAGTCCATCAAAGCTTTGCTTTCGGAAAGCAAAATCTTATGCAAATACTCTCGCTCACTGACTCATAAAAATAGATTCATTCGAATAAATAAAATCGGACCGGGAAATGATTTGAGCGAGAGAAAAAAAATAAAACATATAATCGCAAAATTATCCAGTTTATATTTTTTTTTGCTTCTCGTGCTGTCACAAACAATATTTTGAATATAGAGGATTTTACGACCGGATTGGGGATGGCGATATTTTATATTGGCGAAGGTTGTGGATGAAAGAAGGGCCGAAAAAATTAAATACTAATCCGCTGGCGTTTGGATTTGTGAGCTATCTGGGATGAAGAAAAATAAGAAAAAATTTTAACGCTTGGTGACTTTTATCGTTTCCTATCCACATTCCTTTCCATCCCGACCAACCACAAAATGTCAAAGTAATAGGGAGAGGGAAATTAAATTTAATTCCATGAGGCGCAAGCGAGCGAGAGGAAAGAAATCGAAAAGTGACAAATTGAATCGGAAACAGCTCTCTCAAGATTTTTCCTTTTTTGTTTTTCTCTAGATTTCTTCTTGCTTGATCGAATTTGTCGTCATTCAACTCATACATTATTAGGAAGTGATAAATTGGCAATTGGCAGCACAAATATGATAGATTGAGATTGTGCGGAAAATGAGGCAATTTTTGTAAATTAAATAAAAAAATTTTGAAATGTAAATTTAATTCAGAATTAATCTTCAAATCCAGAACAAAAATTAAAATAAAAATTTCAAAAACTTTAACGTTTATTTTTTTACATTAAATCGATCTTCATTTAATTTCTTCAATCAAATTTTCACAGAACTTTTATAGTTCTATGAATTTGTTGCCTTAATTGGTTAAGTTTATTATAAGCTTTCCATCTACCAAATTCTATTCAAACTTCACAATGATTTCTAGCTCTCCCCTGATCACCATCCAATTAAATATTGATTGAAAATCTCAACCACAATAAAAATGCATATACAAAAAAATATTTTTCATTCTAGATATGAATCATACACAATATTGAGTTTATGTGAATGATTTGATTTCCGATTTCTATTTCCTCGCACAAAAAAAAATTGTATTTATATGTGAGTATAATAAAGAATATTGCGGACATTGAAATAGCAGCAATAACACATGAAAAAGTCACAAAGCGATATATCAGAAAATTTCTAAAGCCAGAAAATTGAGAGATTATGTAATCAATAATCCTGTGGATTGAATTATTTATTATTTAAAAATGGAAGATAATTATTTGAATTAACAAAAATTAAATAAATTTCAAAAAAAATTTGCACCATTTCATAAAAGACGTATGTATCCCACCCTTGATTATTTTACGCATCAACCGCACACCTTTTAAGCGGAAATTGTGAAAGAAATAACTCTCTCTGGTCAGAGATAAATCTGCGTGCAATCAATCAAGTGGATGAAAATTTTCCACAATCAGCACACGCACGCTGTCGAAATGCACACACGTAAGAATATTTCTCTCTTCTTCTTCACTTTATTCGTTAATTAATCATTCATTTCTGTCCCTTCCGACTATGATGTGTGTCTTGCTCATTGCCTCCGATGGCAATCAATTATCCAAGTTGCAAGAATATGACATTTCTCTGCCTGCGGCACCAAAATAAACTTTTTATTCACTCTCTCACTTGATTGATGTCACAACTGGACATAATCATCGAAAATAAAAAATTTCCGCGATTTTTTTCCTTTTCAAATTCACACCACGATTGTGTGTCTATAGCAAAAAAATCTTCAACGACTCTATTACACACGAGAGCAGTTCACAGACTATGAGAAGAATGCTGGATGCGATGTAATTCAAGGAAAAGTCTTTTAGATGGCTGGAAGTTTTCCAGTGGAAAATTTTCCTCTGAGATCGAAAAAAGCGAAAAAAAATATTCATGGGAAGCACAACAGCACACGTTTCATCATTAGTGGCTTTAAGAAGCAAGAGCGAAGAGACTTTCGAGTATCGTTTACTTTAGAAATAATTAATGATTTCTGTTGTTAATTAATAATGACATGTAATACGATTTTCTCTTGCTCCTTCGAGACTTTTCCGCATAAATATTTTTTCTCAAGCATGACACTAATTCTGCTGATGTTGTACATTTTAATTAAATCATGTTCGTAATGTTAGCTTGCTAATCAGTTCGTTGATAGGATTTTGAAAATGTTGCTTTGCACTTAATTTGCATACTAATGTCGCTGCTAATTACTATCCATAACTCATACATTTTAATTTGCAAACTTTCGCCGTTTCACTTCATTCGCTAATGTGTTTAGCTGGCCAATGAGGGAATGAGTGGGAGAGCTTATGGATCATGGAGCGATGTAAGAATGTTTTACAGTAGAGAATAAATTTAATGATAGAGTGAAAGAGCTTATAAAAGCTTTTAATTAAGAACCTTGAAAATAACTTGATGGAAAAGCTTTCAAGGAAAAAATGTAACATTTAAATTAATTTAAGTTTTTAAATGAAAGCTTTCTTTAAAAGAAAATATTTTAAATTCCTCATCATTCAGGTTGAATGGTTTGAACCATCGTCGCGACCATGAGTTGCATCATGCAAAAATAATAAGTAGTTGAAAAGTTTTTCATTTAATGTATTTTTGTTCACTCTGGCACTTAATTTCATCACCGAGCTATATTGTGATTGTTCTTCCACAGCATTGCAGTCGAGCGAGTTGGAAAAACTAATTTTCATTTTAATTCATTTTCATCTTCATGTGACTACATTTGAAGCATGTAAGTGGAGTTCTCAAAAACTTTTCTTCTTCCTCCATTTTCCATTTTTTTTCTTCTCTTTTTGTAATTCAAATTTCTGTTTAATTAACATCCTCGGTGCTATGTACAGCTTCTCTCTGCTTATGATTCAGAGAGAAGAAACTTTTTTCTTTTTCTCGCGCTGTCTGAACAGAAGCACAAATTTTCACATTGTCGTCGATGTCGTTGTTGAGCTCATTAACGAGTTTTACTGACTCGTGAGAAAGGCGTTGAATGTGTGTATGTGCGAGAATTAATTAAATATGCGAATATTATAATGAGAATTGAGAGTTAGAAGATTTTAAAGAAGCGTGACAAAGACAAATATTAAATGTGCTGTAAATGTGTGCTTGGGTGGCGGGTGCAAAACCAAAATTCTCAAGAGTGATTTTGATGAGATTAAATTTCACTGTCTTTATTGAGGATTATTTTACAAAAGGTGACATTTAAGAACCTTGAGGTTGTTTTGGATTGATGAGATTTGAGATTGAGGTAAATAATTTTAAAGAGGTTCAGATCCGAATGAATTTTGAAAATATTAAAGGTCAACAAATTTCTTGATAAAAAAATAAATTTTAAAATTAAATTCTTGAGAATTCTTGGAATAAAAAAGTCCACATGCCATGCCAATGTCTCGACTTTCTTTCACTCTCAAAAAACATCCCATTTTCTAAATTGCCTTTAAATTGCCAACAATTCCATGTTGAATCGTTTCAGCTCAATTAATTTCAACAATTTTTTTCTCATCCACCCTCGAGACATTTACTGTGCACTTTCATCCTAAAAAAAGCAGGCAGTCAAGAAATTATTTAACGTGGAAATCTTTTTCTCAAATAAACAAGTCGATAACATGAACTTCATTCAGAAACCAGTAAGCAGAAAAATAAAACATCAAATAGCTCGAATCGCTCTCGCTCGGCAAATATTTGAAATCATCGCAAATAATTTTTATATAATTTCAAGGCATGAAAAATGTGAGCGTTGAAAATTTCATTAAAAATTATATTCAGCATTTTTATTTGGTTCTCCTCTCTTTTTCTGCTTGAAGACAACGAAGAAAAAAGAAAAACATTTCTTTAGATTAAAAATGCTCTCAAGAGGAAATTTTTTCGACGACGGCAGCGAAAGAGGCACGCTGGCAAAAGATTACATTTTCGAAGGAAGCAGCAGAAATCATTTCAAGCAAAAAATGTGAAGTGAAGATTTAAAGATGTATTTATGCATGAAAAAAGTAGGCTTTATGTGAGCAGTGAGCAATGTGGATACAAACGGGATAATCCAAAAATTTTGTGACACGACACGTAACATTAATGGATTGTGATTTTATAAAAGCTTTTTGAAAGAGATTTTGAGCTCTTACTCTTGTGTCAATTTAGAGCTTCTGGAGGTGAGATTTGAGACGGAAATAAGTAAGCTTTACTGGATTTTGAGAAAAGTTAAAATCAGACACGTGGATGAAATTCGATTTTTGTATTTTTGAAAATTAACTTTTTGAACTTTTCTAATTTTTGAATTTTTTAACACCAATAAATTTTAAATTTTTAAAAAAAGTTCATCACTGTCACACAAATCCACTATAACCTTCCTCGCAAAAGCCGCGGCATCGAAATAATAAGTAATGTTTCTTTTACATTCCAACTTAAATTATAGCTCATCGTGGAGCGAATGGCCTCATTCATGAAAATTTATGAAAAAGAATAAATTTAAAGGAATTTCTCAGCACTTCCTGAACTTTTTATGTCCTGCCCTCTCGTTCTTCCTTCCCTAAAATTTCCAACTCACACCACAAAATAGCTTTACTTTTTTTACGACGATATTTCGCGGACCGATGACATTTACTCTGCAAGCAAAAAAATGAAATTTATAACATTCAAACGAGATAATGAATATTTTAAAGTACGGCCGATTTTGTGTGTGCGTAATGATGACAATAAAGCAATTTCACAGGCAATGAGAGATGAAAAAATCTTCATTACTTGTTAATTTATTGTCCTCTGGCAACTGCATCCGCGTGCTCTTGAGCAATATTTTCCAGTGGAAATTTCCTTCCATTGGATGCGCATGAGCTTCCAACATAAGCCTCATGAATATTCATTCAAAACTAGCGTGGGAAATAGAAAAAAGTCGAGAATAAAGACTGATTTTAATTATGTTCATCGCCAACATCATGAATGCAATATATTTCTTAGAAGAACTCATTGCCGCACTATTGTGTGTGAGAATAAAAGTGAAAACACTCAGATTTTTTATTACAACCCGTTTAATTTTTTGAAAATAATTTAAAAGTTTCTCACCCTCGATAGTGAGGAAAATTGCTTTAGAAAAACTTGTCAACATGAGAAATGAGACTGAAGGAGGTGAAGAACAGAAAAAGAAGATGAAGGAAATGAAAAGTTTTTCCTTATAAACAAGTTTTTCATTCACTTCAACGCTTTTCCGCTTCTTCCTCTTAATTTACAGTATATAATTAATTATAAAGTTGATCAAACAACGACAACATCGCCATTAGTCAAGGAGCGAAGTTTTTTTTCGCTATCTGTTTCTGTGATAAGAGAAGATGACAATGTAATGACTGGATGGGTTCGCTGTAGCTTTTGCCTTTAACAGATGTTTTTCTCTCTCCTTTTTGTGGGTAAAAAAGATTTTCATTTATTATTTTGTTTTGTTACCTGATTATTTTAAAAAATAAATTTCAGAATTTTAACGGAATTTTTCATGTACATGTCTAGATTGGAAGCTGGTTGATAAATTGTTAAAGTTTTTGTTTTGATCAAAAAACTCACTTGTATTTTTTTTATTAAAAATACTTTAAACCTATTTTGATTGATTTGATTGATTGATTGATGACTGAGAGGTAGCGCGTTGGAGTTACCAAGGAGACGCAAACTATGCAGAACTCTTAAGATTACTCTTAAGAATAGAGTATAAATACCCCTTTTTCCCCCTCAACAGCAGGCTTCCCCGCGGGAATCGCCCACCTCGGGAGCTGCAACACACGTCTTGAAAAAGACGCACTAGCGTATTAAAAATACTTTAAACCTATTTTTTGAAAAAATTTATTTGATGCTTTCAAACGATAAAAATTCCTTGGAGATTTAAAAAAATAAATCATCTGGAGGGCGGCAAGAGGTAGAGTTTGTGGGATGTATTTTGTTATGGTTTTCTAAAAAAATATTTTTTAATTAATGAAATTCTAAGAATTTTTTAACTCAAACGGTACTCTTAGGCTCTTTGAGCGGTAAATATTTTTTTTTCAAACATTAAAATTAAAATTCTTAGTAACCATTTTTAAGAATTTTAATTCTAAATTCCCGCAAAAAAGTTTTTATAAATTTTTTTGATGGGGATAACACTAAGAGAAAATTCTTAATATTTTTAAAGTTAAAATTAATAAAAATTGAACTTCCCGAGCGCATTGAAAACTTCCGCAAAAAAATTCTCAATGAATAGGAAGGAATTTAATTTTCATCCCGAGTTCTCAAAAACTTTTTCCTCCTTCTTTCTCTTCTTAATTAGGAAAATTATTTGAACCTCAACTGTCTTAGAAACTCGACTTTTGCTGTACATGAAAATTTTTCCAATTAAAATTCTTTTGTTTCGCTGCAAGACGCGGGGATAAAAAAATTGTTCATTAAAAATTTTCACGAAAACTGGACTTTATCAATTATAAAAAGTTTTTAAGCGACTTTCGACCCTTTCTTTCTTTTTTATTGGAAAATTGATTATTCTCTTTATTTTGCTGTCTTCGGAGAAAAATTATGCAGATGGACAGCGATTTTCATAATAGAGAAAAAATTGTCTCAACTCAAGCTGTTTTCAATGCTAATCTCAGAGCAGCTCCAGACGTCTCACCTTCTTATATGTGTGTGCTTTCGAGAGCATCATTCATCTCTGTCCGGTAACATTATCCAGTGACATTAGACTTTTAAATATTTTCTTCCTTCTACAAAGAATTGAAAAATGACTTGAATTGACTCTCTCGAAATGTCTCTGGAAAATTACTGCATTTTTCTTCGAAAAATCAACAGTCGCATTATTTCAATGTGAGAGAGAATAAAAATTGAATTTCTTTGTTAGCTCAACATCCAGGGGTGGAAAATATTATTTTAATAAATTTTTTTAAACATAAATTTTTTGAATTTTTGAAAAATACTTTAAAAGTTTTAAAAACGTTAAATTTTTTAGACATAAACCAGCTTGTCAAGGAAATGAATATCCCAAGACATCTTGTGGTTATGATGAATGATCTTAAAGCTTTTTGAATGTGAGAGCGCAAAAAGTGCACGTAACGATAGAAGCAGAATTCGCACAGCATGAAGTGGCTCACAGCGAGTCTATAAAAAATCATTTTAGTTGTTTCCGGCTCATCACCATCATCTTCATTGCCACTCTTATAATGTGTGTCGCAAACTGTTGCGAATCCAGCACCCAGTGAAGAGAAAATTACACAGCAAGTGAAGGCAGTCGGGGTCGAAAGCGGTTGTTGATAAATTAGGCTGTGAAATATGAGACATTAATTCTCATTAAGTAGTCGTGCGAAAGAGAAAGGAAGGAGTGGAATGCTAATTGGGTAGATTTACTTCGTCTCTACCTGTCTAACGTCAACTGTGCGTTTATGCTTACACGCCTTTCTCTCACCATGATGCATATATATAATCTATGTCAATTAAGTGTTCCTGGAAAAGCCTCTTTTTAATTGCTTTAAAATTTGAGCGTGATTGAATCATATTTTCAAAGTTTTAAAATTCAAAATTTCCTCGTTCACGTCATGACTTGTTAAATCATCCGATGAAACAGTTTATGACAGATTTTAATTAATTAAAGAGATGAGAAAGTTTTTTCTGCGATGAGACGCGGTGTTATGGTTTCATTGTTAATGATGTTAGATGCCTCTTTAAAAATTATTTAAAAATTGTATACAGCTCTTGATGAGCATAACTAGATTAATTCAATTAATCAAGTCATGAGAAATTTTCTGAAAACGTTAATTATAAAATTAAATTTTTGTGATGGGGCGCTCCAAAAGGGGTTAAGCGAAAATTAAATTCAAAGAAATTATTTCCCGGAAAAAAGTCATTAATTACTGGTATCCTTGATAAAACAGATTTGACAGTTAATTTTCTAGACATGCTCTTTATTTTAATAAGATCGAGTTTAATAATTCCAAGAAAAAATTTCTTAATCGTTATAAAAATCCAATCTTCAAATCTTTTCAATAAAACACCATTTTGCCAATAATTCACTTGCAGACCTCAAACATTTTTATGAGTGTCCCTTTTTGCTATCGCCTTATGAAATAAATTTCACCAAATGTCAATTGACAACATCTGTAAATCCACAAAAATCTTTTCCTCTCACTCGATAATATTTTTTCTTAGCGCAATATTTCAACCGCAACCCATACACTTCGATCTTCTTCTTTTTTGCCATTGATATCATCCACTCTTCTCTAATTCTCATATTCGATGTCAATTCATAGCTTTTCGACAAATCCCGAGATAATATGTGAGAGCGAGAGGAAAAAAACAATTTGCAGATCGTCGAGGTCTTGTGCTGACTGGCACTGTTATGTTTTACTCACTGATATTGATTTCACTTTATTACTTCGGCAACATTATTACCTTCATTATTCGGCAATAAAAGCTTTTCGTCTATGTTAGGTTGGAATCACTAAGCTGCAAGTTCAGAAAAGCTCATGTGATGGCATTTGAAATCTTTTATTTCAGCTCTTTTATTTTAATTCAAAAAATTTATTAAGTTTTTATATATGTCAAACTATCCTCCCTTGCCTAAGAAGCTAAAATACGAAAGAGCTGCAAATAAAATCCATTTTATGTCGCACACATAAAGCTATTTCGAATTATAGCATCGAATATGTAAGGATGGAAGCGAAAAAGTAACATTGGTGGTGCTTTTCCATAAGAGAAAAGGGAATGGAAGTAAATTTATATCAAATTAGATTGAGATTAAGTAAAGAATTTATTGTCGAGATGTAGCGAGGTTCGAGGATTGAACACGATAAATCTTAAGAACGAGCATCAGAGTTCAAAAGGAAAAAAAATTAAGAGAGGAAAAAATTGATTTTTTGTAAGTGACACGCGACCCGAAAATTTCCACACGAGTGAACTTCGAATAATTGAATGTAAAATTTTTACTGTTATCTCTGTGGTGACATAAGGCGTCAAATGAAATTGTGCTAGAAATCCATCATAAAACGCTCCCATGATTTTGTTCGATTTCATAAAGCAAGAAGGGCTTTAACCTTCTTTTAGTATTTTTTTATCAATCATTTCGCATACGTCGAATTCAGCTTTGTGAAATAATTGAAAATCTGTTAGATAAAAGTGCGAATGAAAGAGCTTTAATATTGAGGGAGAAAATATTTTTGAGGATTTTAATTTTAGATTGAATTTTTAGAAATGAATTTAACAACAAAAATTTAATTTAAATTTCAAAAAAAAATGAAAATCAACTCATGAAAATTTTTGCGAAGGAATTTTAATTTTTTCTTCTATTTTCCTCCAAAACTTTTTTCTGCATTCCATCATCTCATTTTTGACCTTCCGTCTTGATGGATAATATTCCTTGCAAGTATCTCAGTAATAATTGTTATATTCGTTGAAGGAGCAATTTTCAATTTTTTATGAATAAGAGTTTCTTTGCAAGTAGCGAAAAGAAATTTTTAATGTTCCTTTTGCTCTTCATCTCATCTTCAGGACACTTTTGTCGGCAGATAAAAAAAGTTTTTTCATTACATTTCTCTCATCAAAAGATCTTCAGAGTTATCCGAGGCAGAAAATTAATTAATTGTGACATAAAACGTTTCCTAGCTCACAGTGAAATGATTTTCAATTAAGCGAACAATGACTTTTGATTTGTACACGGTCGAAATTAACAATTACATGACCGAAATTTGCCAATTTGATTGACATTCCAAAACGAATGTTTTCATGTAAACAGGAGGAACCGCCTATCTCTAATTGCCACACACGCAGATATAAACACAGCCTGACTGAGCAACAATGACTCGTTTACACGTTACAATTAATTTCAATTACAAACAATCACAGGTAAGCATCTAATTCCGAAAATGGATAGTTAATTGCAAGAATAAATTTAATTTAATGACTGGCAATGGTGCTTTTGTGTGTGTCTGTTTATATTGTATGGTAAAGCGGCATTAATGGCATCGTGAGAGCTCTCTGTACACGGGAGAGAAAACTTGATGGAAAATGTGTGAACTGCATTCTCATTAAATTCAATCACGATTCAATTATCGATCCGCTTCATGATGAGAGCGAGCGAATGAGAGAGTCGGAGGGATGGTAATTAAATTAGTTGAGCGTTGCAATTCAATTAACTGTAAATGAATGAAGAAGAAGAACCGCAAATTAGCCTCTAATTTTTTTGGTGGCGGTTAATTGTCGTAAATTTATGGATGGTGTGGCATTTTGATAAGAAAAATTATTTTGATGATTGTGGTGAAATTTTCAATTATTCCATTTAAAATTTAGTTTCAACATTTTAAGATCTGCTTTCAACATAAGTTGAATTTATTAGGCTTTTATTCATATCATTGACCCTCAAGAAATTTCTTTAAAACTCGTTTCATTACCACCATCCCTTGTACATCCAAGTTTTCATTTCTCTTTGAATTAATTTCTTCAATATCGGTGTGCTATAAAGATTCTTTTTGAAGTTACGACTCTTTTCACTATCATTGGCCATTATATCATCTGTCGACATGGTGGACCAATCGATAAATAGGAAAGGGAAGAAGGTAATCCAGATAGCAATATTAATAGCACCATGCTTCAAAAGCTCAACATTTATATCGAGGAGCGAGGGAGGTGATTTTAGATAGCCGATTGAGTTGAGTGCCTTGACAAGCTCCTGATGATAAAGCACGACCATGTCCTCTTTGATCGACTCATCAGAATCGGTAAATCGACAAAGTCCCATCATGTAGGTGAGGTCAATGGCAGGCGAGCACCAAACGTTGACTTGATAATCCACCTAAACATAAAAGCGAGTAAATGTTACATCAAAAGCTTTGCAAGCCAGGTGCAGATGATTGAAATTTTAAATTTTTATCATATTTAAACACGTTTTAGTGAATTTAAAACTTTCAAATGCATCCACATTGCTTTTAAATAATTTTCCGCTCACAAAGTTAAAACGCTCGATACGGTTTTCATCATTGGCTTTGATTAAAATATTTCTCAAATGTAAATCACCATGATTTAATACGTTAAAGCCGCACCCACGCTTGTTTGGCTCATAGCACTTTCTCCCAATATTGCCAATATTTTCAATTAATTTATCCAACCTTGGCAAATAAGCTTCATATCCTTCCCATGTTTCAACAACCTCTCGAAATGCTTTAATTGTATCACGAAAAAATAAATCGAGAATTGGTTCGTTGTGATACATGGAGTAATTGAATGACGAAAAGTCGAATTGATGCTAGATGGAAAAAAGGTTCACATTAGATTTAATTGGACATTTTTGATATTATTTAGGAACGCATGAGAAAATGTCTACAAAGTTGATAAATTAAAGGACCTTTAATTTTCTTACATTTTCCGTCAAAAAGATCGATGCTGCATGAAACATGAAACTGTGCCAAGCGCTGCACGAGAAGTTTGGAATCTTCAATATTCTCGGGTGGATCACGAAAGCATTTATAACCGTCAGGTGTGAGGTCTTTTAATATAATTATCATGTTCGGCTGGTCGGTAGCATAAATTAATCTTAATTGAACGTGCAGGGAAAGATGATTAATTAGTTAATGATTCTTTTCTCGAGCTCATGCATGAGAGAGAGTGGGAAATTTTCTGATGTATGTATGTATGTACGGCCATATGGGCCTACACAAGCAACATTTTATCTCACTCTCTTCTATGTAGCAGGATTTAATGCGATTCAGCATAAAAATGTAAAAAACACTCGAAAATTATGTTTTTTAAAATAAATCCTCTGCTACACAAAATAAAATAATGTCGCTGTAAAATAATTTTAATCGAAAATGCAGATGACTCGACGACCAGTAAAGCATTCGATCATAAAACATGCGACATTCGACGAGTGGATAAACTTTGAGTCCAAAGCTCTAAGCTTGGAAATAATAATCTCAACAGTTTATCGGCGACGCAACGAACTCTCGTACTGATGTAAAATATTCGCACTCACTCAGCTTCACGACGGTTGATAGAGAGAATCCAAAGCGTAATGCTTGGTCGTATTAAATCTCAACTATCAAAACTTTTCAGTATATAAGACACGATCGAGTATATAGAGATCCAAAGCAAATGCTTGGAAATAAAATTCTCAACTATAAACGATTTTTAAATATCCACACCTAGTGCACAATCCATAGCATCGGCTTGGTCATTAATAATAATGCAACTAAGTGCTCACAAAAAGACTCCAAAGTTAAACTTGGAAATGAAATTGTCTAATTGTGACGCCGACCAACAAACAAATCAAAATAAAGGAAATAAAATGATAAGTTAACATACACTAAAGTGTGTTCCAGAGCATAAAGCTTGGACATGCATTAACTATCATTTAAATTTGGTCTTGAAATTTTAGCGCGAAAAATATATATAACAAGTTATATATATATAAGAGAAATCAAAATGGCGAAAACACGCTAAAATTGGCGGGATTTGATTTTTTAACTTTTAATGAAGAAAATGATATCAAATTAACGGAAATATGATAAATAAATATGAAAAAAGGTCTTATATAAGGAAATAAATAATTTTGTGGACTTCTCAAATGTCGTGAGTGCCTGAAATAAAATATCTACCAAATAAAATAATTTCCAAGTGGACTTCTCGTTGATGAGTGCCGGAAATAAAGATGATAATGATGATATGGTGGACTTCTCAAAGTCGATTTGAGTGCCGAAATGATGAAATAAGTCAATATAATAGTTTAATTAAAAATTTTATTCACGAGTATTAAATTGCGTCTGTACTGTTCAATGGATAGGATTCAACTAACTCAATTCTCTCTATCTCTTTCTCTTTACATTTTTCAGTTCTAAAACTTCAAATAGGGTAGTGGCTTGTATTATGTTACATCTCTACTTTTTACTTTAAGAAAAAATTATGATTATTTATTTTAATATGAAAAATTTTTTCTTCTAATTATTATGTTTGAAAAATGCCACTAATTGCCTATAATCAACATCCAATATTGCCAACGTCATCGATAATGATTCTACTTCTCTAGAATTTTGAAATTTTTTCACCCGGGAGTATAATCTTACCAACTCCATCAGACGATCATTGATTAATGAAACTCTAAATTTATTGCAATCCAGGCAATGACATCTATCCGAATGGGAGTCTTCTTGCAAATCTTCTTCCTCCAACAGATAATCCAAATCTGGAGCTTCAAGTGAAAGTCTTTCGTCGTCACTTCACTTCTATCATCCGAAGTTATCTCAAAAACATCAGATAATGGTGAAAAATAATTTTTATATACATTTGATGAGAGAGCATTACAATTATTACACAACTGAAAGCTCTCGTCTTCGTCGCTGCAATTTAGTTTTTTCGGCAACAATCATTCGTGTCAGTATTCAATGCATGACACATTAAACATTGCGGACGAAATTTATTTTCGGACATTAACATTTCACAATTTTCTAAAATATGCCCTTTTTCATCGCAATTTGAGCATGTTGATGACTCAAATAGAAAATTAATGTGCTCCTCAGTCCAGTTATTCTCGTCAAAAATTGCCTCAAGACGTTCTCGATTTGCTTCAATGTCCTCCAAAACATTCTCCGAAACATTAACATAATCTGGTTTACTCTCAATCACACTTAATTTCTCTTTAGTGTCCGATTTAGGTAAACTTTGTGCATTTTTATCCTTCCATTTCCATGGCCGAGTTTGATTATTATTTTGTCTCCAATTATCCACTCGTTTTGGTGTTTCCTCTTTTGGTCCAGTTGTTGAAAGAGGAGTTTCAGTTGTCTTATTATTGAAATACGGTGACTTATGAAACATTTTCGATTTATCACTAACAACCACAGGTGGATAAGTTTTCTGACTAGGCTTCCAATCATATGACTTAAATTTCGTTTCAGATATTTTGGTTTTTTCCATTTTATGTGCGTGAGAAATTAAATCATGTTCAATTTCCACTTGATTAATATCAGTGATTATTTTGTTCCAGTCAACATAATTCGAAGAAGAATTATTGCGAACAATATCACGACAACGAGTATCTTTCAAGCCTGTGACTAAACGAGTCACTAGCTGTTTCTCTGTCAATTCACCACGAGCCTGTTTCATAAGCATTTTAAGACGTGCATAAAACACATTAAATTTTTCATTTTCTTTTTGCTCATTTGCATTACTCATGAAAGTAATGACAATTCTGTCTGGTGCTTGAAAACGATTAACAATTGCATCCTTGTAATTTTGCCAATTAACAAAATCAACACCAATTGCATTATGCCATCTTAACGCCTCTCCTCTAAGTAACAAATGAACATTAGACAGAAGTGTTGAATGCGACATGCGACAATTTCCAGCAAGATTTTCCCATTGCGTAAGAACGAATTCTAAAGCACAATCATCAGATCCATTGAATTTCGGATGCCAGTCATGAATTTTTGGCATAAAAGCCGTCGATTGATTATGTGGTGGTTGTGGTGGATTTATGACACGTTGACTTGAATTAAAGAAAGCTTCCCAAAACTCATTAAAATCGAAAGGATATTTCTCAACTGTATCGATTTTTTCATGCTCATGTGACGGTTTATGCGAATGAATCCCTTGCGATATTGATGGAGGAGGAATGGATAAATTTGGAAAATTTACCCCCTTTCCTTCACTTGCGAATGGCAAAATATTATTTTGATTTCCATCTTGTCTCGAAAAACGTCCATGTGCCGGCATATTTCTCTCTTGATTATCCCAAATTGTTTTACGAGGAACAAAAGGCATTGGCTTGGTGCTATTCCAAACTCCTTCCATTTTTGCTCTTGGGATTGTAGAAGAACTTATAGGCATATGATGAGCAGACGTGACCAATGTTTCAGCAGTTTGAGTGACCATATTATTTAGATTTACTTTCTCACTAATACGAAAATTTTCCATGTTTAATCCTCTCATCGTATCAATATCTTCTAAATCATCTTGCAAAGTTAAATCATCCACACTCATAAACTCAACACGAGTTTTAGGAATTGCTCCAGCTGATTTATTGAAAACTGGAGGTAAATCAAGATTCGACTGTGCATTTTGAATTTGTTTTGAAAATTCAGTGACATTTTCGAAACGTGTCGGACGAATATGAAAAGGCGTTTTAGGTGTAGAGGACGCATCAGGATAATTTTGTGTGACGTTAGTAGCACCGCTAGAAGAACGTACAACAAATTCATCTGAATTTTTCAAGACATAACGACAGTGATCCAGTTGCTTAATTAGGTCGTTAAATTGAGCTTTATCCAAGATTGATAAATCAGATAAATCATCCTTCGATGCATAAAAAATATCCGTTAAAATTTCAATTTGACTTTCCATAAAACGGCGATTTCTATCAATTTCAACTCTATCTCTCAATTTTTTGTTCATAGCCGACATTACCATTGGCACACATTCTTGAAAAATGACCAATGCTGTTCCAACATCTAATCGAGCAAGCAAATAACGAGGCACTTTTCCTTGTTTCCACAACAATGTATTTTCACTTAACAGTGAATGTATTTGTTTGATAATTACTTGACTTCTCAAACTCACATTTGACGGAAAGCTGTATGCACAAAGTAAAAATCTTTGTTGTGACGCATAAAGTTGATCCCAATGAATCTGAAATTCGTGTGGTGGTCTCGTGATGTGAGTTCCAGGCGCTGCAAATGTGATTGACATAGTGCGCTGTATACCACGATTTGTCGGAACTATCGTATTGATTTGAGACATGTCAAGGTGCTTATTGTTCGATATGGCAGAGCTCCAATATGTAGCAGGATTTAATGCGATTCAGCATAAAAATGTAAAAAACACTCGAAAATTATGTTTTTTAAAATAAATCCTCTGCTACACAAAATAAAATAATGTCGCTGTAAAATAATTTTAATCGAAAATGCAGATGACTCGACGACCAGTAAAGCATTCGATCATAAAACATGCGACATTCGACGAGTGGATAAACTTTGAGTCCAAAGCTCTAAGCTTGGAAATAATAATCTCAACAGTTTATCGGCGACGCAACGAACTCTCGTACTGATGTAAAATATTCGCACTCACTCAGCTTCACGACGGTTGATAGAGAGAATCCAAAGCGTAATGCTTGGTCGTATTAAATCTCAACTATCAAAACTTTTCAGTATATAAGACACGATCGAGTATATAGAGATCCAAAGCAAATGCTTGGAAATAAAATTCTCAACTATAAACGATTTTTAAATATCCACACCTAGTGCACAATCCATAGCATCGGCTTGGTCATTAATAATAATGCAACTAAGTGCTCACAAAAAGACTCCAAAGTTAAACTTGGAAATGAAATTGTCTAATTGTGACGCCGACCAACAAACAAATCAAAATAAAGGAAATAAAATGATAAGTTAACATACACTAAAGTGTGTTCCAGAGCATAAAGCTTGGACATGCATTAACTATCATTTAAATTTGGTCTTGAAATTTTAGCGCGAAAAATATATATAACAAGTTATATATATATAAGAGAAATCAAAATGGCGAAAACACGCTAAAATTGGCGGGATTTGATTTTTTAACTTTTAATGAAGAAAATGATATCAAATTAACGGAAATATGATAAATAAATATGAAAAAAGGTCTTATATAAGGAAATAAATAATTTTGTGGACTTCTCAAATGTCGTGAGTGCCTGAAATAAAATATCTACCAAATAAAATAATTTCCAAGTGGACTTCTCGTTGATGAGTGCCGGAAATAAAGATGATAATGATGATATGGTGGACTTCTCAAAGTCGATTTGAGTGCCGAAATGATGAAATAAGTCAATATAATAGTTTAATTAAAAATTTTATTCACGAGTATTAAATTGCGTCTGTACTGTTCAATGGATAGGATTCAACTAACTCAATTCTCTCTATCTCTTTCTCTTTACATTTTTCAGTTCTAAAACTTCAAATAGGGTAGTGGCTTGTATTATGTTACATCTTTTTCAACTCACTCTGGGGCAAACTCAATATTCAGACCGTTCTTTTGATAAAGTTCTTGAAAGGCTGGCAGAACATTTTTGTACATCGCGATTTCCGTCTCAAACAATGGTCCTTCGGTTACAAAACCAAGATTCGAATCACTCGAAGGCCTAATTTTAATCACAACTGCAATTGATTGAATTTCGCGTTGTGTTGAAACTTTTAAACTTTTAAACTCGACTTTCGATCTTAACATTTCACTTGCATAATGTTCACTAAATCCCGGTAATATTTCGAAATTCACAATCTCAATCGTGTCGTCATTTTTGTAGCTCTTAAGGGCTTTTTGAAGCAACTCACGATTCACGAGTTCCTCAACTCGATTTGATTCCATGTTGATAGCTGTCGGTATCAAATTAAACTGTGGGATCATATTGAGAATTGTGAGTGTGTGAATTTATCGCTGATAAGTGATATGTGGAGATGAGAGTGGATTGTGGTGATGAGAGAAAAAAATATTGAGAGTGGAGTGAGAAATTTAAAAGAGGGTTGGCCAAAGTTCAACAAAAAATATTTTTTGGTTTTTTTTTAAATTTTCAACTAAAAATATATTTTCAATTTTTAAAGCTCGAAAGAGATTAACCACATGATATTTAATCATTCAATTAATTTTATTTACAAAATATCATTTTTGGAATAAAAAAATAATTAGTCAGTGAAATATTTATTTTTTCAAAAAATAAGCTAATTTAAAGCTTCATGGCACAAAATTAAGTTAACTTTTAAATTATTTAAATAAAATTTTTGAACACCAATCTCTGTGGGTTTATATAATTTTTTGATTAATTTGCATTGATAATTTTTAATGCACTTTGAAAGCAGATTTTCATGGAAAATGTAATGAACTTTACAATTAATGTTAACTGCATAAATTTATTGAGTATACAAAGTGGACTTAAGTGAAATTTCTTGGAAATTATGCTGATAGAAGAAAGCTCTTGAAAATATTTTTTTTATATTTTAAAGCCTCGTAAAATCAAATGCCATCTGATGCGTGATGACACACTAATTAGTTTAAATTCGATGTAAACAAACAATTCACAAACAGCAAAAAACTTTTTCCATCAATTTTGTTTACTCTTTTTTTCGTGTCCTTTTTCAACATACACATTCATTTTATTTTT
Organism: Tanytarsus gracilentus; assembly: GCA_038502055.1. Lineage (NCBI taxonomy): Eukaryota > Metazoa > Arthropoda > Insecta > Diptera > Chironomidae > Tanytarsus > Tanytarsus gracilentus. The sequence goes on along the minus strand of JAXRKN010000044.1, from coordinate 11,944,540 downwards.
TTCTGCACCTTTTTTATGAAAAAAGTTTTTTCACCTCCCGATCGTAGCAAGTTTAAACTTGGAGAAATATTTTCAGTTTTAAAACTAAAATTGCTTTATTTTTTACAAAATTATACTGAGAATGAGTGTGAGCATGAGGAAAAATATTCGAAAGCAAAAACAATTCATCACGATGAAAAATTGCGTTCATTTTAAAAGTTTTCAACAATTTATTTCGAATAGTTTTTCATCGATATGGTGAGCAGTGAAAAATGTTTTTTCCTCCTTCATGCAAGCTTTCGACTCATTGACTGAATCATTGAGATCGGATGAGTTGCTATGAAAATATTTACATCGCCGATGGCACCGCACCAACATGTAGATATTGTGTATATATTGACTTCTAACTTTCAGCTTTATCATCACCGCGTGCCTTGAAAACTGAATGAGAGAAAAACTTGCATGAAAAATAAAACAAACTTTTTCTCCTCTTCATACTCGATGCTATTCATACCATCAAATCTAGACATTCGGCATTTCTCAATAACAGAGAAAGTTTTTTCCTCTCGTACAAGAAAGCCACAAAAAAAGTTGTGAGAATTTTCACATCCGGAAGACTTCAAAATTCTATTACATAATGTCTTACAGATAGTTTTTACATTTACATATTTTACGAGTCGTCAGTCGATGGGAAATATTCAATTTTACAATCATTTACTTTTCTCTGTCTCCAGTTTTAATATACTTTATTGATATTTTTTTATTGCTTTTCGACGACCATTTTTTATGAATTTTAAATCACACAGACCGTAATTTATTGATAAATCTTTTTTAAATCTAAAAAATTATTTGAAATTTTTAAGCATAGATATTTTTTAGGCGTCAATCTTCAAATATTTTTTAATGTCATGAATCACTCAATTTCATTAATTAATTTACAAGTTGATATAATTTAATGCATAATTACGTTTGTCGTTAAATACCTAATTAAATATAAAGTTAAAGGCACCCAAATTTTTGTATTTTCGACGCACTTTTATAAGTCCTCCAATTAATTCAATTTTTTTCTTCCACTAAACCACTTTTCATCTTAAATAATTTACCAACTTTTTCGTTGCTGACCTTAATCTCTCTCGGAAGATTTACTCGAAGACAAAGTTTTTTTCCCTCGAAAGGGACTAAAAAGCTCTCATCACTCGGGTGTGGATTGAAAAAGTTGATAATCACCCTCAATTTTAAATTCCAAGCCAATTGCGACTTTATAAAAATAATCCCATAAAAAGCATGCATTAAACATGAGTCGAAGAGAGAGATAAGAGAGGAAGGAAGTTGTAAAGTGGAAGTGCCTTTAAAATAGCATCCGACCATGAAAATAAAGGAAGAAAATTTCGAGGGGAAGGACTCAGAAAAAAAGTAAATTTTTGCGAGTAAAGCTAAAAATTTCTTAACGTCCAAGAAAGCTAAAGTTTTCGCATTAATTTTAATATATTTAGTTTATGTGTTAAAAATCTGATGATAAAATATCAATTTTCTGTCATCGTCAAGGAGAATTCAATTTGCATTACATTACTTCCATCTCCCCTCCATAAAATTCTTGTCTCGTCGTCTCAAAATCTTATCAATTAATTTTCCGTTCATGTTGAACATCTCGTAGTATAATATTATTAGCATTAGAGACAATAAGGAAGTGTAAGAAGGTATAAAGTACCTTCGAGTCATCGACATTGAAGAATTTACATTCAATTCACGTATCAACGAAAAAATTGATAAAAGAGCGAAAGAATAGCGGCGGGTAAAATATGGCTTGAATACATTTTTGGATATTTTTGAGAAAATTGTGTGAAAAGCTTTCGTGAATTTGTGTAAGCACAAAAATTCTATTGTTAACTTGTTTAACTGTCAGCAGTTGCTCAATTTTTCATATTTAAAGTAAAAATATAAAATTCACAGCTGCAGCTTGAAGATTTTTTTTTTTTTTTTTTAGTTTTCCCCTTTCCTCCCCTTGTGACTCAGTGAGCAGAAGCTCCTTGAAGAGTCAGCCAATTTTCGACATGCAAGCTCTGCAACATTGCCGAACCACGATTACGTCAATAGACCTGGTGATTCGGCAATGGGCCCATCCACAATCCATGTACGCAAGCCATAAGAGCAGAATCCTTTACGGATCCACCTTACGACCAGTACACAGACCGAGCTTCGTGGATGGAGCTGCGAAATCGTCTCTTGAGTGAAAAAGATCTTATAGACCTTTAACTGGGTTGAACTCCAGCACTCAAGAGAAGGCATGTTTCATTTCACTTTTGTTTCAATGAAACAGAGGCCTCACCACCAATCCAATTGACCAATGACGCGATTTCGAAGTTAAATAAAATTTTAAATATCTCAGAATATAATTTATGTTTTTTCATATTAAATTACAAACTCCAGTAAAAGCTCCATAAGTGACCTAAAGTCTAATTTTTTAAGACAACAATATATTGAATTCCCACTGGGATCAAGTGGAAACAGGAAGCAAAACAATCAGTAAGAAGTGATATCTCGTATTGTGTGCGCTCTCATACACATTCTCGTATAAATATTATAGAAATGTCATAAGCACAGAATAAATGTGACATGAGAAGAAAGCTTTCGAATGCTGTAACGATCTTACTTGCATTAATGTTGTTAAAGAGTGCCAGCAGCTAAAGAAATAAAAAATATCTCATGGATGTGGGGATTACTTATCTCTTTCTCTCTCTTCTCTATTACTGGATTCAAAAATACTGAGAAAACAGCTTTAAAGATGCGGAAAAAGAGCTTTCACACTTTATATTTTTCTCAGTCTCTATATTTTATTGGAGATTGTGGTTTGTATTTGTTTTATAACGAAAAGTCCTATGAATAATGGATGATGGTTTTAAAATAAAGTTCCTCAGACAGAAAAATAATGTAAGCGAATTCTGATTTTGACAGAGGGAAATTGTTACAAAAAAAATATCCGAAACAGTCGAGAGCATAAAAAATCCTTTCATTAAAGTCCTAGCGGCAAAATTCTCTATTATCAAGAAAAATAACGAAAAGAGAAGCAAAATTACAAGTCATTCGAGACAGCATCTGCGGAGGTCGACCTTATCATTATTATTTGCTGTTTGCGAGAGGAAAAGAATTTTTGTAATTATCGAAAATGGAATTTTTTTGGACTGAAATGCGAGAAGAAGATTTTCAATGACAAATTCATCAGAGAGAGAGAGAGAGAGAGAGAGAGAGAGAGAGAGAGAATATAAAATAATGACTTGACAACTTAAAGTTTTTTTAATGAGTTTAAATTTCTTGGGAACTTCAATAATGATTAAATTCCAGGAAATACAAATTTTATTATTTTTAATGAGCTTAACTTTAAAGCAGTTTCGACGTAAAAACTTAATAATTTTTGAAATTAACACAATTACTTTCAAAGGATGCAAAAAATGTAATGAAGCAAATTTTTTATTAAATAAATTTTTCAATAAATTTTCAAGAACATCAAAAAATTTAGTATAAAGTGAAATTTTAAGTTGGTCTCTTTAAAAATAATCCTTCCGAGAATTGTTTAGGTCCCAAATCGTGTTGATCTAAAAAAATTGTTTGGCTCAGTGGTCAGTTTATACCCAAATAACGCATTTATTCCGACAAAACATTTTCATCGAAAATAATTTCCTTAATTGGCTAACAATTTCCAAGGAAACTGTAAATTGTAAGCAAGCATGAAAATTTTCTCTTTGTTGAAATTCGATGTGGAAGTAAAAGTAAACAATCTTCCCGGAAGATAACAATAACCGTTGCCATAAAAAGATTTTAACTCACAGAAACTTCTTTCACTCGAGAAAAGAAGGAAAATTGTACACAGAGATGCGAGTCATGACATTAGTATTAGGTTAATGAGCCGAAATTGCCTTTTATTATAGCTCCGCTATATAGGTTAATTTTGGATTTTTCCAAAACCTGTTTTCGGCCCCTAGTGCCAAGACATTACATTGTTCTTTTCCAAAACATATCTCAAATGATAGGCCTAGCCAAACCCTACAAACTGGCGAAAACAGATTTGAAATCGTTGCTCTCTACGAGGAGTTAGAGCCATTTAAGTCATCTTACTTTCTCACTTTCTCACTTTCTCACTTTCTCACTTTCTTACGATCTTAGTGAACGCCATACAAGAACGGCTGGTCGGATTTGACTCGGGTTTGTGGCTAAAGATCGGATTTTGGTTCTAGTTGTGCAAGAAGATTTAGTTTTGAGGTACGACCCCCAAGGACCGTCCCTGAGTGCAAAAATGTCCTTTTTCATACAAATTTTCTCTTATATGGTTTCATGGGTATCGTTGAACTCGTAATTGCATCAGGAATCGATTGACATTGACGATTTTAGAGGAATGCCATCATGGATGGCCAGGAGTGCCACTAATGTCCATTTTTCAAACTATGGCTTCATGTATGTCGTTGAACTCGTCATTGCATCAGGAATCGATTGACACTGACGATTTTTAGGAATGTCCATCATGGCCGGCCAGGAGTGCCACTAATGTCCATTTTTCAGAACTATGGCTTCATGATGTCGTTGAACTCGTCATTGCATCAGGAACGATTGACACTGACGATTTTTGAGGAATTCCATCATGGTCGGTCAGGAGTGCCACTAATGCCCATTCAACGGAGTAGGGTACTAATCTATGCGGAGCTATTGGAAATGGCAACGCCGTTTGCACCCATCTTGTCTTAATTTGCTCTCTGATCCAGTAAATTAATTTTTTTACCTCCGGTTAATATTAAAAGAAAGTGTCTCGCATTGTGCGAGTTAAAGTATGAGAGAAAGGCACGCGGCTATTAAATCCTTGTTAAAATTATTATGCGCCCTTGCCTCGATTTGACTCGATAGCGAAAGTAATTCATGGGCAAGCTCAGATGGAAATTAAAATTTATGAAATGAACTGCTCGCTTGTGTAAGGCTACGCGCGGTAAGAATGAATAATTAACAATTAGGGAAGAATGAAGCAGATGAAGTTAAGGTTGTAAAGTCGGCAATTAACTGCGTTGTGAGGAATTAAATGTTTTTCATCCCTCTATTGAAAAAATTGGTTCGAATTTTCTTTAAAAATATTTTTAAAAATTTAATATTCTATACTTTATAATTTTTTTTTATGCAAGTGAAAATTTATAATTGAATGGAATCTCTTGCACCACATTTTCTTTTGTCACGTTTTGAATTGAAAACTTTGCTGTGTGATAAAATTTTCCAGCGACACAAAGTGATTTTTCTTTTTTTCTCATGGCGATGCGAGAAGGAAAAATTGAAAATTTAAATATTTTTCTTCTTCTTTAGCTAACGGAAAATGTCCATTGAGGGTGAAATCTTGAGACTTGAGAGCTTATGCTCATTTTGGTAATTCGATTCGTGACGACGATTTCAATATGCTACGTGATTGTAAGTCGGTCGATGTTCATCGAATTTCCAGAGATTTATTTTCTAGGTTAAAATTTATTTTATTTAATTAAGAACGAGCACATAACTTTTTCAACAACCATCAATTTATGTTTCCTGTTTAATTAATCGAAATACTTTTTAGAAAGAATTCCTGGAGGGGTCATTTTGTTCGTGTTCAAAGCCATGAGATAGCTTTTGAAATGTTCTTTGGTATTATTTAATAAAACATGACAGGAACTGCAATTCATTCTCTGCCTTCTGACAAGTTTGTAAAAGTCACAATACTAATGGTAGCGCACAAAAAAGTTTTAGATGCTTTTTTGTGTTCTGTTTTTATACCTCGAAGATATGACATGTTTTATGAGAAAATGTTTGGTGTTTTCATTACAAAATTATTCCAGGAAAAATTTAATTACCAAAGTTTTCAAAAATTACTAAACATTTTGAATTTATTATTTAATTTTTTGGATTTCGCTTTACAATTTAGCACATTTTATCTTCTCATGAGGATTTGTCTGTACATATCGCCCACAATAGCTAAATAAAATTAATTCTTTTTTAAAATGTTGAAAAACTTCTTGACAAGTAGCAAGAATGATTTAAATCAAAATATCCAGGAATGCTTAAAATAATATAACATCCACATTGGCCTCTAAAAGTTTACAAAAATCTTTAAATGGCAATTTAAGCCCGGAATTCTTTCACACTTTTCTTCTAATTTTTCTATTTTCCTCCCAAAATTCCATCACGACTTTGAACTTTTCGTAACAATTTTTCATCCAATGTCGAGTCATCCTTCAGATGAGCATCTGGCTGAAAGGGAAAAAAATTGATCACAAAACCTAAATCACTCAGCAAATCGAGTGCCTTTAACTTGAATTTTCATCTTCTTCAATAGAATGCCGAAATTCTCTGACTAATGCGAAATGCCAACACACAAACATGAGAAGAAGGAAGGAAAAAATATCCGAAAAGTAATCACATTTGTGTCGCACATATTTCATACATGTTTACACTGCACTGAATTTATTAAATGATATTGAGTCACTTATCACCTTCATAACGATCATAATCTCTTTCTCGCATATAACTTCTCATGTATGTTTATGTTGATGACTTTTTATTATATGGTGGAGTAGGAAAATTGCCACTTTAGCTGAAATATATGTTTAGTTATGATGATGATATAGTTGAGAGTGCTCGCATAGTTATGAAAGCGAGTGGATGAAAATATTATGCAGAGACGGATTATGAGAGTCGTGTGTGGAAATGTCCGGAAAATTCTAGCATCAAAAATTTTTATGATAAGGAAAAATTATGGGAACAGTCAAAATTGTGATGATTCAGGTGGAAATTTTTATGTTGTGGTCATAAGTTGTTAAATTAACTATTTTATGCGATTATAATGATTTTCATGTGGAAATACAACTTTAAGGTCGAAAAATTCGTGAAAATAAATTTCTCAAAAGAATTCATAAAAATTTCTTTAATGTTCGACTCGAGACGGTTCCATTGTGTTCATTTTACAAAAAGATATTCCTTCATAAATAATTTCCAAGTCAAATAATTCAAGTCACTCCATTGAGAGCTTTGTGGAACTACTTCTATATGACTTTTCCATTTAAAAACTTTCTTCTCCTCCCTCCTTTTTCATCATCATCATCGCATCCACTAAATCTTCATCATCATTCTCTATAATAGATCCCTTAAAAAGATCTTTACACAATAATACTCATATCCCTCCACCAGGGAGTACAAAGAAGGCTCGCAAAACTAGACAAATTATATTGACTAAAAGTTTTTTTCCTTCTCTCATTTTGTGTTTCATATCATTTAAGGCTCATTTTGGCATTCGAGAGAAATTCCATTACGAAAAGAAAAAATTTCGACTGTGATTAAGTGCTTTCTTTTCTAAGTATTGGATGCTATTACTTTTGCTGTTCTCTCTCTCCGGCTGGTGTGTAAATATTTGGCCAGTTTTTTGTGTTTGTACAAAATGTTCTCGAAAAGTCATTTAATAGTTTTTTCAATTAGTTGTTTTCCACTTGAATTTCGGCTTTTAAATTTTGTAAAAAATTTTTTTACGTATTTTATTGACAAATATTGAACATGAAAAGGAAGCTTAGGAGTCATCGAAAAAATTCTTTTACAATTTTTATGGCATTTACGTTCCTTCAGAGAAGATAAAGAAGAAAAAGGGATCCGAAAAAATAAAGGTGGAATTTTAATGACAATAAGAAGGAAGAAAAATCTTTTTAATTTTTATTTTGTCACGTTTCGGTCCGCAGTTTAGTGTTTTAACTCTCCTCAACAGAAGATATTATTGTTACCCATAAATTTTCCATCTTTATTTGTTGCTCGCCCACCACTTTTCCTATATCCTCATTTCGTGAGACAATATCCACTCCACTCAGTGATTGCATTAAGTGTTCATGACGATGGCGCGTGCGATTTTGATATCCCACAACGTGACATTACCCACATCCCTTTGACCCTTCTTACATCTCAATTTTTTTTGTATTGAATTTAATTTAGAAGATTTTGTTTTTCTCTTGAGAGGTTCCGAGTCGGGATCATTCAATTCAATGAATTGCCGGAAAAATGAGCGACTTATGTTGCAAAAAAGAGAACAAATAATTTTTGGCTTAAGGATAATTGCTTAATTTAGTCTATGTGTGTTCAAAGTTTTTGGAAATTTCTTCATAAATCTAAAAGAATTTTTTAAAAAAATTATTTTTAAATTTCCTAAAAAAAGCTCCTCGAATCTTCAAATACTTTTCAACAATCAATGCAAACACTTCACAATTTTCACCCTTTTATCAAATTTAACCCAATAAAACTCTCAATTGAACAATTTTCACGCCCTTCTGCTGATTACTGTGCCAATACAATTTCGCTGATTATTAAAATAAATAAAAATTGAAAAATATTTGAAAACTCGTCAGAATTTTATTCTCGTGCATGAACACAAAATAACTCGATGTTTCTTGAATTTGTCAGGAAAAAAAAGAAATTAAAGCGTGGGAAAATGATCGTATGCTGAAAGCTTGCGGAGACCAGCAATCATGGTAGAAATTCGATTTTTCTTTTCCATAGTTTATGATAACAAAAGTCCACTTTATTTTAGTGAAAAATAAAAGAAAATGAATTTATTGCAAAGAGTTTTAGTTTAAATATTCAAAGAGATAAAAAGAAGCAAAAAGAAATTGAGGGTGCACCCGGGTGGTTAAAAAATTCATTGATCGAGAATTTAATTAAGAAATATTTTATTTTATTTTTTTTTCACAAAATTAAAGTTTAACCGAAAATAAAATTTCAAATATTTGTCAAAAAAATTAATTTTTTTTCTCATAATTATGCAATTTAATATAAATATTACTTATATTGTTCCTAATATTAAATTATTCGAGCACTGCTCAAAACATAATCAACATCTTCAAGGATGTTCGCTTCCATTCAAGATCCGAGAAGGAAAAAACGAAAACTTTTCCAATAAATTTACCCCATCATGACATCATGCTTGTGGTAGACACAAACAGGGAGAGAGAAAAAATCATTTCAGTTATTCGCTAATAAACCCACCATCATCCAATTTTTCCCTAAAGCACTCTTTCTCTCTCTCGCTCTCGCCAGGTGTTTAGCAAAGTACTTGAAAGCTTCATTTTTATGATTACATTCCTCCGCATACGACTCAATGTGAATATCCAAGTAAATAGTTACACCGAGCGACGTAAGCAATATAAGCTCAGTGTAGTGAAAAATTCATTTTTTTTCTCTCGCATCTCACATGCATGGATGATTGCATTAAGCATTTGCACAGTAACCGCATTATGGCTGTTATGAACTCTGGGGAAAATTGACTTCAATTGCGATGCTAAATTGGCTGAAATGCAATCGCGCATATAAATTTTCTACACCCGAAGCAAATGCTACTGATGGTGTATGTATGCATTTAAAATAATTATTATGAAACTCTTTATTATGGTTTTAAACGCTTATGTTTGCATTTATATTGAATCATGGAAAATTACAGATGAATATTTGAGAGGTGATATTAAAGTGAAATAAGTAAATTTAAATTTATCATTTTCCTCTTCCTGTTATTGAGGTTATTAAAAATAAAATAAATATTAAACATCTTTCGTCAAATAATTGAAAATTAAATGGCATGCCAATATCAATGAAGAAGAAGATTTATCAAATATTTTTTTTCGTTTCCGCAAACAGCACAAAATGCCCCGAAAACTTTTTGCTGTCATCCAATAAAATGGTCCTCGGTTGCCTGCCTCCCAAGTCTTTGAATAGAGTGGATAGAAAGTAAACAGATGGAAAAAAGAGCTAATGGAAGCTTATGAACAGCAATGACAGAAAAATTGTCGATGATGGTGCTGAAAATAGAGAGAAGAAGAAAAATCCAAACTGTTAAATTTAGTCACGTTTCAAAGGTCGGGTATATTTTTTGGGGACAGAGTGTCGGGGTAAAAATAGGACAATGAAATGAATATTATTAAATTTTCGTCTTTCATGCTGTCGCGTGTTACATGTGAATTAAATCTTCCGGAAAATTTCTAGAAGTGTTAATTGAAAAATGGATATATACACGTTTGACATTTCACACATGAAACGAGAATCGCTTTTTAGGAGTTTTGTGGCATTCTATCGTCGAGTCTAAGTGTGTTTTTCGGGGGTGGATCACGTTTTAAATTAAAACTTTTTATTTGCATTTTCGCTCTCACAGCTCTTGAAAAAAGTTCAATTTCCAATTCTCGTTACCATAAATCTGATTTATTTAAATACATGCTGGGAATTTTAATGATGTTTGTTTTTCAATTTAATGCTTATAGCTATCTTCAACATATATCTTGAGGGAAAAAGTTTTTATTCACAATTAAATTTTTATCTCGCTGTCATAATTATTTTATGCGTGCACTCATGTAAATGTCATTAAATGTATTCAGTTATGAAAAGCTCGACATTTTCCGCTCGATGAATGCAACGAGGGGAGAGAATCAACAAGCTTATTTGTGGCAGTCTCCAATGTAATTTTTAATTAATTTCCCATAAACTGATTTTCCCTCTTCGCATTCACTCTCATCGACCTCGTTCTGTCGATTATTTTCCATTCCATTTGATTGACCCGCAATTACAAATTACATCATCATCATAATTACATCCTCCCACACTGTTATGAGAATTGCAGATTTTGAGATTGGTCATTGGTGTGTAAAAAAATTTCAAAATTTCGTTTTTTTTTGAAATCATTAAAAAAATATTTAAAAACTGAAAGTACGTTAAAAATTTATTCCAACAATTTTCACTTAGATCTAAATTTTCCCATAAAATTAAAACTTTCATCATAAGGAACAACCGAAAATTGTGATAATCAAAAAACTTTCTCATCGTGTTTGCTTGTTTGCCCTTCCAGCGAGTTTTCTTACACAAAATGAATTTTTATTATCGAGTGATGGCAATTGTATGTTATGGGCGAAAATTATAAAAATAAAAATGTCACACTCTGCTTTGACACTAATCCCCGAAATTTCCATTAATGGCGAAGATCATTTCGTTCTAAATTACATTTTCCATTGAAACATATCATTGACATGAGGCTTAATAAGTTTAAATAGAATTTTTCTCTCGCGTTTGCCATAAATCCTCGAAAAAATATTTGAATAAAAATTCAATAAAAATCCATTAACAATTTTGACGCAAATATAGATATGGATTATATGCATGAAATTTTCGCTGATATACTTTTATTACAGCTAAGGCAGAAAAAATGTCGTCTTAGTTAATTTTTTTCGTGTTCTTGATGAAGAATTTTAATTTTTTGATGAGTCCTAAAAATGTTTAATGAAATTTTTACTCACGATGTAGCATTTATTTTTTTGCCTTTAATTACAAACACTAATATTTTCACATCATTCATAGAATTTTTTTTATTTATTTAAAAATTTGAGAATTTCACTAAAATTTGTCCATTTTTTATATCCAAAGTTTTTTTTGTTCCATCGGAATTGTAAAATTTCCTTTACAAAACTGTATTCGGAGATTTATTGCATTTTGAGGAGATTTAAAAAATAAAAATTAATGAAACTAAAGTTTTTAAACGACATATAATGAGAATCACGAACATAAAACTATATATTGCAAGGATTTGAGATATCGTCAGGATCACTGGGAGCCTTGCATTTATTTATTAATTTTTAAGGACTAATGAAATGAATCCTTAAAAATCATTTTGTGCCGCTAACAAGCACGTTGACTTAAAAAATAATCGTTGAACATAAACACGACACTGAAAGTTAATTACAACAAATTCGAATTGAGATTATTTGAATTGAAATTAGTTGCACTTGGTTCCAGCAAGTGGTGTTTTGCTTCCGTGAAAGTCATCACTGTTCCAGGCGATGCTTCACTCTTTACCATTATCATCTTTTTGTCGCCACTTACTGTCATAGTGGATGTTGTCATCGGCACTTGCGAATAAAGTCCTAATACTGGAACTCAGAAAAATTAATTTCAGTCATTTGAGATAAAACTTTCAACTTACTTTGAATACTAGAATTAGTTGCACTGGTCGTTGGAAACATGAGTGGACTTAAATTGGTTTTTGTTGGTTCTTTCATGATTATTCTCGGTTTAATTTGATACTGTCCATTACTATTCATGCTAATTATGCAATTATTGATAGAATTCTTTCCTATCACTGTCGTTGTCGTCGTTGATTGTTCCAAAAGGCTAATCTCTTCTGTTTTCATTAGGGAGAGTGTAGTTGATTTTTGAACCTCTTTTAGCATGGCCGATTGATTTTGCAAAGAAGCGAGAAAGTCTTGCTGTTGTTGTTGTTGTGTTTGAAGGTCTGGCACAAAATGACGAAGCTAAAAGAAGTTTAATTTAAAATTTCCACTTTTTAAAATGTAAAATAAAATTTTTACCTTTTTTTGACCATCCGCAAAATGAGGATTTCTGCATCCGCGACATTTGCAATCAATGCACGCTTTCGATTCGACATAACATGGACACCGTTGACCACAGCACGTTAATTTACCCGGTGCAGCTGTCGCATTTCCACAACGACATCCTCGCCTCTTCTCATTTGGATTGTTAGCTTGATTGTGAAGGAGTTGTTGACCCGATGTCTGTTGTTGCTGCTGCTGAATCGACGGTGCCGTTGAGGGAATTGGAGTTACAATTGGTATGTGTTGTTGATGCTGAGTAATTATGGGTGATGGCTGCATGGCAGTGTTATTAGTCATTTGAAGAGTTGAGGGTTTAAAATTCGAGCTCATACTGTCAGTCTTGATGAGGTTCATCTAAAAATAAATTTTAAGTCATTCACTAAGTTTTAAAACCAAGCAAGGCTATACTCACATTACTAGAACTATTGTTAATTGGTTCACTTTGTTCATCACTGGGTGTCTTACGTTTGAGAGTAATTTTATTGCCACTTCCCGTGTACATCACAGAGTAAATTGTTGGTGCTTGTTGTTGAATTTTTATTGGACTCATAATAGATTTCACCGATTGTATGGGTTTGACACGCATCGGCGAAACTTGAGGAACAAATGAAGGCGTTTTGAGAAGTGACTGTTGATTGGGTGTTATTTTCGATGTGCTTGGAAGCTGGAGCTGCGTTTGTACGGGTGGGTGTTGAATAACTGGATATTGAGTGATAATTTGAGGCGAAGCTTGAGGAACGACTGTAACTGGAAATGCTTCGGGAATTATTGTGGTAAAAGGTGCCTGTTGAAGCTCTGGCGATTGCACAATTTGAGGACTAATTGGTGCGAGTGGCGAGATACTTGGAAATGTTGAAAGCACTTGACTACTACTGTAAGGAACTGTCTTTGGCGATGACTCTCTCACCATTGAACTATTTGAGTTTTCATCTCCGCTAGATGGCACCGACGAAGATCCCGATGAGGAAGAGGAAGAATCATCCAGAACAATTGGAACCTGTCCATAGTTTATGCCATTCTCGATAATTTCAGTCAAATTGAGTTTTTCACTCTGTCCCGTGTCGGGTTTCGTTCTTCGCTGTATATAATCGTAGATCCAGCTGCCTTTAATCAATTCACAGAGCTCTTGAAACAGTCTAAGGACGAGCTTGGTCTGATTTGATTTCTCGAAAAGCGTAAAATCACGACACATCTTACAGTTCGCCGTCAATCGATTTTTCCCAATGCAATCGAGACACACTCGATGCTGACATGAAATGTGCTGTTTTTTTGGTGCACACGGATCGATAAGTAGACTTCCACAATTATTGCATATCAGCGACTCATAAAAATTATACAATTTTTGCTCAAATTCATCAAATTCCTCCCAGTTTTCACTCGGTTCCGATGGCTCGACGCTAAACACTAGTCGCGTACACGCTACATACGCTTCCAACGGATTACTCATGGCTATTTTCACTTAATTTAAGCGAAATTTATAATCTTTATAAATTTCAATTTCGTTTGTTATTGTTTTCGACTTGTGGCGAATATTGGAAGCTTAAAAATTAAACCGGGAAACTCCTACCGGCAGAGGGCAAACAGTGAGTTTAAATAATTTAGAGACGTTACAAAGATTTGATGTAAAATTTTATGCGCTCGCAGTGCAGGTATACGTCTAAAAATTGATAAACTAATTAAATAATTTTATTGAACTTTTTTAGTTAATAATTTTTTGCCTATAGCTTTTCTTAAATTAATTTAATGTAGTGACGTATACCGAAATCATCCTCATTAAATGATCTTTATATCGGTATACCTTATTAAAAAGAATTACTTATCTATGACGGTTAAATTTTAAATATTTTATTAAAGTCATGATTTGTAAAAATTGGCCCCTTAAAGGTTATGCAACCAAAAGTATATTTTAAAAAGGAAATTCAACAAAAAATCGAAAAATGTGACCAAAAAGTTAGATTTATTCCAATAATTTTCCACTCCACAAAAAAAATTAGCTTAATTAAGGGTGAAGCAAAAAAAACAATGCTAACGGAGCAACAGAGAACACCTGTTAAAAAAACTAATAAATTAAACTGTAACAATGGCACAATGTGAGGAATACCTATAAGTTTTGAAGCCTTAATATCGTCAGGTTCTACAAATCGGCTGTAGAATATCGAGAACAGGACCATGAACACAACCAAAATAATTTGATGCATGAATCGTTTCTTATTAACAGTGAATAGCCCATAACTCATGCAGTAAATGGAAAAAAGGAAGACTCCAATTGCATTAACAAGAATCAAGGTAGGTTCCATTATTAAAAATCCATATCTAAGCCAAAGGCTGCATGATAAAAGGAAGTGCTGACGTCTAAATGAAAAAAATAATTTTATTTTTACTGAGTCAGAACTTTTATGTTTATTTAGGTACCTCGCCAGTGCTCTTTTTTCTGTAATAATTTCTAACAATTAATATTCCCGATACTAATTATTAAATTTTGTTTGTTTAAAATGACAAATAGTTTAACGAGAAAATTTAAATTTGTCACATCCTGGATGATAATTTAATTTTTCTTTTCAGCAAATTAAAAACTAGCAGTTAGTGATGAAAAATAATTAGTATAAAGTTAAAATTAAAAAAATATTTAAAAGCAAAAATATGAATCCGGCAGTTCATCTGTCCTCGATGTGATGCCGTTTTTCTCAAATATAAAAGTGTAAGATATAATTCTAGATATTTAAATAGTTATACATAATATATTTTAAATTTATTTTTTTATGTTTTTTTCCCCGGATATGAATTTTTTAATCCCATTCAAGACCAAAAGGGAAATTTTTCTGTAGAAAAATCATTGAGAATTTCCAAGAACTCTTTTTTTGGTTGCATTAATTAACTATAAACTAAAAGTACACATCAAAAATTTATAGTGGTCAAAAATATATTTGAGTTAAAGTTGCAAAAATGCTAAATTCTTTTGAAAAGCTTAGCATTAAAAGCTTTTTTTGTTAAACTGTTAAATATTTAGTGCAAAGGCTATAAAGTGTTTCAAATAATTTAATAAATCCAAGTTCATAAAAAAACGCTATTGCAATTCATAAAAATTTAATTTTACGCTTCTCACTGTTTTCATTTTCTTATCACAAAAATTTGAATAACTCGCCGAAACGATTAATAAATAAAAAAATCCATTCATTCGTGGGCCGTTCACAATAATCGCAGCAAGTCATGTGTATGTTTAAAACATCGGTTCTATATCTAGGAAAAAGAGAGATTAGATAAGTTATACAATCGTGTGCTTGCAGTTGAGTAAATGAGTTCATTTTTAACTGAAATGTGGTCGAGGTGACACCTTTAAAAATTGCAAAATGAAATTACAAGAAATTTTGAGTCTCTTAATTGGATTCATGTGCGGATATTTAATTTTTGAAATTTTAAATATTCGACCGAGTGATTTTAAAAATACACGTGATAAAAGGATTTACAAAAACTTGTTGGATAATAGTGAAAACTCACTTGAACTTTACGAGCAGCAACTTGCCGATAAATTATTTAATGAAGTGAAAATTTTTTGTTGGGTTTTCACTCATCCAGAGAATCACAAGATAAAAGTGCCACATGTTCGAAATACATGGGGTCGTCGATGCAACAAATTACTTTTTATGAGTATTGAAACGGATCCTCAACAGCCAGATATTATTGCGTTGCCAGTTGAAAATGGTCGATCACATTTATGGAATAAAACTAAACTTGCAATGAAATATGTGCATGATAATTACTTAAATGACTATGATTGGTTTATGAGAGCCGATGATGACAAGTGAGTGACCTGATAAATTTATCTAAAATCATAAACAGTTTTTTGTCCTAGCTATGTTCTCATGGAAAATCTTCGCTTTATGCTCTCGCAATACAATCCAAAAACTTCACTCTATCTCGGCTGTCGATTCGCAATTGTTTATCCAGGCGTGCAGGAAGGTTATCATGCAGGTCTTAAACGAATTTATCGATAACAAAAATTACTTAACTCTTTATGTCATCAGGTGGCGGTCACATTTTCTCGAGAAAAGCTCTAAAGAAATTTGTCGAATTGTCGATAAATGATCACGAAAATTGTCTCGATAATGATTCACAGTTTGATGATGTTTTTGTGGGTATGCATTGAATATTTTTTAAAAATAAATTTTATTACTATACATTTTTAGGGAAATGCCTCAAAAATCACGCTTTATTTATTGACGATCTCGATGTGCTCGGTCAGAAAAGATTTTTCCCGGTTTCAATCGAAGCTCACTTAACTAAAACTGTTGATCAAAATATTTGGTATTGGAACTATCTCTGGAGAAATGTAACTCAAGGAAATCTCAAGTGTTGCTCCGACACTTTTGTTGAGATGCATTACGTAAAACCTGGCGGAATGAGAGAACTTGAATTTTTAATTTATCATCTTCATCCATTTGGTCTTGAAAAAAATCTCACTGAAACTTTACCGAGAAAATTACCACTCGATGAAATTATAAAAGCTTCAGATAAAAGAAGTTTTGCCGGCAATTTTAGAGAGCATGAAATTAGACACACAATAGATGATGACGAAAAATATTAAAACAAAATTTTGGGATAAACGAACTTAATTAACTTTTGCAATCATAATGACTGAAAGAGAGAGATACTTTGATAAGATAAG